>ML794302.1:267668-293311 GCA_009831015.1 Picea engelmannii
CAAATTGAAGAAAGAAGGCGTCCTAGGCCTAATTTAGTTTACACCTAGGGTTTACTTCTAGGGTTTTGAAAATCCTTGTATGAAGCAACACTTTTCAGCCCTAGATTTGTGCTTGTAAGCTAGCCATTTTGCCAAAGAAGTCTCAAGGAGAGAAGAAGAAGTTTTAGGCCTACCTTTAGCTACACCTAAGTAAGCCTTTTTCTCCTTAGGGTTTTGGTTTGGTGGCCTTTCCATAGCAACACCATCAAACCCTAATCCTCTTGTCCTTGAGTTTAAGCCTTCCAAGCTATTAGTCTCACCTCCTTTGACTCCATTAACCCAAGGCACTGGTCTAGAAACTCTTTTTTGAGCTTGTTTATGCTTAAACTCTTTTCAAAAACTCTCAAAATTGAAACCCTAACTAACCTAGCGTCTAACCCTAGCTTTTCTTTACTAACCCTAATAAGGTGACGTCTTGCTGATTTTAACTTGTGTTTGGATAGAAAGGTGCGGCCTAGTCATCTTATCATAGCCGTAGAGGTTTATTGCAATTTTATTGGTTGAATTTGTCAAAACGTCACTTCTTAGCTAGCTAACCCTAATTCTGCAACAGAAATTATATAGGTGACGTCACACCTTCTAGATCACTTGTTTTGGCTTGCAACGTTGTGACATTTGTCATCTCTTTTGATAGGTTTTGAGCCATTGATTACATCTATAATCTTGTTTGGTAAAACGTTGTGCTCTCTCCCTTTCAAAACAACTTATTACTAGGGCTGACGTCACACATCTTGCAGCAACAATATAGGTGACGCAACAAATATATTTGTTGTGAGCAGATTTGATATATTGTAGCATTGTGATATGATAAGGATCTAATTTTACACATTGAATGCTCTTGTCTTTTGGTGACCTTATTGAAGAAGTGATATAAGATATTTATCTTTGTTTAATAATCATTGACTTCGTCAATAATTATATCCAATCATTGCTCACATATTAGAGGATAGTCATTGATATTATGAAGTACTAACCCACTACAAGCACATTTTCTAGTTTATTTGTCTTGTCTCACAAACAGGTGCCATCCAGTGGAAGATTCTTCTTGACTATCTCATCTCTAGCAGTAATTTGTGAAAGGGAATTTCTTTGACTTGGTCCATTACCCCTTTAGCCCTTCTAAAACCCAGGTTACATAGGGACGTCCCCCTTGGACTAGCCCTCCTAAATAGAAAGAGCTCCCCATCTAGGTGACAGTGGGTGGGGAAGCTCCTGTTACGCCAGTTTTAAGCCTTGACTCAAGCTATCTAGACCCTTCCTACAAACCATGCGATAACAGGCACAACTTAGACTGTTGAACCACTTGCTAGAGTATTGGCATCATGATGGACATGAGTTCATGCTAGAGGGTCAGTCATTGACTCCAATGAAAGAGGAAATATACTTTTTGACAGCCCTCTCCAAAAGGGGGGAACCGGTAAATTGAGAACCTTTCCTCTAGGGCCATACAACATAGAGGATTACATCGGGATGTATTGTGAGGTTGGTACTGAGAAAGTAGGATCTCAAGTTCCAATACATAGGATCACTAGACATAGTCTTTGAATTGTATTGTTCATGATTGGGTGGATCACAAGATCCACAACACTCCATTAGGTCTCCCATGCACAGATGCATTGTGTAGTTCATTGCTTGGATTCCACTATTTTTTACTGGAGCACTACCATGATTACATGCATGAAGAAACAACTCACCAATTGTGGTAGAAGAACGAACAAGAAATTCAGGTTTGGGACTATGTCATGTGCTTTCTTCTTTGGGAGAGTTCCTAGCCTTAGCCCGAAGGAGACCTCAGACCATATTTCCTCCTTTCCAGAATTGTGCAGGTGGGCAACCTTGTTTCCTAGACAGGGTGCAGGGAGAGTTTAGAGGCCTTTGATGACAAATTATTTAACTGGTGGGACCATTAGATTCCATTGATTGAGGACTATCCATATGCAGGGATTAGTTCCCTGGGGGATCCTAATATTCCCATACCCCCTAGCGAGGAGCATAGAGAGATAGGTAAACACACTTTTCAAGTTATTTAATTTTTTAAATATTATATTATCCTTTTTATGGTAACGTCAAAGTATTAAATCAAAGATATGTTATATACAGATGTGGGACTAGTGTGACCGACTGACTTTTCCAATACCAGTCGTCATCCTCAACTAGAGGTCGAACCAGCAAGAGAATTAGGGCCAGTAGTTGCAGGAGGACCCCCATCTGGAGAGGCTGAGAGAGTATTGTGGCGAGTAGAGAGGAACATGATGACTCTCAGTCATAAAGTGTCGATGACAGAGATAAAGGACCTTCCCCCCGCTATGCAACCACATGTAGTAAGGGTTCCTAGGACTTGGGTCCAGTTGTTTCGGGGTCTTGTGAACGTCGTGGTTCATTATAGTAGGGCCAATATGCCTACACCATAGTTAGCATTGGACCACACATGGACCGAGGGAACTTTTTGTATTCAGTAGTGAGGGATTGAGCCTAGCGATGTATATTGGCTCTAGTTGAGGCTTTATGGCCCATTTTGTACTTATGACACTATGTTTTGGGATATATTATATATACATCTTTTTTTCTTATGGCTAAACATTTTGTACAAATGTATTTACATGTGTATGTGTGTTTTTTTACTTTTATGTGTAAGCAACATGCCAATCTAATACTTGATTAGCCAATGTATTAGTTAGTTGATTAGATCTCCTAAGAACATGAATATAAGTAATATAATCAAAATAGCATTCTAACAAATGTACCCTAAAGAATCGTCAGTGAAGGATGAGATCGTAGACACGATATACCCCATTTAACTGAGACATGACCAATTGCGCATCTAGATAAACTCGGAGGTGAGAAATACCATGTGACAAGGAATCACGTAGTAATTCTATTACTACGCTGCACTCAGCAACATTATTGGTTGTTTCGCCTAGAAAAATACCTCCATAAGACATCAACTAACCAGAAGGTGTGAAAACCACCCAAGCTACGGAAGCAAGCCTCCGAGTGTGTTGACTAGCATCGTCTATGAACCCAACATAGACTTCAGATTCACTTGACATCTACCACAGTGAAAAGAAAACACAATAACTACACGTCCATAAAACAAAAGACAAGATTGTATCAATGTATTAAAAACTGTACATATATATAAGAAGCCATGCTCAGGCGACCGACCTAAGTGCAATACTTCTTAAGGTAGATCCCATTTCTAGGCCCTGGTAAAGCGTTACTCTCGAAATCAACTAGTCGATAAGCACCATTTTCTAATACTTTTTCATAGTGAAAGTTTTGAACCACGTGGGTTTGAAATTTCTTGCCCCCAATGGATCTTTGTCTTGGTTGTAAACTAGGAAAATATCACCTTCGAAGAAAATCTGAGGGCAGATGAACCGATCATACTAACATTTGACACATTACTTGTGAGCCTCATTGGCCAAGGATGCATATCAACGCTGCTCATCGAGCTACTCAAGATATAAAAGATGTTCTTCAAGCAGTGTAGTGTCGGGAAGTAGTGCCACTGCCAACTTAAGAGAATGATGTTGACGATTGAAAACTCTGACGTAGTTCCACCTACAAAGTTTTTCTAAAGCTATTATTATAAAACTAAATAATACTAGTAGGTGGGACCCCCTAAAATTATTTAGTAGCAGGTATGTTCATGTTATGATGCTGAGATACAGAAATTACATGGTTGATATTAATATGGTGGTCATTGATATGAGTTAAGTTGTGAGATGTTGTCCCTTCAACGACACAACAGCCTGCTATTCATATATGGTATTGTTCTTCTCACACCCACACAACAAACCTGTTAGTAAAGTCACATGAAGGGCAGTTTTTTTTAAAAGAGGGAAAACTATTACAATGCAAAGGAACCTAGTCTGAAACACTACATGCATAAAATGTTCGTTAAGCCTTAGCTAACGAGGAATGGAATTTTAAGAAAAAATTATTAATTGTGATATGCATATCATGGAATTTTTGGTGGCACATTCTTGGCAAGTAGTAATACATGGGTTACACATTCACTGATGCAATATGTACCAATATGCATATGTTATAATCTTTAGTGGCTTATGGAAGCAATGGATTTGTAATTTTTTATGGACTATGTTATGGTTAATGAATTGACATTCTCGATGCATTGGTTGATTAATGGTGTTAATGAAGGCTTGTTGGCATGTACTATGGAGTAAATATGAGATAGGTGGAAGCAATGTGCATTTATTGCATGTCACCTTTACCCTTCTAGTTGGCCATCGCCCTAATCGAACTGTTGTTTGATCTAGTTGTTGTGATTGCACTTCAGATTTTGGGCATATTGAAACCTCTTGACCACCTCTCATATTAAGGTATTCGATTAATAGGTATGTCTCTTTTGGCCATTCCTGACTTCACTCTGGTTATGAAATATTTTTGGCTCGGTTGTATGGGTTTGTGTTTTCCTGAGTATTGCAACTATGTGGTTTTGACTTGAATGGAAAATCGATGGTTCTGCGTATAATTTTTGTGGGTTCATCAGAGTTGGTGGTCTCCTGGGTGATAGATTTTGTTACCACTGCGTTTTGTTTAAAAATTTTTCCTTTAAAAATATGAATAGATGATTATCTTCGCGGTTCCTGGGTTTAACTAGAACCCCGTCCAACTCTCTCAAGGAAATGCTTCCCATCCACAAGCATCATGGTAATCCTTGAGTGCTTGCCTTTAGCCCAAATATACACCATAGTTCGTGCCCCCCCTTCTTCCTACGATGGCTACTATGAAAACCCATAAACCCTCCAGACGAGAGCTGCATAAAGAGTTTTTCGGGCATGTTAAGTTTATTGTGGCCTTTTACTTCGAATACAGGCTCACCCATGATTCGTATAGCAGTCATGTTAGTATGGTGTTGACCACTACCTATGTGGTAATAGCATGAGCCCTGCATTGCTAATTGCACTTCTAAGAGTCACAGTTGCTAGCCTATAGTCAAGGAATCAATTTGTTTTTATTATGAAAGGGCCTCTGTCGTTTCCATTTTGGTTCGTGGGTATACACCATTATCACACTTGTTGGCCTATTGTTTCCCTTACCACAATGTTGAATTGTTGGTTTTTATACAGTCGTTAGAGTGGTGCTCATGGTGTTCTAATAATGGTTGGCATTAGTCACAGGGGTTTGGTGTTGTTCACACATGTCGCATCCTCTAGATGATGTTTTGAGAATTAGAAGATTGGATTGGATATGTTTACTGCATTTTTTTTGTCATTGGTAGAATACACTTGAATGTGTGGCCTGGTCACTCATGGGAAGCTTAATAAATGGCCTAGAATGTATTTTTGAGTTATATCGTGGTTATATATCATTGTGTGATTATGAGAATTATGACACTGTGGAATCCTCTTAGTTGTGCACCACGTATAATATAGATGGCTTGTTTGTATGCCCAGTGATACTCACAAATTCTAAGTGTGTTATCTTTTTGCAAATTGATCACTATTGACGACAGTTGTGTGGAATATTTGGCTCAATTTTAAGTCAGACTGAGATATTTATTTCATAGTGGCATGGTTACATGGTTTCAGAAATTTACTTCTACATAGCCTGTGTCTAAATGTTGATTGTCATTTATCGTCAATTGCTTTTCAGGCGTGACATGTGAGATCTTGATCATTTCGATTTTTCCACTGTATATATACATATGGGGATGAATATCATTACAGATCTTGATTGGCTCTATTACAGAAATGGAGACTTCATTGTTATTTTTGGAAACACTACTTGGAGATATAGATGTGGACTTGGAAATTGTATGGCGGTGATGGATGTTAAAATCTACGGATTGGAAATGAGTGTTGTTGTTGACTGTTATAAAATGCAGAACATTCAAATAAGAGGGACAGAACCTCTTGCAAAGAGTGTGGAATACTTATGTTGTAATGGCATTGTGTTGGATATTAATGGGTAGTGAAATTAGGAAAATATACAGGGACTATTACTCAGTCATCTGATTGTTGGTTGATGCATATTTTCCTTACTACAAATATGTTATGGATTTCTTGATTAATATCATGAACAGTAAACATTTTCTTTACCCCTCATTATCTCATTTTTCACTAATTATAAACCCCTCACATATCCCATATTCATTTTGTTCACCCCCTGTTCTGATATTCATCACAGGCAACTTGCAAGGAAGATTTTGTGTTAGATTGGATAAAAGTGGCAGAATTTTATGTGGATTGCAGTGAGGTTTATTGGTTTGTTTACAATTGATTGTTGTTATCATTGATAAGTGACCATATCTCTTCCATTTCATTATCTCATATTTTCGCTAATTACAAACCCCTCATGTATCCCTGAAATTTTTTTCCACCCCCCTGCTCATCGATTAACGTTAAAACAATTTGTATGGATTGGATTGCATGAGCCTGATACATTCTGAGCCAAATCTATTTCATATTTTAAGAGTTATCTTGCATGGTTATTCAAAGAGACTATTTGCTAATCGATTACACACACAGGATTCTTTGGTTGGATTGGGTAGGAAGTAGATCTACCTAGGCCTGAAAGGTCTCATTTCCAAGTCCCGCAATGACAGGTTGACTTCAGGGATTTTGGAAAGCATGTTTTATTTTCAATATATGGAGTATTATTTTTTAAATAATTTCAATTTTCATGAGTTGAAATTGCCAAAAGTAGATATGTTGATGGGAGGCACAAGGAAGTGTGTTTTCTTAACTAATGGATTATGTTATGATGGTAGGATGGTTATGAACTAAAGGGAGTCACAAGGGGTCCCACCTACTAGTTATTATTTAATGATGATCCTTATTATAATTACTATTGGTCCCCCTAACTAAAGTTAGTTAAGGCCTTATGTTAACTTAACTAATAAGTTAGTTCAACTAATCTAACCAATTATAAATTGTTAAAGGCTGAACTAAGGAGAGGAACAAGGGAGGATAGAAGCACAAAGTGCCAAGGTTTGCTATTTGAGTTATGTTGAGATAGTTCAGTTTTTATTCATTCATATATTCATCATAGCCTAATTCTCTTTTGTGATAGTAGGGTCTTATTGTAGAAAGAAACATTCAGGGCTGAATCAAATCATTCAGACAATTGTTCTTTGGAGGTGTTGATCTATCTTTGATAGTCTGTGTAGACTTGTTTGTTTGTGAATTAACTTTCATGACTGATAAAGGATATTGTGCAGAGTTGAGTGGGAAGTAGTCTGTGGCAAGTTGATCCATCTTTTAGAGTTTAGTTTTGGTTTTCTGTCAGAGGTCCTTTTGTATGTTCCATCGAGGATTTGTAAGTTTGACTTTGGTCCAAGATTTCTGTGCAAAGTTTTGTAAAGACAATGAATCTTTGGTGAATTGGAATGAAATAAGGGATTGCTTTATGTCTCATCTACATTGATTATGATCTTGGTGTCTTTACTTCTATTATTACATTTATTTCATCCACTGATATTTTCAGAAAATACATAGAAAGTGAATTTCCAGCAAGATTTTTGTTGATAAAAGACTAGCCTAAGCACTTGTAATTAATACTTGTGAGTTAGGATATATATTTTTATTGGCTATAAACATAAGGTGATATTCCCGTCTACTTTAATTTAGCCATGTAAAGTCTGAAAATGCTTGAGTAAGATCAATTCATATATTTTCCTCAACAAATGGATTTGGCATTCAATGGGTAATACTGCCTCCATCCCATAGACGAGTTGGAAAAGAGAAAAATATGTAGCAGTATTGATTGAAGTTATATAAGCCCAAAGTGTTGAATATAACATCAAATGCCAATTTGAATTGGATGAATTAATCCTTCGTTGAAGAATAGTCTTGAGAGACTTATTAACAACCTCTACCTGACCATTTTCTTATGGGTATTAAGGTGACGAATGTTCCTTTTTAAACCCTAGTTTTGATGTTAATTCAGACATCATTTTGTTCTAGAAGTGACTGCCATGGTCTATGACAATCTCCTTCGAAATACCGAATTTGGCTACAATATGGTTAAAAATGAAAAGGGCATTCATATCCTTGTCATTGATAAATTTCGTCATAGCTTCAACCCACTTAGTAAAGTAGTCTAATACTATGATGATATAGAGATTCCCCCTAGCTGAAACTGGGTGACATGTAGTGAAATCAATCCCCCACTTGGTGAAGGGATCGACAACAATAACCGGGAACATGGGAGCTAGGTGTGCCAACATCTTTCGAGATAATCTCTGGCATGGGTGAAACTTCTTGACCACCTCTACACAATATTTAATTAACGAGGGCCAAAAGTACCCAGCTCGAAGAATCTTTTGGGTTGTTTCTAACCCATGAAGATGAACACCAAATGCTCCTCTGTGACAGTCGTTTAAAACAAGCTCTTCCTCTTCGGGAGTGAGACATTGATGGAGAATGCAATCCACTCCTCGATGATATAAAGTTTCATAGAGGATAAGATAATTTCACGGTTGGTGTCATATTCATCGGCGCTCATCACAAGAAGTAGAAGAAGAGCACTTAAAAGTATGAATATACATGAGTATATCTCCATACCATGGGTCTGAAGATGTGATAAGAAAAATATCTCCATTGATATATGACTCTTAAGGAGAAATATCACCACTCTTGACAAAAAGTTCTGAGATTAGTTCAACAAAGACCACGGGCTTTTTGTATTTTGCCAAAACAAAATCCAAGTCAAACTATTGTAGGATGACTATTCATCAATTGATTTTCCCATCGATGACCTGTCGTGTTAACATATATTGAAAATGGTTTGCGACGGCTATGAGGGTGGTCTTATGAAGTAAAATGTAATGATGGAACCATTGAACAATGTGAACAACTGCCAACGTGAGTTTCTCAAAATGTGTGTAGTTGAGTTCCAGTCCAACCAGGCCTCCCCTGATATAGTAGATAACATGCTCTTCGAGAATGTCATCCTCTTGGACCAAGACCATGCCAATAGTAGACTCTGCTGCAACAAAATACAACAAGAAATCTTTGCTATAATCCAGCGGACTGAGAATAGGGGAAGGTGTTAGAGCGTGTTTCAATGCTTCAAAGGAGCATCGAGTCGCTTCATCCCAATAGAATGGGACCCCTTTGTTCAAGATATGTATGAACCCTTTACTAATCTCGACATAGTTAGAAAAGAAACACCGAAGAAAATTGGCTTTCCCCTGTAGACTTTGAAGCTGGGGGATTGTGCGCGGGGGAGGAAATTGAACTATTGCCTCAACCTTTAGAGGATCGACCATGATCCCTCTAGTTGACATGATAAAACCTAACAAGTGCCCCGATGTCACACAAAAACTACACTTGTTTGGATTCAAGTGAATTTGATAGTACCAACACCTCTCAAAGATTAGTTGTAAATGGGTAGGATGATCGGATTGCTTACGAGAACATGATGCTAGATCATCGAGATATGCCTCGACTATGTGTTTGAGGTCATGGAAATAAAATAACATGGCCCACTGAAAATTGGCTCCAACATTCTTAAGGACAAACGGCATTTTTCTATATGTGAATGTACCCGAGGGACAAATAAAACTCGTTTTATGTTGTTCATCGGGCTTGATCTAAATCTGATTGTAGCCAGAAGAACCATCCATGAAATAAAATATTTCACAACCCACACATTCATCGACAATCTAGTCAATAAATGGGGTTGTAAAATTGTCTTTCAAGAAAGCTTTGTTCAGGCCACAAAAGTCCATACATACGCAAATCATACCTTTCTTATTGTTGATAGAAACATGGTTCGATACCCATTCTATCAATTATACAGGATATATGAAACCAACTTTGATGAGTTTCTCTACTTCATCCTTTATCGCCATTTCCTTACGAGGATTGACCAGGTGAAGCTTCTGTCGGACGTGTTTAACATCAGGGTAAGTTGTGATCTTGTGTTCAATGATGTATAGATCAATACCTAGCATCTCCTCATAAAACTAGGAAAAAACATCCTAAAATTCTTTAAACAATTCAGTATAGATTTGAATCTCTTCGGGAGAACAATCCGCTCTAATGAAGATATTTTCCACGATGCCATGGGTTCTAGAGATTCCATGGGTTCTAGAGATGTCGATAGGAATTGTGTCATATATACTTTCCATGTTTCCCTCAACATATATTCCATGCATGGCCAGAGGGTTAACGGGATAAGGGGAATCTCTATTCATGGTCGTAATGAACTCTATTTCTTCTATTCTCTTAAGATTGGGTAAGAAATAAGATCTGTGGTGAATATCATCCCAAGGTATGTCTGACCCAGTCATTTCCTATAAAATTTCCTCATTAGAGGGAAAGACTAAGTCCAGGGGATCGCAAGTGGTGAGAGAGTCTTGAGCCCAAACAAGCTCTAGAATGGGATCTAGCTCCTGTGGGGCAGCTAGATCAAGGTTGATCGAGGCTTGTTGGATAATATTGTATGAAAAATTAGCAGAGGATAAGGGCATAGCCATTCCAAGGTTCCCTACCCCTTCCATCGAAGTCGATGGGGAAGGTAAAATCCACGGGTCGTTAAAGTAACTCATTCTAAAAGACGCAACTTGAAAAATTGTAGCCTTTGGCTGGTCGAGGACAACCTAAATAAACCTAACATCACTGACAGGTGATAGATAATCAAAATTTCAAATCACATATGGAAACAATCCAACACCTAAGTTAATGGTACATGGTTGCGGGCTATCAATCATCGGGACCGTGGATGCCCCCGATGAGAGGTTAGGATGGGAGAAGGATAGTTTATCAATGGTTATAATATTCCCTTCATGAGGAAAACATAAGACCCAAAAAAAAATGGATACAACCATTGTCATAGTGTAGGTCCAACTTCTCCCTAACAAAATATTGAAGTCGATAGGTGCATCGACTACTTCTACTTTGACACACACGGTTTTTCCCTCCAACTACATGGGGAAAGAGGGAATTATGCCATGTTTTCTGAAAGATCGACCATCAAACGTAGTTAGCAATGTGGGTGACGGATAAAACTCAGTTTTATCGATGGCCTTCCAACATGCCAATGACATCATGCAAGTCGAGGCACCCTCATCAACCATCATATGGAAAATGTTACATGTCAATGATTCCATGGCATACACCACTACTATTTAAAAGGAGACATGGTGAGGAATACGATTTTTATGGTCTGTAGGGTAAAAAAAAATCATTCCTAAGTTAGTGGTCTTGACCACTCCCAAAGAATAAAACGACACTTTCCTATGAGAGGGGCAACTCTAGAGAACTTTTAGAGCGGAAATTGCACAAGGAGTTTGTGCCAGATCCTCCATGATTGAGTAATTCTGAGAATCCCTTTCATTTGGGTTGTGAGAATCCTTCTTGAATGCACTCTTAGGGATGTGAGTCATCATTTCTCCCACCATATTCTTAATTTGAATAGGATTTAGTGGGTTGGAGGCTTCTTTTCCCTTCTCAACAGATTCCAGCATTCCATAGTTATGAGCCCTGGTCTGTAGATTATCTTTGGCTTTCATCATATAATTTTTTTTGGCCCCGTTGTTAGTATTGGGCACAAGGGCTCCTTGAATTCCCCCAGGCACGCTCATGGATGAGGAATATTGAGCCATAATTTTCCCTTTTGGAAAAAGGTTTGGTTAACAAGGTAGGCTACTACTGTGCCGATAGCTTTTGGGAATCCTCAAGCTGAGGGCATTTGTGAGTCAAGTCTTCATTTGTGCAAATCTTACACAGAAACTTCACCTTTGTCTTCTCGTTTTTTTGCTTGCTAGAATTATTTGCAGCCTTCTTATCCACATTACCCTTCTTGTTTTTAGGTTTCCTCTTTCCCTTGGTTTTCTGGTTAGACTTGGGATTTGTTAATTGCACATTGTGTACATACGACGTTTGGGTTACAGGGGTAGAAAAACTTGGAGTTTTGTTTCCCACGGTCTGTTGAATTGATAACCATTGTAACTGATTGGAAAATTTATCTTTGGGCTTGCTCTGTGTTTAGCCTACTATGCCATTGGTATGAGGCCCAAACTTTTATTTGGTCTTGTTGAACGTTGACCGTGGTGCATCGAGAAGGATCTCTTATAGCATATCGGAATGACAGTAAATCAACTCCAGTTGTTGGGCTCTCATGATAGCCTCTTCTTCAGAAAAAAACTTTGGACATCATGAAGTCTTTAGATACACAAGGTACCAAGGACTTTAGGAACCACTCGAGTAAAAAAGTGGGAGGGACCTTAACTTTGATCAAACTCTTTTATCATCGTCAGTCTCAGATGTGATATGATATATGGTTAGCTTTTGTTTGCTTGAATTTGGCCAGCAACTCATTTTTGGCATCGTATCTTATCAGTAGCTAGAAATGGTTTAAGAAGACCATAGCCAGGTCATTAAAGTAAGTGTACGTCGCGTTGTCAAGCTCAATATACCATTTCATGACACCCCCTATAAGAGTGCATTGAAACAAGCGCAACTAAACATAATCATCCTTTAATGAGTTGGATGAGCACCCTAAGTGAAATTTCGTTACATGATCACCTGGATCTTCACCAGGATTTCCTTCAAACTTAGGGATGTATGTGGAAAACTTAGTCGGCATGGGGGGCCAATGCAGATCATGAAAAATCGAGTCGTTCAAAATTATTGACAAGTCTGGAAAATGTAGAGTTGCCAAAAAAGGTAGTCTAGGTTGTGGTAGATTCACATGAAAAGAGGGGCTTGGATTTTGGCTCGTACCAGCTTGCTAGGAAATTTTTTCCTGTTGGCCAAGTTTTTGGTAGATACAATGGTGGCCTTGTCCATTAAAAAGGGACCTATGTTTGATTCTTCATTGTTGGTTGATTCCCGTAGTTAGATGACATGCCTTGTGTAGGGATTGCTCCATGTACAACATTCCAAGGACCTTGGTTAGGGATTCCCCCAACCGACCCTCTTGGTATAGGTATTGAACCTTTCTCAGGGTTCCATAGAGTGTGGGAGGTTTTTCCCCTGATTGACATCCCTTGCAAAGGAAATGAGTCTTCCCAAGGATTTCCAAGACTTTGTGAGGAGTAAACTCTTGTCATCGCTCCCTGTGAGGAATGAAACATTGTGTAGGGTTTTTTTGACTAAAAAATGGGTTTCAAAGCTTCATGCTTCCCCCATAGTTGGGAATTTAGGGTTCACCAAAAAATACAAAAGGATCAAATGCTCTTTTTTCTAGGATGGTATGAAATAGGACGCCCACACCTTTATGGTTGAATGTGATGTCTATCAATGGAATAAGGGAGAAACAGTCAAGACCCCTGGAACACTCCAACCACTCCCAATTTTGTCAACTATTTGGTAGGATATTTCTATGGACTTCATTATTGGATTACCTAAATCTGGAAATAAATCATCCATCATGGTGGTAGTTGATCATCTTTCCAAATATGCTCATTTATTTTCTCTCCAACACCCATTCACATCCTCCACAGTGGCTCAAATTTTCATGGATAATATCTTCAAGATTCATGGCATGCCTCATTTTATTGTCTCTGGCCGAGATCCCACTTTTACCTACAATTTTTGGCAAGAATTGTTATGTATCCAAGGCACCCAATTGCATCTCATCACTTCCTATCATCCCTGGACTAATGGCTAAACTAAATTTGTCAACAAGTGTTTGGAAACCCATTTGATGTGTTTTGCATCTGAACGACAAAATCAATGGAATCAATGGTTACCCATCTTTGAATGGTGGTACAACACATATTACCATACAAATACTCACATTACTCCTTTTGAATTAGTCTATGGATAAAATCCACCATCAGTTCTCTCCTACATGCCAGGTGTATTAAAGTTTTAGGAGGTTGACAACAATCTTGCAGTTCGTGAGGCCATTCTCCGCACCCTCAAAACAAATTTGGCCATGGCTCAGAATCACATGAAGAAACAACCAGATAAAGGTCATTCCAAACGAAAATTTCTTGAAGGGGATGAGGTGTTTCTTCATCTACAACCATTTAATAAGACTTCACTAAAAATGGACCATTGTTAGAAGCTTCCTCCCAAATTTTATGGTCCTTATACAATTCTCAAGCGAGTGGGGTAGGTGGCTTACTAGTTGTGTTTTCCCAGAAATTCTAAGCTCCATCTTATTTTTTATGTCTCATGCTTAAAGAAGGTGATTGGTACCAAGTGTTAAACTCAAACCAGTCTCCTTGATTTGGACGAAGAAGGTTCCATTTGGTTGCAGCCACAAGCAGTCTTGTACCAACACGAGTGTCATCTCCGTCAGTTCACCATCAAGTAAGTGTTAGTGTAGTGGAAAGATACAACTCTTGAAGATACCACTTGGGAGTTGGCTAACATTCTACAATGGTTTCCTCATCTCAAACCTTGAGAACAAGGCTCTTTTTCAGGGGGGGGCATGTTAGGGACTTAACCTCCCTAACCCCTCATGTAGATAGAATAATATATTTCCATGTAATAAAGTGTGACATTAGTTTAATTAAGCCTATTTAATAAATTGGAATAAGTCAATGTAAGAAGACCTAATAGAATATTTCGCTTCTAGAATGATATTTAGAAGATAGAATTAGTATAAATAAGAGTAGGAGTCATGAGAAGTTTTTTCTTAAGAATTATTGTAATAGAGTGTTTCTCTGTTGGAGGTTGCCCCCTCGAAGAGGAAAGTGAACTTTATTTCCTATCAATAAAGGTATTATTTTGGTGTTATGGTTTCATCTATTGTGTTGTTATGTTGTTATTCTCTGCAATATTTATGTTTTTGGCTACTATAATAGATCTGGTACCTTACAAAAACTCAATTGGAACTATAGCATTGAAAAAGGGATAAATGGAGGGTAGAAATCTTATTATGGGATAAAAAACAATTGTAAATTAGTACACCTTTAGCTTTGGGATAAAAATAAACTCCTCTTTCACACTCTCATCACTCCAATTATCTTATATGGATGTGAAGATTGGGGTTGTAGTATATCTAGAGAATCCTAGAGAAAGATATAACAGATCCAAAAGAATTTTATAACTTATAATTTCAAAACTAAGGGAAATACACCCTATCCTATCCTCCTCATAGAATTAATTATTTCCCCCATTGAGAGCATTTCTATGATTAGATACCTAACATACAATACCAAGATAAACAACATGGATGACAAGAGGCTCCCAAAAATAACTTCAAACTCTAGCCAAAACCACCAGTGACTCAAGCAAGGATGGCATAAAGATGTCAAACCTTGGCTAAATCATTGGGGAATACAAGAAGAAGTCATCATGCATAATATCGATAATATTGCAAATATCATCACTTCTAAATTTAAGAAGAATATGTGGTGTGATAAAGAATTAGTGGATAAAAGGAAATTAAGATACTACAAGGAGGTGGTCAACCCTAATTTAGAAGATCAAAATTACCTCTCGGTTTTAAAAAGTGAAAATAAGAAAATAAACATTTCTAATATAAGAACAAACTCTCATGAGCTACATAGTGAAATTGGGCATTGTAAAATTCTCAAAACACCATGGGATGAGAGAAATTGTCACTTTTGTGACACTAAGCCGGTAGAAGATGAAAACACTTCCTCTTGGATTTCCCTACCTATACCCATATTAGATCCCAATTTTAAAATATTTGCCACATTATGGACCTTCCTAACCTCCTAAGTCATCAAAACTATGGTGATCTTGGACACTTACTGTGGGGTGAAAATATCCTACAACAAATTGGCAAATCCACTAGGGAAGCTTTTATTGTTTAGTCAGTTTATTCCTAAACTTTTGAATTCATTTTCTCAATATATTTTATTGTTGTAACCCCATTCTTTGTTCTTGATATGACAATAAGTATTTTATGTGTCTATTTGAAAGTTTTCAGCCTTATATCTAATAGATTTTCTTCAGATATTTTAGTTTTTGCACTTGCACGATCGTGGGGTCTCGAGTTATTTGTTCCCACAGAACGAACAAAACCTTGTGGTTGTCAGCTTCTCCATTGTAGGGAGAGACCAACCCATTTTGGTCTCTAGTTTCTCCACTTTAGGGGGATACTATCCTGATAACTACACTATAGGGAGTGACCGGTACCTTGTGGTCGCCCTCTATCCCTCTGCAAGGAGCAACCAGAGCTTTTTGGTTTCCTTGTGGTCATTAATAGGGAGTGAACAAGATTTGAAAGATCATTTTTTGAAGGGTAATCCTTCAAAAAAATACCATATATGTGTTTTTCCTTTCTTCCACCCATCTATATCTCTCTTAGATATGTCCCAGTAGCAAATTTTTAGTTCTTTTGATGCTTGTTGACATACTTGATTGAATTTTTTGGTTTGCATCCTTTTGTTGTGGGATCCTTTGCATTTGCATATAGTTCTTTTCATTTCATTTGAAATAAATAAAACAAAAGAATTTTCATTAAAAAAATTTCATTGCATTTGAAAGAATCGAAAAACCAAAAAATAATTGCATTCTAGTTGGTGCATGGAGTATGTTTGATCTTGCATTTTAATGAAAAATAAATTGCATTTGAAAAAAATTCCCCCGCATGGTCTGTGAGGGGGGGGCAGGAATCATGTATCCTATAGTCCCTTTGACTCATATACCAAATACCTTTTACATTCAAAGAGAAATTCATGTTTCTTGCATTGAATGTTACACTTGTTTCTTTGCTTGAAACCTCTTGCTCCTTTCTGTAGATAGGATTCATCAAAACTAAAGATTGCATTCCATTCATTTTTTATTTTGAATTATTCTTAGACTCAGAGTGATCACATAATAAGTTTCACTTCCATTTGTTGAAGATTGAGTAGCTTCAGAAAATATCCTTATTGTATTTGACCAAGAAAAACCCTAAAGAATGTTATTATATTATATTCATTAATATGGACCTATTGTGCCTTTGTAAAAGTCGGCCCTATTGTTCCTTGACAATTAAATCTAATTTAGGAAGGTAAATTGACAGGTAAGACCAGACACTAATTTAGGGAGGCCAGACTACTATTTATAAGGATATGTAGAACCTCACTTGCTCACTCACTCAATGAGCTCTACAAAAAGAAGGATAAGTGCGCAAGTCTTGGAGGAGTAGTTGTGGTAACTGGGGGTGATGTCATAGAGGGTTTTCTGGTCTATCTCTTGGTTAAGTGGTGTGCTACCCTTCCTAGTGAAGGAGTAGAGGAGGATCTTCTGCCTCGTTAGTTCTCTCTTGATAGAGAAGCATTGTTCTTGGTTGGATAATCTATATTGAGGAAGTTTTCTAGGTCTTCTCCCCCTAGAGGGTTTCCCAGGATAATCTTTGTGTCTCTCTTGTTTTTGTGATTGTATCTCTTTCAGTGATCTTAAATATGCAGCTAATATTATAAATTATTGTAATAATAAAGAAGAATTGTAATTGGTAGTTGTAAAAGTAAAATATCAACATGGTATCAGAGAAGGCCTAAAAGATACCAACTCGTTGTTTATAAGAAGTGGCTAGCCTTAGGGCACCCTCTCCAAAATCCATTTTTTAGTATTGAAACTGTTGTAGAATTAGGGTTTCTGCATAAAAATTAAAGGTGACTTTTTAACTGTTTGACAAGGACGTTGGAGAAAGTAACTACACCTAGGATCTCTCCCTAGGAGGGCACATCTAGTCCCTAGAATAGAATTATAAGATTTGAAAGTTGAAAAATTAGGGTTTCCTCATAAACCCTAAGTCTAGCTGCAACTGTTGCATATTTTATGAAAAAATTCATTCTTGACTCGACAATCTCTCTGGTAAGTTCTAAAACCCTCATCTTGAAAATTTATTTGTTTACTTGTTCCAGGAAGGATAATTACCAGTACCAAGCTTGACGAAAATCTTGAAGGAGCCGGTAACTTCCAAGCATGAAAGTACAGAGTGATGATCATTCTAGAAGAGAATGACCTTGTAATCTTTGTTGAACAAGGTATTGAAGAGCCAGAGGAAGATGTGGCCAAACCCAAATACAAGAAGGATCTGATCAAAGCAAAGAGGATTATTGTTGATTCCATCAAGAACAATTGGATTCCTCATGTCTTAGCACTAAAAACCCCAAAGAAAATGATGGATTCCTTATCCATTCTATTTGAAGGCAAGAACATCATTTGGAAAATGACCTTGAGGACACAACTCAAGAACGCGAAGATGAAAAATTCAGAAACCATTCAATCTTACTTCAAAAGAGTGTCCCAGATTAAATAACAACTAGAAGTTATTGGAGACTCATTCAAAGAAGTTGAGATAATGATGACCACATTAAATGGTATTCCAAATTCTTGGGAATCCTTCATCCAAGGAATCTTCTCTAGAAGAAAGTTAACTAAGTTCATCAAGTTGTGGGAATATTGTACTCAAGAAGAAGCTATATTAGAGGCAAGAAATGAAAAGATAGAGAACAATGAAGACCAAGCACTAATAGTTCACACAAGAAAAGGAAAGAAAAAGAAAGAGGTTCACTTTCACAAAATATTTCAAAAGCAAAAGACAACATTCTCATAAATACCTCTCAAGTTTTAGAGGCTTCATTTTCTATAAGCTAGGAAACATTGCAAGAAATCATCCCCAAGCAAAAAACCAAGATAAAAATAGGAAGTTTAAAAGGCATCATGCTCATTTCGCGGGAGAAGATGAACCTAATCAGAAAATAACAAAAGAAGATGACCCAGATGAACTATAGCTTCTGTGATATAAGACCTAGTTTTTTCGAAGCACTTGATTCATATCAAGTGATATTGATAGCTATATCTCGTTTCCTTCCACACTAAAACTTCAGGAAGTAAAAGAGCTAGAGAATTGTTGTATCATGAGGATCAAGTATAAGTTGTGAAGAAGTGTCATCATTCATCCAAACATCATACATATCAAATCAAGCAGTCTGACAAATGCACACTCCAAGTATGCACCCTTCATATTTGATTTCAGTTTTAAGTTTTATATTTTATGCATTTCTTATACTATCTTGTTGGATCATTATCCCTGGTATGGGAATCCAACAAGGTCTCATTTAAAAACAAGAAATGATTTATGTTCTCGGGGGTGGAATATGTAAATTCCTATGGTTGGGTGACAATGATGTGACATTTTCTATGGTAAAACAAGCACATTAGAATATAACTCATAGTGTTTTGCAGTTTCCCAATGAGAAAACCTTGTCAATGGTAGTGAAGCCACCTTGATAGGAAGAAGAATTAGTTTGAAGTCTGACTCAACTTTTCATATTAAGACTCGGTATCCAACACCAAGTATATCATGCAGAGACTCTGAGGTTATTGTAGAATCAGAAGAAGTCAAGGCTCAGAGGGAGAAGGAAAAGTTAATAGATCCAGAAGAACCTACACAAAACCATTGCAGTAACCAGAAAGAGACCAGTATGGTCTCATGACACTTTGCAAGATGCAAATCCATATAGCATTGGCGAGCCATATCATAAGGAGCAAATGGATCCACTAGTGGTGAGGTAGGTGGACCCACCAAGTACCAGATCAGAAGGAGATAGATTTCTGAGGGAGTTAGTCCTCATGATCCTGTAAGGAAGAGAAGCCTCCCTAGGACCATTCATAGAGAAGAAAAAATCTTGAATTGTGTCTAGATAATTATTTGAGAAAGAGGGAAAATACTATGACGAGACATTTTCTCCAGCAATAAAAAGAGGTATATACATAACAAACATGATTCATTAAAAATGCAACACATTATGAGATTAAAAGGGAGAAGGTATGACAAAACCCTATATTTGGGATTGTATTATCTCTAGTTCCATTTGATGTGGTACATGAGTTGGGATATGGAAACATAACTACAATAGAATATTGATTTAACTCTAGAGAAAGAGGATAAAATACCCTCAATGTCAGTTATTGAGCCACTCTTAGTTTCAGATGAAGTTGATACCATGATAGAGTAGAGGAGCTACTCTCAGAGCTCAAAAACTACAGTGAGAATGGAGCAGTCATTCTCAGTTTTAGAAAAGAGCAGTTGCAGGAGCAGAGTCCCAATCCCAGAGGAACAGTTGTAGAAAAGAAAGAACATAATCTCAGGAAGTGAGACAGATAGTGCTTTGTATAATGCACATAGAGCTAGCACATCATTGTGCATATTAAGTTATAGTTGAGATAGTGTACCAGTTTGGTTCAATGTGATGTGAAAATTTGATTCGTTGATATATTCAAAGAACACAAGGACAGATATATGTTTTTCAGTGAAATACATGTTCACTTGATTATGGAAAAAAATGTTATGTAGTAACTAAGGGGTAAAATTGATTATGGAATCGGATATATTTCGGATTATGAGATAATATTTGCAAGGCTACACAAATTCGGATTAGGTAGGCAATGTCACAGACCGGAAAAGTACATATGAATGTTACTCTAGTATGGGATCAATTATGATCTCGTAACTTAGTGAGAAGCAAAACCTATATGGCACTCACTTCCACAAAAGCATAGTATGTGGCAACATGGTCAGCCTATGGTGAAGTAGTGTGGTTTTGGAAGTTGATTACATAAATTATTTGATCTCGAGTTGGAGGAAACATGTATCTTTTATAACAACCAGAGTTGCATAAACTTGTCAGTGAAACCAAAGTGTCATCACAAGTCTAGTCATATCGATATAAAATACCACTATGTCTGGGTCATAGTACAGAAGGGAATAGTAAGACTCTAGTATATTTCCACCGACAAAGAGGTAGCATATGTGTTGACCAAGCCCCTATCCAGAGTCAAGTTTAAGTACTTGAGAGACAATATTGAAGTGATACAGAAAGACTTCACCAATAGCGGGAAATAATGTGTTCCCTAGTAGTGGGAAGTGGCATTTTCCCCAGTAGCGGGAAGATATGTGTTTCCTAGTAGCAGGAAGTGGTGTGTTCCCCATTAGTGGGAAGAGATGTGTTTCCTAGTAACGGGAAGTGATGTGTTCCCCAGTAGCGGGAAGTGATGTGCTCCCGAGTAGTGAGAAGTGATGTGTTCTCCAGTAGCGAAAAGTGATGTGATTCCCTAGTAGAGGGAAGTGATGAGATCCTCAGTATAGAAAATCTACTCCAGCACAGGTTGGTAACCCCAACGTAGGCTAGTACACTACCCCAGTACAGGTTGTTAACCCCAACACAGGATGGTATGCTACCCTAGCACAAGTTGGTAACCCCAATACAAGCTGGTATGCTACCCCAGTGTAGGTTGGTAACCCCAACACAAGCTAGTACGCTACCCTAATGCAGGTTGGTAACCCCAACACAGGCTAGTATGCTATCCCAATGCAGGTTTTTATGCTACCCCAGCAGAGGTTGGTAACAACAATGTAGGTTGGTATGCTACCCCAATGCAGGCTTGTACGCTACCCCAGAACAGGTTGGTAACCCCAACGCAAGCTCGTACACTACCCCAGTTCAGGTTGGTAACCCCAACATAGAATAATACACTACCCCAATGTAGGTTGGTAACCCCAACACAGGCTGGTACATTACCCCAACATAGGTTGGTAACCCCAAAATAAGCTGGTACACTACCCCAACGTAGGTTTGAAAACCCAATGCAGGTTGGTATTCTACCCCAACACAGGTTGGTAACCCCAACGCAGGATGTTATGCTACCCCAACATAGGTTGGTAACCCCAACACAGGTTGGTATGCTACCCCAGTGCAAGTTGGTAACTCCAATGCAGGATGGTATGCTACCCCAACACAGGTTGGTAATCCCAATGCAAGATGGTACACTATTTTAGTGAAAGTGCAGAACTTCCTATGATATATAGATCTGTGATTGACAACAAGACAATGACCAAGTATGCATAAGCACAAAGATGTTGGTAATGATAAGAAGAATACCTTCCTTCCTAAGAAGGATTGTTGAATATTGAGTAGATTCGGAAGATATCCTTATTTTATTTGACCAAGAAAAACCCTAAATAATGTTATTATATTATATTCATTAATATAGCCCTATTTTTCCTTCGCAAAAGTCATCCCTATTGTGCCTTGACAATTAAATGTAATTTAGGAGGGTAAATTGACAGGTTGGCCCAAACCCTAATTTAGGGAGGCCATAATACTATTTATAAGGAGGGCTAGCACCTCACTTTATCACTCACTCAATGAGCTTTGCAACAAGAAGGATAAGTGTGCAAGTCTTGGAGGAGTAGCTATTGCAACTGGAGGCGGCATCATGGATGTTTTTTTGGTTTATCTATTGGTATCTCTTGGTTAAGTGAGGCGTTAATCTTCCTAGTGAAGGAGTAGAGGAGGATATTCTTCCTCTTTAGTTCTCTCTTGAGAGAGAAGCATTGTTCTTGGTTGGCTAACCTATATTGAGCAATGTTTCTGGTTTTTCTCCCCCTAGAGGGTTTCCCAGGATAATATTTGTGTCTCTCTTGTTTCTGTGATTCTATCTCTTTCAGTGATCTTATATATGCAACTAATATGCTAGATGATTTTAATAATAAAGAAGAACCATAACTAGTAGTTGTATAAGTAAAATATCAAAACCATTTGCCCCTTTTGAGTAACAAAAACCATAAAAGGAACAAGGTACCTAATCTAAAATCAACTATACTTTTCCTTTATTAGAAAATGATCACAAGTCTAGGTTGTAGGGCCTTGGTTGTAGGGTGGAGAGTGAATTATCCAAAGCCATTGAAACAAAACTAGGAACACTAATGAGTGAAAATCCATTAGTAATGTGAAGTTTTTGTTGGGAAATATCCTCTAACACAGGATTCAAGAGATAGGAGAATTTGAGAAGAGTGCTTGAACTGGTCCCCAACACTCTATCTCGATGGAATTATGCGAGTCAAGGGGGAAATATTACTAGTGGAAATTCTCTTGGGGTGACACCACTATCTGAGTTTCTTTGGTTCTAAGACATTTATCTTACATTCCCTTCCCATTCGTAGAAGCGCTCTCCCATGACCGTTCCTCCAAACCACCAAGCATGAAGTGTTATCCCTAGTTGTTTTTCCTAGGTTACCTTCCCAGGTGTCTTTAGTGGTGGTACTGTCAGTACCCAAGACAGACATGAAACACACGATTTTGGCTCCTTAGGAGGGTACTTGGTTGTCTCTGGTGCTTAAACCTATGGATGTCCATTACAGAGTAGTTGTGGGTAATTGTTTCTCATATCTTCATTGATGGCCTCATCTCCCATCTTCAAAAGATCCTTACTTCCTTTTCTCCCTATTACAAGGGAATTGTTTGCTTGCTCTTATCTTATAGGGACTTTGGTAGTGTGTGCTCTTTGATTTAGAAGACATTAGGTTTATTTTGTGTCTATGGAAACAATTCCTGGGACTACTGGCCAAGGAACCCATTTTCATGGGGAACCTTTTTTTTTTCCTTGTTTTGGAAATGTTGGTCCTCCCTATATTGCTACATTAAGTCTTCTTTCATTCACCATAGGGTTACCAGTATGGTTTTTTTCCACTTCAATGATCTGAAATTATCTTGGTGCTTCAAAAGCAATCTCTCCACCCTAGGAACATCAACCTCATGTTGACCCTTGGCCTTCTTTGCCCATTATGTCATCTTCACTTTCTTCTTCTTCGCCTAGTGAAAGCCTTGATGCTAGTAACCAGGAGGATAAGAATAAGAAGAAACAAAATATTAATAAGAAGAAATATAAGCAAGGGACAAATCAATCAACCACTATTCTTCTTGTTGGGAGTGTTGGTGATGTTGTAAAACCTACCAACACAAGTCATAAGCACAAATTCCCTTGCAGGATTTGTAAGGGTGACCACCTTCTTGGATATTTCCCTAGTCTTCCCAAGGTCTTAAAAGTGTGGTCTACAGGCTCCCAACAACCCATGTCACCATCCTCTGGACATCATGTTGATGACAACCCCTCAACCAATGATCATACGATTAGGGGGGGAAAGGGTAAGGTCAATATTCCTTGTTGGTTGTGCAAGTAAATGCACTTCACTTACCTTTGTCCTCATATGGATGAAGCCTCGAAATCGTTGGAAGACATTGTTTTTTCCCAACAAAAACCTCCAAATACTTCCCGTGAGTCCCATATCGACCCACCATTGGTTGATGAAGTGGTTGATATGATTCCATCATCGATCGATCCCATTATTCACTTGGAGAGTGAAGTCGATACCACTTAGGTTCTTCTTATCACTATAGATTCCTCTGGACAAGGGGGAATTTCACCCATTTCACTAGAACCCCCTCCAAGTATTGAAGTAATTTCCTTTGATTGGAATAGACTAACAAATCCTCATCTTCCTTGCTACATGCCTTTTCAAATCATTATACAGCCTTGCGATAAGAACATATATTGTACTATTATAGACGAAGGCACTTCTGTCAACATTGTATCCTCAACTTCTTAGAAAGATATTGGTTCCCCTTAGCTTGTGTCATTCACCCATCATGATATAATGGCATTTAATAGAAGAACCAATGAACATTTAGGGATCCTTCCTCAACTTCCCATTAAGTTAGGAGGGAAAATTCTCTATATTGATGTTATGGTAGTTCAAGGTCCCTTGGATTTAAATTTTCTACTTGGGCGCGACTATGTCTATACTCATGATGGAAGCATTGTGACTCTTGACCAACTTTCATTTGTTAGTCATAATCATTCGTTGACTACTGACCATCTAACCACCCTGATTTTTCCTTACATGCAAGCGGTGTCCCCCCACCACAAGTTCAGTATGTGGCATCATGTCCCATGACTTCAATTGCTAATGATAAGGATCCTCTCGTTGTATTCCCATATTCTTTGGACTTAGTTCCAACAATTGACATGGTAACTCCCCCGCCAGGGACATTAGATTCTATTCTCCCCCTTGTTGATCAGAGTGAGTCTCTTGGCATTTATTCCTTCCAGAGCATTATTCTTTTGTCTAATGAAGAAATCTTGGAAGACATGGTCAAGGCTAATGAGTATAATTCTATTTTTGTGTCAAGATCATTAAAAAAATGAAAAATATACCCATGAGCATAGTTCACTGTCCATGTCAAGCTCGTTAAAAAATGAAATGGACCCACCTCCAATTGAGTCAAGTCTTCTACTAGTTATAGTATATAAACCTTAATTTCCTCCGCCTATGTCAATTGATCCCCTTCCTTCCTCCCTCTCTGGTGAACCTATTCCTATTAGTAACCAAGAGTCTAATCAGGTACATAAGAAGAGTTGGAGGACAAAACGAATCTTGGGGGAAATGTCTCCAGCCTCTGGACATCGTGTTGGAGTTAAGCCGCTATATTTTGTTGATCATGTTGGGGGAAAAAGTACCAACCTATGAACATCATTTTGGAAAGAAAACCAAATAATTGGTATCACCCGAGCATAGTTTCATTCTCGATTTCAAGCTTGCATAAAAATGAAACCAATCCCAAGTTGTAGTATACCTAGGGAGGTAATATGGGGGTACCCAATGAGAATGGGGTCATGTATTATTAGTGGAGGCCATTCAATGTAAGGTGGAATAGGTCCACTATAGTATTAAATAAGGCCCATTGCGATAGTTAGATATAATAAATAGACTTTCTAGAAGATTCCTTCTCTAGAATGTTCCTAGAAGATAAAGAATGTTATATAAAGAAGTGTAAGTAATATATTGAAGCATGGTGAAGAATATTATGAATGTATCAAGCATTGCTTGAAGAATGCATTCCTTCCAAAAGGAAAAATATATGGTGT
>ML794302.1:293446-349933 GCA_009831015.1 Picea engelmannii
AGAACTTTGTAATATCCCTAGATCTGCAGATCTGGAGATTAACCTCAACTATTAACTATCTGCTGCCAAAAATGATACTCTTTGGGATTTTGGATGCATTTAATGATTTATGCTTGCATATTTGCATCATTTTATGTGTTTATAATTGTCATGCAATGGTTCTAGAACACAAAACAACTCAAGAATTTCTATTAAGAAGAGTAACGAAAAATACAATATTGCATGCGAGGAAAATAACTGGAATCTCTCAAATAGATCAAGACTAGATGGATATTAGATGGAATACAATCAAAATTCTAAATCAAAATACTCAAAATTATGAAGGTGGATGAATCGGTGGATGATATTAAAGAACTGTTGCATGCAAACCCAGAATTGTTGCATGCACCCGACAACACCCACGACAATTGCTGCAGGAGACTAGAATATTCACCCTGGTGGATAAACTCCTCATATGTGCCTGGAAATTGTCTCAACGAGGTCACCCTGACCTCAAGTAACCTCTCACTTCCTTCTGGTCTAAATATATGGTTTTTGTTGAATGGTATGAACCACGAATGATCTCCCCTGAGGGTCTGCTCATATCCTACATCCTGGAAATGTGCCCTAATGAATCCACCGTTAGAAACTGATGATAGTTGTCTCAAAATGTGTGCCCTAGACTCCTCTAAAATGGGTCAAAATAGATTTTTCATATCTAGTTCGATGATCTCTCTGGAACTCTGAATCTACCCCCACAAGTGTTGCACACTTTCTGGCTGGGAAGTGCACCCTAGATGATTCCTCCATTCAAATGGCATAATTAATTTCTCAAAAGAAGTGTCATCCCTCCTCCTCAAATGGGTTGGAAGAAAATATATGGATCTACCTTGGTCGGGTATGGATAACTCCTTGAGCCTCTCAACCCTCATGCCCTCACCTTGTTGAGATGTACCATGGATGTCTGGAACTGCAAAAATATTGTTGAATATCGATGAATAATCTGTATGATCCTCCACTGATTCGTCTGAACCTATGTGTTTTCTCCTTAGAACTCAAATCTAAAATCATAATATGCAATGATGAACAATTAGGTCATTTTTCTCCTTCATATACCCTCTCAAACCATAATTCTTTGTTGACCTCTATAATTAGCTTCTTTCACTTAAGAGACATCTATTTTTGGCTTTATATTCCTTAATTCACTTAAAACCACTTTTCACTTAATGTCACTTTCGAAATATAACATTCCCTAATGAAATGTCATCAAATGGCCATTTTACCTTGTTTCTTCCTAGCTATAGTCTAAATGGGGATGTTTAGAATACTAAGCCTACCTCTTTGGAGCTCCTACTTGAAAAGGGACATTATAGTCCTCCCTTCCCGAGATT
Organism: Picea engelmannii; assembly: GCA_009831015.1. NCBI lineage: Eukaryota > Viridiplantae > Streptophyta > Pinopsida > Pinales > Pinaceae > Picea > Picea engelmannii. Next base: position 294,817 of record ML794302.1, read on the forward strand.
TCTTGTCCTCAAGCTACATCAATCTAGGGTGCTACAACATATGCTCACTCTCCCAAGTAGAATCATCTACTAGAAGTCCCCTCCATCTGAAAAAACACTCCCTGATGAACCTTCTCCTCAATCGCTTCTCTCTAAACTCTAATATATCCTCAGGAACCAAATCCAACTGCCCCTCCTCATCCAAAGGTGGAAGCTCCTATTAAGTGATGATGAATTGTCGCACTACTTTCTTAAGACAAGAAACGTGGAGCACATTGTGAATCTGGCTCCCCTAAGGTAGATCTAGCTCATAGGCCACTTCGCCTACTGTTTGTATGACCTTGTATGGCCCATAGAACCTTGGCTTGATCTTTTCCACCCTGCTCTTATTCAAAGATGACTACATGTATGGTTGTAGCCTCAGGAATACTAGATCCCCAACCTAAAAGCTATGCTCTACCCTGTGTCTATTTGCATTCACCTTTTGTCGATTATGTGCCATTTGTAGATTCTCCTTTAGTACCTTGAGAATCCCTTGACTCTCTACTATCTATTCCTTGGACTTGGGAGCCCAGTTGTCTCCAAAAACTAGGAAAATCAAAGTGGGAGCATCATACCTATGGACATGTGGAAGGTAGTGTTGAACAATGCTCTCCAAGATGTAACCACCTTACCCATGCTCTATGGTGTCCACTAACATAGTTCCTCAAATATCCCTCTACCCACTTGTTAACTATCTTCGTCTTCCCATCTGTTTGGGGGTGGTAACTGGTCATAGGTGTCAACTTTGTCCCCGCCAATCTGAATACCTCCTGCCAAAATGTGTTGATGAACCGATTGTCTTTGTCACTGACTATACTCTGTGGCAACCTGTGAAGTCTGAAAACCTCTCTAAAGAATAGCTCGGCCACCTGCACTGCATTATGGTCAGTAGGAATCACGAATAAATGCGCAAACTTGGTCAATCTATTGACCAATACATAAATATTGTCCTTACCCTGAGCCTTGGGTAGGCCTGTAATGAAGTCCATGGATATACTTTCCCATTTATGCTCCAAAATGGGAAGTGGCTGAAGTAACCCTATTGGAAGTGTCTTCTTTGACTTGTTCTACTGACAAGTCACACACTCATTGATATGTCTCATCACATCCTCCTTGATACCCTTCCAAGAGAATCTCTCCCTGGCCTACCTGTAAGTTTTGAATAACCCCTGATGGCCTACTAATGGAGAGTCATGTATTGTTGCCAACATATTTTTTCTGAGACCTGATCTGAGAACTAGGTAGAATCATTATTTATAGAATATGACATTGTCTATGACCTTATACCTTTCATCCTATACCTTCCTGTCCAATAACTCACAAGAGAACTTATCCTTGGAATATTCCACTAACAAGTGGGATTTACAATCTGCTGAAATATTCATCAAAGAACAAGTCATTGGTCTTCTAGATAGTGTGTCTGCCACAATGTTTTTCTTCCCCTTGACATACTCTATGTCAAAATCAAAGGCCTGGACCTTTTTCACCCACTTATGTTTATGCTTGTTGAGATCCTTTTGCTCAAGGAAATACTTCAAACTATTATGGTCTGTCTTGATCACAAATTTTCTACCCACCAAGTACTACCTGAATTTGGTCAAAGCATGCATGATTACAAGCATCTCCTTGTCATAGATCGAATACAACCTCTTAGGCTGGCTGAGCTTCCTACTCTCAAATACAATCGGGTTTCCCCTCTAGATAAACATTGTTCTGATCCCCTCTCCTGATTCATCACACTCCAAAACAAATGGTACCATGAAATAGGGAAATTCTAGTACTGGGCACATGCCCATGACTTCCTTCATGTGATAAAATTCCTTATGCAACTCGTCTATCCATATGAAGGCTCGTTGTATGGTGAGGTCAGTGAGTGGTGACCCCAGCTGTGAAAAACCATTCATGAACCTCCTATAATAGCTGCACAACCCAAAGAAACTCCCCAACTCTATCGCATTCTTGGGCGTTGGCTAATCCAAAATGGCTTGGATCTTCTTTTGGTGCACCTGTACCCCCTGTGCATTGATAATGTGGCCCAAGTATAATATATCTATCATGCCAAACTTACACTTTTACTCCTTTTCATAAAGTGACTATGCCTCCATAATGTTGAGTGCCTCATCCAAATTTTTTAGATGTTCCTCCCATGTCCTGTTGTATATCAAAATTTCGTCGAAGAACACCAATACCAATTTCCTCAAGCAATCTCAAAATATATGGTTTGTGCAAGATTGAAATGCGGCTGGTGCATTGGTTAGCCCAAATGGAATAACCAAGAATTCAAAGTTTCCATAGTGGCATCTGAATGTCGTCTTCTATATATCCTTCTCTCGAATGTTGATTGGATGATACTCAGAGCATAAGTCAATCTTAGAGAAGAAAACTACTCCATGCAGTTCATCCTTCAACTCGTCAATACGTGGGATAGGATACCAGTTTTTGATGATCTTATTTTTCAAAGCACAATAATCTATACACATCCTCATGGTACCATCCTTCTTTAGGACTAAGACAACTAAAGAAACGAATGGACTACTATTGGGTTTTATGTGTCCCATCACTAGCAATTCCTTGATTTCTTTTTCTATCTCATCCTTGAACCTCCTAGGATGACGATATGGTGTTGTAATCATGGGTTTTTCTCCCTCCTCCATCTTGATGGTGTGCTCAAACCCTCTGTCTGGGGATCTCCATAGAGGAATCAAACCAAAAACCTGTTGATGTTGACTCAACAAAGTACTTATCTCTGTTTGATACTGTTGATGGCCACCTGAATCCCTCTGCATGGTGATCACACACTCTGCTACATATGATACTTCCCCATGCCTATAGATCCTCTCCATCCTCTTCATTGGCACTTTCCTGGGTGCGCCTGTCAACATACCCCTCAGTACAATCTTCTTCCCCTCACTATCTTTGAACCCCATCTCAAGGGTTTGGTAGTTGGTAGAAATATTTCCCAATGTGATCAACCATTGGACTCCCAATACCACATCTGTGTTAGATAGGTCAACTACATAAAATGTATCTCTCATGGTGTAGTTACCTAAATTTACGTCCAAGTCTAGAACTTTGTATAAACATTCCACCGTGTGGCCATCTGCTACTGCAACATCAAACCCCTCAAATTCCTTTGTCTATAATGCTCTCCTAGATACCAATGCAACATCAATGAAGTTGTGAGTTGCCCCACCATCTACCAAGGAAATGGACTGTTATCCCTGAATATTCCCTCTGATCCCGAGGGTGTCATACTTAGGGACTCCAGAAAGGGTCGATATGACTCCTTCGTTTGTTGGTGCTTGTCTCTTAACCTTCTCGCAAGGATGAGTATCTACTGGTTGTTGGGCCCCTACCAATGTCAGTGGTCTTCGTGGAGGCCACTCCTTCACATGTGATGGCTCCTCCTCTAAGATGGTGGACTCATTGTCCTATGCCTGACTTCCCTTTTCCTCCTCATCATTATCTACTGCAACCTCAATGTAGTGGATTTCTCCCCTACCCATGCACCTGTGGATGGGGACCCATGGGTTTTTGTAGGTGAAGCATAGCTTCTTCCTCATAATATCATGCCTCATATAATCATCCAAATTATCCTTACCCTTCTACTCTCTCTCAAATGGTTTCCTATCCCAATCCTTCTGTGGCACAAAAGTTTTGGAAAAAAAATTGGGTTTCGACACTGAGTCTGCTAGATCTCTAGTGCGTGGGATGGCATCCTATAGTGTGTGAGGTATGTAGTCCTTCACCCATCCTCTCAAGGGTTCTATTAGAACCTCTCTGATAATCATGATTAATCTAGGCTATGAAATACCTGTCACTGTCATGGCTACCCTCCGAAAGTATGTGATGAATGCCTCAGGTGTGCCAGTTTGACTCAACTCGGCTAAATCCCTGAAGTGGATCTCTATATCCCTCCTGTCAAACATGTCCATAAGCCTCTCCGTGAACTCCCTGTATAAAGTGATGTGACGATGATCTAGTGTCACCAGTCCATGATACCACCACTAGTGTGCCTCTCCCTCCAAATGCAAGGTAGAGAAACTGATGGCCTTAGTTTCTATCATATAGTTGAGCTTGTAGTACATGTCTAGATTTTGTACCCAAGCTTTGGCAGTACATCAGAATGAACCGTCGAAAGAATGTATAGTAAGTTTACCTACTTTCCTCTCGAAATATTTTTTCTTCCCTTGTGGATGTTGTTGTTGTCCTCCACTCTAAGGATCTCTAGGACAATTCCTGAGTCCGAGTACACAATATTATACTAAATTCATGTCCTGATGGAACTATGGTCACAGTGCTACATACTCTCTCTTGTACTCAGAAATATCCCCTGCCTGTGTGGTTGAGCTCTATGCTATCGACTGTTGTACTACTACTGGTGGTTCCCTATGAAAGCTAGAGAATAGTGGTCTGGGAATCCTAATCGTTGATGTGTAGGTGTGAGTAGGTGAATGGTGTCTACTACCTTGTCCTAAATTCCCTTGTGTTGCATGGGGGACATGTGTTGCTGGACTGTTCCCTATAGCCAACTTGCCTGCCATCTGCGCCAAAGACTGAGTCATGGACTGCTGACTACTCACCAAATTGTTAAGAACCTGCATGAAGGTTGCTTCTAGTTCCATGGATTCTTTTCCACCACCTTTTGGCCTTTCATATATGTCTCCCATCATCCTCTCTTCCTCAAACTCTTCCTCACACTCTGCCTTTTATTTAGCTTCCCACTGTGCCTCTTCCTCTTCCTACGAACTATGAGGAAAGGGGGAATAATCTGATTTGGGTCCTATATGTTCCCTACGTCTATTGTAAGTGAAAAATTCATCACCTATGTTCTCACGACCCTATGGATTATTTGTTGAAATCATCAAAACTTTATTTACAGGTGGGCAGGACTAAAGCTATGATACCATTGTAATATCCCTAGATTCGTAGATCTGGATATTAACCTCAACTACTGACTATCTGCTGCCAAAAATGATACTCTTTGGGATTCTAGATGTGGTTAAGGGTTTAAGATTGCATATTTGTATTGTTTTATGTGTTTATAGCTGTCATGCAATGGTTTTGGAACACATAACAACTCAACAATTTCTATTAAGCAGAATAATGGAAAATACAATATTGCATGCGAGGAAAATAACTAGAATCTCTTAGCTAGATCAAGAATGGATTGATCTTAGTTGGAATAAAATCAAAATGATAAATCAAAATACCCTGAATGATGAAGGTGGATGAATTAGTGAATGAGAATAAAGAACTACTGCATGCAAACCCATAACTGCTACATGCACTCGACAACACCCACAACAAATGTTGTTGGAGACTAGAATATTCTCCCTAGTGGATAAACTCCTCGTATGTGCCTGGAAACTGTCTCAACTAGGTCTCTGTGGCCTCAAGCAACCTCTCACTACCTTCTGGTCTGATTATTTGGCCTCTGTTGAACGATATGAACCCTGATTGATCTCCCCTGGGGGTCTACGCACCTCCTATGCCCTAAAAATACTCCCTAATGAATACACCACTAGAAACTAATGACAAGGGTCTTAAACTATGTGCCTTGGCCTCCTATGAACTAGGTTGGAAGGGATTTCCCAGATTTGGTCCGATGATCTCTATGGAAATCCAACTCTACCCCCACAAGTGTTGCACACTTTTTGGCTGGGAAGTTCTCCCCTGATGATTCCTCCATCTGAATGGCACAAGTAATGTCTCAAAATAAGCGCCCTGCCTCCTCCTCAAATGGGTCAGAAGTAAATATTTGGATCTACCCTAGTCAGGTCTTTCGAACTCCCTGAGCCTCTTAACCCTCACGCCCTCACCCTGCTGAGATGCGTCTTAGTTGTTTGGAACTACAAAATTGTTGTTGAATATGAAGAATCTGTATGATCCTTCCAATGACTAGGGTGTGTCTCTCAACACTGAAATCAACTAACTGGTGTCTTCCTCTTGGAATCCACAATCCTCCATTGATTCACCTGAACCTATGTATTTTCTCCTCAGAGCTCAATTCTCAAATCATAATCTGCAATAATGAACAATTAGGTCGCTTTTCTCCTTCATATACCCTCTCAAACCCTATTTCTCCATTGACCTCTATAATTAGCTTATTTCACTTAAGCGACCTCTATGTTTGGCTTTATATTCCTTAAGTCAATTAAAACCACTTTTCACTTAATGTCATTTCTGAAATATAACATTCCCTAGTGAAATGACATCAAATGACCCTTTTCGCCTATTTCTTCCTAACTGTAGTCTAAATGGGAATGTTTAGACTACTAAGCCTACCTCTCTGGATCTCCTACTCGAAAAGGGACATTACAAACTTCCACATTTAATGAAAGTTATTTATCACAGAACTTCCACATTTAATGAAAGTCATTTATCACAGAACTTCCACAAATGATATTGGTACTATAACCCTTAAAACAAACCATCCTTATCTCCTCAAAACTTCCTTGTAATAATCTAATACTCATGTTTTGCAATTAATTTGTTACATAAGTTGTAAGCAAAAATATAAATTTATATAACATATCCCAAAATTAGAACAAATCCAACTTGGCTCCAAATTCCAATATAAGATTTCCTTGCATATAAGAACTTTTTCTAGATTTTCCAAGAAAAAGAGTGGACTAACCATTTCCACAATATGAAGGGTGACTAACATAGAGAAAACACTAACCCTTTTGTAGTAGACCACTAGTAGTGGACCTTGATAGTTGAATCCCACACCAACACTTGTTGTTTTGTAGCGGATCTTGGTAGTCAAATCTCATGCCAATATCAGACCAAAATGGAGATACATAAATGAGAGCTTTCAATTTGTTCTTTAGAAAGAAGGAAACCGATCTCCAACCGTCATCATCCAAAAGAAGGGTGGGAATGGCATAAATGCATCTTTAGGGTTTTCAAAAAATGAATTACAACAAGTTTTGTGAATTCTGCAAATTTGTTCATGGAAAATATGGTCAACAATTCATAAACCGTAAGTGTAAGTAATTCACCTTAAAAATCATTGACAAATAGAAAAATATGAAACACTGATTTTTATTTTTTATTAATTTGTATATTTAATATTATTTTGTGAACCACATAAGAATGACCACATTGATTTTTTTATTATTAATTTTTATAATTTAAAAAATATTTTTTAATTAATAAAAAATATAAATTTAATTTTTTTAAATCTTTTATAAATTAATTATAAGTGAGTTTTAATTAATTTCAAAATAAATCTATGAAAATTGTTTTTTTTTTTTTTTAAATTCATATGAGAAATTTGATCTCTTTTTATTTATTATTATGATGATGATGATGATGATTATTAATGTCCACTAAGATCGAATTAGTTTATCGGACTTTAAGAGGGTAAGTAATTACTTGTGATTCTTTAGAATTTTGTTTTTGTGCTCCAAAAGCATTAAGAGAAGCTTTCCAAGATCACTATACTTTTGTTAAGTTAAAATGTTAGGAAGGTTGGTAGTGTGATAAATATTTTGAAAATGAGATCTAATATGAGTATATACTGGACAATCTAAAAGAAAATACTTTTCATCTTCAACCTTGTTATATATAATACAAATTTAATTTTTTTTTTAAATTTTAATAAATTAATTAAATTCCACTTATATAAAAGATTATCCTACTTTATTTTTTAAATTACTTTCTTATTCAATTATCCTACTTTATTTTTTTAATTACTTTCTTATTCGATTATCCTACTTTGTTTTTATGCGATTCGCTTTGAGCCAATTTAGAGTGGACATTTTATTTATTGATTAAAAAAAATTTAAACATATTATAAAATTTGTAATTTTTTTTTAAGTATTGGAATATATAAGATAGATTTGTCTTTTAAAGAATATTTATATTTAAGAGATTTCATCTTTCTAAATCTCTAATAGATTTCGAGTAAAGATCTTGGAGTATTAATTTGTTTTATGAAATGAACACATTTTTAATTAATTAAAAACAATTATAAATCATAATACAATAATATAATCAATAAATTAATTAATATTATATAATCAATAAATAAATTAATTTTTTTCTTCGGTTTTGGTAGGAGAATAGATCCCTAAATTTTATTCTAACAAGGTTGTGTGGCAGCTCAATCCCTGCCAACAAGGTTAGAAAGAAAATTGTGGAAAATGTGGTGGAATTGTAAATGAAACGAAGTGTTCGGTGCAAAATGTATATCATAGAAATGTTGTGTGCAACATCTATATCACGTTAGATGGGCCAAAAGTAAATGACGGTTGGTAGGTAGAGCAAGAATAAATTTGGAAATTTAAATGCATTTTCCATATGGACCGTTGAAAGATAAAAATATATGATGACATAAAATATATGGTGACAATGCATTTTGCATTGTTGAGCACCATTTATTTTGAAATATATAAAAAAAGAAAAGTCTGTAACATATAAAAGAGTAAATTCATTTGCCAAACAAATTGTTGAAGGATAAGAATAAAAGTCTGTAACATATTAAAAATTAAATACATTTGTCATACATAGTGGTGAAAGATAAGATTAGAGTTTGTAACATATAAAAAATTAAATGCATTTATATTTGAAATGTGTCAAAGAATAAAAGTTTGTTACATACTACTGGAAATTTTGAAATATACAAAAAAATTAAAATTTGTTACACATAAACCGGAATTTCAATGTGTTTGTCATGTAGACTGGGATTGGGGCTCCTGCGGACCATTAGAGAAATATGTATAAGAAACATGATTGTGGAAAGAAGATAGAGTGCAATAGTTGCAAAATAAAATAAATGGAAAGGTATAAGTGTTTGCCTATACATTTGTGTTTAAGAAACTGGAATAACATCTGTGTTTAAGAAATTGGAATGACTGAGTTGATAAACAAAGAAATATGCGATGAGTAAACTTACAATGAGGGTACATATGAGTCATTTGGCTATTTTCTTGTGGCTGTCATTTCATTGATGTCGTCGACAACTGCGGTTTCAAGGACAACTGCCTGTTGTCTTTCGTTGGCAGCATGTTTCAATTGCCTTTCGAGACATTCTTCAATGTAGCCTCTCATTGGGGCGACGTTGATATCATTCTAGATTTTTATGTTGAAAAGATCATTTTCTAATTCCTGGAGGTCGATAGAAAGATTAGAGAGAGCCTGATGAATTTCTTCATTCTATACTGCATATTTGACTAGCCAGTCATGGACATGAGCTTGATCAAATTGAAGGATGTTGTAAAACTTTTCTAGAGACAAGGTCTTAAACATAGCAACCTGTTTATCGAACTCTTGTGTGGTTAAGGGCAAGGAATTTGCGATTAAGAGGGGGTCTTGGAAGTCGTTGGTTTTCCTGGCTAAGTCTATATTTGACATCTTTGTGAATAATTTATCTTTCTTCGATATAGCTTGTTCACATGACTGAACAATGAGATGCAGGTTGTTTACCTTTTGTTTCCAACATGCATTCAATTGGCCGGTCTAGTTTTTGGATGGAAGATCTTCCTCTCTTCTTTTTGTTTCTGTCATATTGTTGGCAATCTTGCCAAAAGGGATGATCATTTTTAAAAAGAAATTTTTTTCATCTTTTAATTCGACCTGCAAAATCTCAAGCAAGCTATGTGCCTTGGTTCCAAGCGAAGTGATGGTTTTTGATCTTTTCCACGCCTCAATAACCAGTTCCATTATTTTTTTGATATTGTTCTCCACATATCCTTTACAAGATGAAAGTAGGGTGGAGGATGCTTTTACATTGGGTGCAGGGGTGCCAGGCATGGCGATTGCCAAAGGATCGACAAGCAGTGGCATAAGAATGAAAGCGTATTTCAATTCCTTGACTCGCTCCTTCATTTTTTCATTATCGGTCTCGATGCCTCCAATGGAATCATGAAGCGCTTGTCTAGTCGCAGTGTGAAGTTGACAGATTTGGGATGGCCGCATGTTGGCAACGTCAACCTCTGAACGAGATTTGCCTTTCTTATTTTTAACATTTTTTTTCTCAATTATGAATTTTTTGTTTCGGCTATCAAAAACAACGCTCTGGAATGCGAAGGATTCATCTACGTCAAAATTTTGGATAGCGGATATGTCCATTGGATGGCTATGCTGGATGGCGTCTCCGGGCTAATGAAGGAAGGGGAACATGGTATCCAGATTAGTATCAAGTTCCATGTTCTCACTCTGAATTTCTCTTCCATGTGCCCCATTTTTTTTTCTCTTCTTCTCTACTGGAAGCTTGTGAGAACTATCAATTTTAGAGTGAGGAGGGTCGTTATCTCCTCCTCCATTTGAAGAACTCTAGATTTCTTTGTTGTTGTGATGGGCAGTTGGAGCAATGCTCTGGGATGTCGTACTTTTTGGAGTGGTATTTGTGGATTGAACACTCTTGTCACTAGGGCCTTTCCCCTGTTGCGTGTACAATTTAGTGTAGCTTTGCACTGTCTCTACGTCATCGGCATCAGATATAGGACCGTTGTCGCTACTGTCTTTGTTTTTGGGCAGGTGTTTATTTACATAACAATCGTCGAGGCCAAGTGTTTGTAAATGTTGTCTAAAAATATCATAGGGGTCGAATCCTCTTATGTATTCAACATATCTAAGGTTGGACATGCTAAAATGTGCTACGAAATCGTCAATTTTGTTGACGTTTTTCAACACGAACTCCCCTACTTTCCAAGGCAGAGGAATGAAATATTTTTTTTTCTTCCTTTGGAGCAGATGGAACCAGTAGTTGTATTGGCGTGCTACTTCTGCAACAAACATTATGTCTGTAATGTGACATGGAAGGAGAGCAGGTTGTTCCATGGAGCCAAAAATTCTTATGACAGTGTGATTATCCAAATGTTCAAGTGTCCCCTTTTTGTCCAAAAAACTAGTTTCCTATTCAAATATGCGGGGAGCATCTTCTCCTAACAAAACTTTGAAAACAGACAGAAAGCCATTAAAAACCTCATAAAATCAGTGGGAATCCTTGTGCTTCCACAAGTCCCGGTACCAGAACTTTACTGGGTGGAATTCACAGTTGACATTCTTGGACAGAGACAGTTGCGAAAATCGACAGGAATGTGCTATCGCAAAACCTAAATAGGATGACATATAAAATTTCTTTTTCCTTTTGTAGCTTGACAATTGGGAAGATATTTCATAGGAAATTAACCTACCCCAATAAAAAATGGCTTGTTCGTTGAATGTGAAATACAAAATATAAAGAGCCATGCAGGAAACAGTACCTGTGGACTCCTGTCCCATTATTCTTATAAACAGCCAGGCAATTTCACGAAATGGATTTCTAAATGAACTAACCTAGATGCTTGTAATATCTTCAGGAAATAGATTCGGTTTTTGCAAAAAAAGGGGAAAGAGGTCCAATCTGTTATTATGCTTTTCTAGGAACTGTTTACAATCCTCTTCTTTAAACGTCAATGTTGGCCCTGGCAACATCTGGTGGAAGACCTAAGGTAACAAAGAAACAAAAGAGCGGTCCTGCATTGGAATAATTCTTTTCTCTACAATATATTTATCGACATACCAAGAGACTAGGTCCTTACAGTCAAAAACCTCAGGGACACAACCTGCATGGGCAATCCCAGAGGTCCAAATTACTTGGTTCTCTGCGGCAGAGGTTGAGTAATAAGAAAATGCCTTGGACCAGTGGAAGTTCCGGTCCTCGTGCCCGAAGATGTTCATTGTATCTCCACAGAACTACGATCAAGATGATGCTATAGGTTTATGAGAAGATTGCTTTGTTGTAGATGATGGTTTAAATGAACAGTTAGAGCCGATAATGTAACTTTTCGCTAAATCTTGGTTAAATGCTTATGAATGGGAAAGATCCTCGAGCCTTTCACTGATTAATGACAATCTATATTGGTGGTGCATGATGAACTGTTAGCAATAAAGTTTATTTATTTCATATTTAGAAATTCGAAGGTGGTGGGTACGACGAAGAGGAATTAAGGAATGGAGGTTTCATGAACGTGCGAAGGCCACGTCGTGTGAACAGGATTTCATGATTTTGAAATGAACATTAAGAAGGAATAATATAATTCCCCCGCAAATTTTGGTTTAATGCACATCAATACGAGATATCCTCGAGCCTTTCACCCATCAATGACAATCTATACGGTTTCTGCATGATGACCTGTTAGAATTAAATGCCAATAATTCCATATTTACAAACAAAATATGTATATATATAAAAAACTTTTTATTTTCTTTTATTATAGACAAGTGCAAAGGTGATGGAAACGACGGAGAGCAAGGAAAGAATGGCAAGCTATGAAAAGCGATCGAACGAGATTCAAAAAGGGTAATGGGGATAGTCAGGATAGCTGAGTGTTGCACGGTGAAATTTTATGTTTCGAAAATTTTGAGTGCAAAATGTGTAAAACGAAAGAGATCATGATGGGGCAGTTCAGTGACCAGTTTGTATATTTGCAGAATTCCAACAAAGTGGCTAAGTATGGAATAGGGAAATTGTTAATTGCATGCGTAGAAATAAGATCTTATATATAATTTCCAACTGCTAATATCAAAGGGGCGCGGGCACAGGACACAACGACTATGAACTGAATATTTCGTCAACCAGCCAAATCGACGATCCGCCAAATAAATTTGAACAAATGGAAAAGTATGGAAAGCGTACAGACAAGCTTCAAAATGGGGACCGTAATACCGAAGAGGGTATGATCTAAGAGCAGTTGCAAGTTTGTATATATGTCAATTTGTATATCACGGAGTTCTGAATGTTGTTTGGAGGTCACGGAAAAGTAGAAGTGCAATGTTGACCCAACCACTGCCATGGATGATTTTAGGGGCTAAATTTCGCTCATGGGCTAATTTTCCATGGTTTTTCCAAAAACAAGATTCACTATTTTAAAAATGACTTGCCCAAATTCTATAGGATAAAATTATTTTACCTTCAAAATCGCCAAAATTTTATAAAAACTATATAAAATCCTTATAAATTTGAATTTTTTTACAAAAATATCGCCAAAGATTTATAGTTGGCATATGAAAGATTAGTAAGATTCGTCAAGGTTTCCACATTTTAAAATAAATTGCCATCCTTAAAATCATCCCTAACCACCGCCCAAGTTCGCCTGTTAATTTGTATATCGCAGAACTCTGGGTGCCAGTTGTGGGACATGGAACAATAAAGGGTCAATTTAAAGAAAGGGGAAGTAATCATTGGAAAGACATGAATCCGTGAAGCTACAGAGCAAGGCATTTACCAGAAAAAAATGATTAAGTAACCAGGAAGAGAAACTAGAGGGAATAAAAGAGTGGGAAAATAGAAAGGCGAAAAGTAGTTTTGGTAAGCATGAATCGGTTTCAAGGAAGCCCCATTGTTGCAAAACCATGATGTTCTACTAATTGTCAGCAAATTTGTTGTTCAATATTAGATTTTATTGCAACTTCTGTGTGTAAATATGTTCTTGATACATTTTTCCATGACTGTAACATATTAACTTAACTACTAAACTTCATATTCTACTAATTGCCAGCAAATGCTTTGTTGAAGATTAGATTTTATTGGAACGTGTGGGTGTAACTGTGTTCATTTATTCCATGGGTGCAACATATTAAGTCAAGTATTAAACTTCTTGCATAATGGGTTGTTAGCATTAAAACTTAATAATTGCATGTCTAGAAACAAGAATAACGATTGTGCTGCAACATTGTACATTGGTATTAGTAAACACAATATCGAAGAAGTATGAGAGCACCGAACCATGCAAGTTAAAATATGCATTAAACCCAAAAAAGAGGCAGCAATGAAGAGTCGAAGGAAAAAAAAATAATATAAAATCCATTTTAAAAAATAAGAAAAACACTGAGTTTTGTACATCTATCCTTAGAAATTGGACCCATTTCTTCAGGCCAAAACATTGAAGGTATCTACGACAAACACAGGCACGGTATCCATAGTATGCAACATGTAAATGGTTGCAGGGCAAGTGGAATAGTCGTTAGCTAAAACCGCCTCTGCATAGTCCAAAAAAATTCAATAGCACGACTTGCAAGTGGAATTCCAGAGGCCCAAATTAGTCCATTCTGCGCAGAAGGAGATGAGTAGTAGGGAAATGCCTTGCAACAACGAGATTTTTGGACCTGATTCCCGAAGATGTTAATCAATAATTTTTTGGCTTGAAATATATCTTTGGGATCATCAATATATCATTTCTTTACAATGAAACTCTTCCGCCCAAAACAGACTAATTTGGAAGTCTAGAATTCCTACTTTTGCGTTGCAAAGTGGTTGTTGCGTTTACCATTGGTTTCTTTTCTGAAACTCCTTTTGGTGTTGTCATGACCATCATCACCGAGCCTGGAAGCTCCATTTGTTATGGTTCATTTCAATTTGGGTGCAGGAGTGGGAATATTCTTTTCATTTCCATCATCCATTGTCGTATCATCATCCATCAGATCATCTTCTTCCGACTCGGAATTCATGACATCAACTTTTGCGACAGGCATGAATCCAAATGGGCAAGTTCTCTGAGCAACTAAGGTTGTGATGGAATTTTTTAGCTTGAAATATATCTCTCGGTGTACCAAGGGATCATTTCCTTTTTTTCTCCTGGGCGGAGGGAGATGAATAGTAAGAATATGCCTTGAAATAGTGGAACATCTGGCCATTATGCCCCATTGTGTTTTTTGTGTGTGGAGAGAACTGTTGACAGAAGTTATTAAGAATTTCTGTTTGCTCAAGATGATGTTTGAAATGAAAATTGGGGAGGGATAATATAACCCTCTGGAAATTATGGTTTAATGCGTATCAATGGAATATCTCCTTGAGCCTTTCGCTGATCAATGATAATTTCCAGTATTTGTGCGGAATAAGTTGTCACCATCACAACTCAGTAATTGCACAATTAGAAAAAAGTGTGAAGGTGGCGGTGATGGAGAAAAGAGATTAAGAATTAGAAATTTATTAAAAGCACCAACCTGTGGGCGCACAAAAAAAGAAGATTGCATCGCCTTTGAAATGAATACTTGGAAAGGATAACATAGTTGTGCGCAAATCTTAGTTTAATTCGTAGTAATGAAAAATCTTCTCCGGATTTTCAGACATTAATGACAATCTTAATAGTTCATGCAAGATGGCTACTAACATTAAAGCTTAATTATTGCATATCTGGAAACAAGCACGAAGGCAGCGGTGATGGGGAAACTGATTCCAAGAAATACCAAAGTATGGAAAGCTGTCGGGCGGGTTACAAAAGAAAAACTGCAGAATATATAGACAGAAGACGTGAAGGGCCGATGGTCATATTGCATCTCAGTGACAGATATCGGTCATCAATTTGTATGTCGTAGAATTTGTAAATTGAAAAGTGGACCTATGGGCTGGCTGGCTCAACATTGCACTTTCATTGTTCCGTGTCCTCCAAATAGCACTTAGAGTTCCGCGATAGAAAAATTGACAGATGGAATCGAGGGCTGACGCATTCAAGATTACCATTGTTTACGGATGGAAATCCCTATGAACTATCTAACATATCTAAAACCATTATTTTCAATACTAAATTATGAATATTACATATTGATAATTTATAACATATTATCAATAAACATAGTAAACATGTACTTTTATAAAGTATGGACATGAGATTTTATAGAGCATATGCAGATACCTCATTCCATACTTAGGCACATTTTCGATTGTGGGTTCTCGGATTGACGGGTTGAAAATTGAGCCTCTATTGTTCTGTGTCTTACAAATACCACCTACACTTCCACGATATACAAATTGATAGGCAGACTTGCGAGTTGGTTGGTCCATATTGCAGAATTTAATTAGACAAGAAAGTTTGTACAATCTAGTTCGCTGAGTGATATGAAAGTATTTCGAAAAATGGGCAGTACATGGTAAACATGTACTTTTATAAAGTATGGACATGAGATTTCATAGAACATATGTGAATCCCTCATTCCATACTTGGACACTTTTTGCATCGTGGGTTCGCAGCCTGGCGGGATGAAAATTGAGTATCTATTGTTCTATGTCCTACAAATAGCACATACACTTCCGCAATATACAAATTGACAGCTAGAATTGTGGAGATGAGTCTCTATATAAAGTATGGACATGAGATTTTATAGAGCATATGCGGATCCCTCATTCCATACATAGCCACTTTTTTTATCGTAGGTTCGCAGCCTGGCGGGCTAAAAATAGAGTCTTTGTTGTTCTGTTTCCTACAAATAACACCCAGACTTCCGTGGTATACAAATTGACAGGAGAAACTATGGGCTGCTTGGATGAATATTGCATTTGTATTGTTCTAGAACATATGTGGATCCCTCATTCCATACTTGGGCACTTTTTGGATCGCGGGTTCACAACCTGGCGGGTTGAAAATTAAGTATCTATTGTTCGGTGTCCTACAAATAACACCTAGACTTCCGTGATATACAAATTGACAGGCAGTTCAGGCACTTTTTGGATTGCGGGTTCGCAGCCTGGCGGGCTGAAAATTGAGTATCTATTTTTTCGTGGCCTACAAATAGAACCTACACTTCCGTGATATACAAATTGACAGCCGGACTTGCGCAGATGAGTCTCTATATAAAGTATGGACATAAGATTTTATAGATCATATGCAGATCCATCATTCCATACTTAGGCACTTTTTTTATCGCGGGTTCGCGGCCTGGTAGGCTGAAAATAGAGTCTCTATTGTTTTGTGTCATACAAATAACACCTAGACTTCCGCGATATACAAATTGATAGGAGGACCTATGGGCTACTTGGTTGATCATTGCATTTGTTTTGTTCTAGAACATATGCGGATCCCTCATTCCATACTTGGGCACTTTTTAGATGGTGTCTTTGCGGCCTAGTGGACTGAAAATTAAGTATCTATTGTTCGATGTCTTACAAATAGCACCTAGACTTCTGCGATATACAAATTGATAGGCGGTTCAGGCACTTTTTTGGGTCACGGGCTGAAAATTGAGTATCTATTGTTCCGTGTCCTACAAATAGCACCTACAATTCTGCGATTTACAAATTGATAGTCGGACTTGCGTAGATGAGTCGCTATATAAAGTATGTACATGAGATTTGATAGAGCATATGCAGATCTCTCATTCCATACTTAGCCACTTTTTTTATTGCGAATTCACAGCCTGGTGGGCTAAAAATAGAGTCTCTATTGTTTCATGTCCTACAAATAACACCCAAACTTCCGAGATATACAAATTGACAGGAGGACCTACGAGCTGCTTGGCTGAACATTGCATTTGTATTGTTCTAGAACATATGCGGATCTCTCATTCCATACTTGGGCACTTTTTGGATCACGGGTTCGCGGCCTGGTGGGCTAAAAAATAAATATCTATTGTTCGGTGTCCTACAAATAGCATCTAGACTTCTGCGATATACAAATTGACAGACGCTCCATGCACTTTTTGGATCGTGGGTTCGCGGCCTGGGGGGCTGAAAATTGAGTATTAGCCGGACTTGCAGAGATATACAATAGCACCTAGACTTCCACGATATACAAATTAACATGCGGACTTATGGACATGAGTCTCTATATAAAGTATGGACATGAGATTTTATAGAGCATATGTGGAGTCTCTATATGGACATGAGTCTCAACATTGCAATTTCATTATTCCGTGTTCTCCAAATAGCACTCGGAGTTCTGTGATATACAAATTGACAGATGGACTTAAGGGTTGGCAGGTTCAATTTTTCCATTGTTTACAGATGTTAATCTCCATCAACAATCTAACATATCTAAAAACAGAATTTTCAATACTATATTATTAATATTAAATTTTGATATTGCAGAATTTAATTAGATGAGAAAGTTTTTGCAATCTGGTCGGGGGACTGATATAAAAGTTTTCTGACAAACAAGTAATGCATAGTAAACATGTACTTTCAGAGGCTCTCGGCCTGACTGGCTGAACATTGCACTTTCATTGTTCTGTATCTTCCAAATAACACTTGGACTTCTGTGATATGCAGATTGATAGATGGACTCGAGGGATGGCGGGTTCAAATTTGCCATTGTTTACGGATGGCAATGCCTATCAACTACCTAACATATCTAAAAACATTAATTTCAATACTAAATTATTAATATTACATATTGATGTTGAAGAATTTAAGTAGACGACGAAGTTTGTCCATTTTGGTGGACCGACTGGTATAAAAATTTTCCGACAAACGAGCAATACATAGTAAACATGTACTTTTATAAAGTATGTACATGAGATTTTATACAACATATGCGGATTTCTTATTTCATACTTAGGCACTTTTTGGATGGTGGGTTCGCAGCCTGGCGGGCTGAAAATTGAGGTTTTATTGTTCTGTGGCCTACAAATAGTATCCAGAGACCCCAAATGCCTTATCCAGAAACATATCTAAAACCATTATTTTCAATACTAAATTATTAATATTAATTTTTGATATTGCAGAATTTAATTAGACGAGGAAGTTTGTACAATCTGGTCAAGCCATTGATATAAAAATTTTCTGAGAAATAAACAATACATAGTAAACATGTACTTTTAGAAACAAACAATATTGTAACCTCACATGCAATCCTCTAACAATTTTGCATGCAACTATTTTCTTTCATGGCAGGACTGCAGCAACAACAAAATCTCACAGAATAATAGATATCGGCCTCAGCAGACATGGAAAATAACACAATTGCATGTAGACCCATGGGTGTAGGGGTTAAACACCGTAAAGTGCCCCAAATAAACAATAATAATCCAAAAAAAAGGAAAAAAGAAAAGCTCCAACAACCGTCGTTGCACCCTAACCCTGCAAGGCCGAATCAAACAAAAGAAAACAACAAGGACCAAATTTTGGCGGGTTCAAAATTGCAATTGTTTAGGGATGTTCATCCTATCTAACTTTATCTAAAAACATTATTTTCAAATACTAAATTATTAATATTAAATATTATTCGTTCATTCAAATTATTTCAGGATATTAATTTTACCAAGTTCAATGAATAAGCAAAAATAGCAAAACAACGACCAATTTGAATTTTAAGAGCCTCTTGTTGGTATGATAGGACAGTTGCACTTCGCACACTATATATTCGTTGATTTTAAATTATTTCAGAACAATAATTTGACCAAGTTCATCATTCAAGGAAATATGCTAAAGCAATCCACATAGTACATTTGCGTCACAGCGCCATAGAAATTATCAGGCGTATATGCATGCCAGTTGGCTAAAAAATTCAATTATATTGTTCTGTGTCCTCTAAAGAATAGTTGGAGTTCCACGGTATACAGATTAACAGACAAAGTAGATAACCAAGAACCAACCATATTTTAAACAGGCCACAAGCAAGTTTTCAGAAGGTTCCATAGAGCAGAACCCATTGGCCTTTGCACCAAACAATTTGATATACAAAGAAAAGACGTCGTCGCATTCATTTTCTCTTGCATCTGATATATGTTCCCAGTAGGAAATAACTGGGGCCATGCGATATATGGGGATTACAGAGATATGGATCAAATCCAACGAACATTCATCTGGATGTTGAACAAATATTACAGAGACACATGAGGTATTTTCATTTCCTACGAAAGTTTCATATATTTTATTTTTTCTGCTTCTTCAGTTGATATGCAAAATTGCATTGTCCTCATTTAAGATGAATTTGCTCTGTATCCGAAGCTACCACAACATGTACACACTGCTTGCCTTTTTCTGTAAATACGTTTCATATGACAAATCTACCAACTCAGGAACCACATTTTGTAACAGAGGCTGCCTAACCATACAATGCATGATTGTGTTGTCCACGGTTCAGATAACAACATTGACACAATGTCCATATATATATGGACATTTTTCACTGCATCGCAGACAATCAATTGTATCATCACTTATTAAAGCGGAGGAAGAAGCAACGGAATTGCAGTTTTCACATACATGCTCAAAGGGGATCGAGTACACATTGGATGCAACTAAAAGACCTTCAACTTGGGAAAGCAAGCAAAGGGATTAATAGATTGAAGAATATAATACACAACTTCACCCCCCCTCCCCTCTAAAAAAAAAAAAAAATTAAACAGGCGCAGAAATTTGTTGAAGCCTATTTCTATAAGCAAAGTGAGGATGATTTTGTGGATGTATACGCACAATAGTTGTATAGCTAGCTAGTTTCTTTAGATCTTCTACTATATCTACTCACAACTCTATTACAAATGTTGCTTGGATTGTTCGAAAGATCCTTTCTCTAGTATCCCTCTTCTTTGTTATATTTTTGAACAGTATAAGTGGAATCTTCCCTCTATGCAATTGGTGTTCTATTGACGAAAACAAATATGAATACCTATCGAACAATTGTAGATGCAACATGGAATAGTGCAATATTTGTGTAACTTATCCGACATACATGAAGATGCAAAAGTAAAGGACAAAACTGAATATGAAAAGCGTTACCATTGCCTTGTCGTTGTCTGACTCGCCATCCTTTATATGGAGAATGTGTTGCGAGCCATTTTTTCTCGCCAGTGTAACAGCAGCCCCAATCGTTCCGATTGGGTAAACATCAGTGCTATGTGCAAGATAGCTGATAGTCGAGTCCAGGATGAAGCGATATTCTAAACAAACTATGAGAATTTTTTCCACAATGCTTGTTTCATTCAGCGAAATAATTCGATCACAATCACCACGGTCATACACTGTTTTGGGCAATATATTAAAATTTGTAATGGATATCCAACTACGTGGAAATATCTTTTCTGCATGTTTTTGGACAAGTCGTGGAGGAACAATCAATGTCACTGTCATCATGGCATCCTTGTATGTCATGTCAGCATGCATAATGGATCTACTTTTGTTTGCCTTGTCTAAGTAGGTGCTATAGACAACCATTATGTCCCCAACGAACACTTGTCCACATTGGCAGCTGTTCAAGGCCTCTATTGACAGTACTTTGGATGTTACAACTCTAGACCTGATGACATTTTTGAACAGGAAAACTAAAGTAAATGGTAGTGTGCTACAAGTACACACATAGTTTTTGATGAACTATGGAGCCACAGTTTCACAACCACACCTCTTAGTCTGCGGAACATCCAGAACGTTCGACGTCTCACTTGTACTTGTTAATACCTCTTGCGAGATGCAAACCATGTATTGCAGATGGAATCAACATATCTTCCATGCCATAGATGAATATACAACCCAGGAAATCTGTTTAGTAAACATAGTAAGAGAAGAGCGTATACATCTTTACCTTTGGCCTTGTTGGTCTATCGATGTTTGGGATGACTGACTGCTCATGGTCATGTCACTAGTCCAAATTTTTCTGATGCAAGCATGTGCAGATGAACATCAGGACTAAACAAGCATATGCATTGTATATTGTCCATCAGAACGACAAAATAACCAAAAAACTGTATGCATCTGAATTTTTTAACTGGAGTAATGTTTAACAGTAAACAGGGCATGAGCGCGGGGCACCATGGCCAATCTGTATATTGTGGACCCCTGGAAGCCAAGGGAGAAATCTTCAACCTTCCAGCCTGGCACTCACAATCGAGAAAGTGGGTAACTATGGAATAAGGTAGGAGTAGGACCACATATGTCAAACTGTTAGTCCGCTAACCGATGCATGAAAGAATTTTCAGAAAGCACACTAAGCAGATGAATTAGAAAACAAAAGGGATAATAGATAATGGGAAAAGTAGAAATAGGGAGCGTAGAAAGGCCCATTACTGTGAAGTGATCATTTTCAAGTCTAATATTATATACCCCCACCCGGTTTGTATATTTAATTTACCAGCACACTTGGTATACCTTTTAGAAGATTGTACCACAAAATCCTCTACTGTTGCACAGAAGAAGACATCTCCCTGTCCAAGCAACCTATTTTTTCCAAGGCAACAACGTCGAAGATGCAATGGACACGAAGACAATTTAGTATGAAGACAGACATCTAAAAGAAAAAGAAACAGGTCTATTTACCCACCAAAGAGTCCTTCGTCCTGTCTAGCCATTATGTTTGTTTAAATGCAACAATGTAGTGCAAACACAACGGACATGAACTAGTTTAGTATGACGCATGTAACCAAGATAACTTACCATATAGGAAGGCACACAACTAGTTTAACATATTTACAGACCATAAATGAAATACAAAACAATGCAATATGAAACAACAGTACAAGCATGCACCTTTCTATATCCTCTTCAGCCGCTGCAGTCAAGACTCCCTCCTTTTCGCCAGCGGCTCTGTTTGTTTCAATGTGGGAATGCACAAAATTCAATGAACATCAATGAAATCTAGTATTCACTAAAGAACAAACAATATGTACATACAACAAAACTGACTCAACGAACAATCTAGAAAGGCAAAAACACGAACCTTTGCGCTTCTCTATCCATGGTTGTAAACGTGTAGATTTTTTTTCCCTACCCAAAATATATTACAAGGGACAAAATATCACACAATTGCATGGCCGCAGCTAAACAATCTCTGGTTTTCCCTGGCAATTTATCCTGATATGCCCTTTAACCATGTTCTTTATCCTCTACACAGACTGTTGTGCCCACGATACAAGTTCTCAGTTTTCCGTGGCAAACTACCCATGCATGCTTCTAGACATCAAAATATAATCTTGCATAATCTTTGTTGCACATATCATATCTCAAGCACAACACAAATTGTATCGTGCACACACCAATCTATGTAGAGGAGAAAGAACATGCAATGTCATATCCGCACATTGACCATACATGGTTTATAAATGTAGTCTGCATACATATGCTTTATTCCAAGAAAAAAATAGCAGATATTGTAACTTTACATGCAATCATCACACAATTTTGCATCCAACTATTTTCTTTCATGGCAGGACTGAAGCAGCAGCAAAATCTCACAGAATAACAGAGATCGGCCTCGAAAAACATGACAAATAACACAACTGCATGTCAACTCGTGGGTGCAGGCGCTGAACACCATAAAGCGCCCCAAATAAACAATAACAATCCAAAAAAAAAGAAAAAAGAAAAGCTCCAACAACCGGCGCTGCACCCCAACCCTGCAAGGCCGAGTCAAACAAAAGAAAATAGCAAGGACCAAACCAGCGAGAAAGCACCAACAAGTTGAACTGCACCCCCAGGGCCCCAAAGTGCAAACCCCGGGCAACCAAACAGAACCAGCAACCCACGAACCAACAAACCAACAAGAACAACTGAGCCAATGAACAATATATATGTATCTCCAACGATTACAAAATTGCACCCCAAGCACAGAAGGAACCGGAAACATACAAGGAACATGTGACTACAAATAAACAAACATTCTATTTGCAAACTGCAAACACTAAACAACAAACAAGGAATACAAAATGAAACTATGGCATCCAAACTTACTCCGAAACAATGAAATGCAGAAGCACAGGTCGAATCGCGAGCGAAACAACAACAAGCAACAACCGAGAAACCAATGAAGAAGAAGCACTCACCGAACAAGTAAACAATGTATCTAGCTTCAATGGCATAACAAGGATGAAAAATACAATGGCTATGGAACTAGTGGTGGACAAACAAGACTGTGTAAATTCACTGCAACTGTATAAAAAATTTCGAGGAAAAATGTACTCCGAGAAGCGTATTTACATAAACATTTAAGACAGTCAGGTTGTCTAAGGACCTCACGGTATGAAAACATTTAAGTTGTCAGGGGTGTTGGAGGACGTCGTGTCATGTAAACATTTACACTGTCAGGCCTATTGAGGCATCTCGGAATAAGTGTCAATACATTTCAACAAATATACATCCGCCAAAGACGCTATACAATTTGGAATTCTCAATCACTACAAAGCTTGGATATCAAAACATTTCAATATGCTTAGTACACATCATAACCTACAGATATATTCGCCTAGCAGAAAATGCTAATACAAACATTCGAATTAATGCTAGCATTAATCGACCTTCAACCAATATAGAAGAAAAATATATGATTAAAAAATATTGTCTACGAGAAAAACTTTGGATATGTTGCCATATAGTACATTGAGAATAGTGAAGCCAGCAATAAGACCTCCAATCTCTTATCCAATTAGAACAGTACATATATGTTATATGCTTTTAATTCCATAGCTCCAACAATAAGTATTGTGCAAATATTTCAGGTCAAAGGACAAACTAATATGTAGTCAATCCTTCTATGCCTACGGCAGTGACTAATAAATAAGGACCCCTCTATGCCTACGACAGGGACTATTAAATAAGAACGCTCATCCACTTGACTTAGTAAATTACTATTATATTATATAGTATCAATGATAAAAAAATTATAAGATATGTTCCTATGATATCTCTAAGGTCGCTAACAAAAGCTGAAGGCCGTGACTGAAAATGTAAGGCATTGTGATGAAGCTTTGTTACTTGAGCAATCCTTTGACAGCACTGGAACACCATAGCTTTTCAACTAAATCAAATTCTTTCAGAATATACAAAATATGGAATCACACAGGGAGAGCCATGCACATGATTTTAGGTTTTGGTATCCACATCGCTTCAATGAAAGTAGAGCCAGAAGAAAACCCAGACAAGAATTTAGGAAGTATCGATGGAATCTATGGCATTCGTAGGTACGAGACTACACAATTCAATGCCACTGTGAATACACAAAACATTTGTACAGACTTTTATAGCTATGAGCGTTTATTACAGGCCTGTATCGATACAGAAAACGTAGAAGAGGGTAAGCGGTTGCATGCCCATATGATTGAAGCTGGATTTAAGCCTGCAATTCTCCAAGGAAACCGCCTCATTGGCATTTATGCCAAACGCGGAAGAATTGAAGATGCACGCCAAGTGTTTGACAAAATGCTTGATCGAGACGGCTTCACATGGAATACCTTGATTGCTGGGTATGCCAAATGCGGAATGTTTGAGGATGCATCCATTCTGTTTCATAAAATGCCTGAACGAAATTCAATATCTTGGTCTTCCTTAATAACAGGATATACCCGCCATGGGTATGGGAAGGAGGCCCTCGACTTGTTTCGGCAAATGCAACAGGAAAACATGATTCCAAACCAGTACACTCTTGGTAGCATTCTCAAGGCTTGTGCTAGTGTTTTCTCCCTTGCAGAGGGAGAACAAACCCATGGCCATGTCATTAAAACTAAGTTCGATTCGAATTCGTTTGTTGCCAATGCTCTTGTGGACATGTATGCCAAATGCAAAAGAATTGATAATGCACGGAAAATGTTTGACAGAATGCGTGAACGGAATGCAGTCTTGTGGACGGCCATGATTTCAGGGTATGTGCAGAATGGGGATGGAGAGGAAGCCCTCAAATTCTTCCGAGACATGCATCGGGCAGGTTTGATTTCTAATCAATTTACATATCCTAGCGTTCTTTGCGCATGTACTGCCCTCCTTGCTCTGGAACCGGGCAGGCAAGTTCATAGTTGCATTGTGAGAAGTGGGTTTGAGTCTAATACTTTTGTGGTGAGTTCCCTTGTCGACATGTATGCAAAATGTGGAAGTTTAGAGGATGCACGGCAGGTTATGGAGACTCTATCCGAAGGAGATGAAGTGTCTTGCAATGCATTGATAGCAGGATATACTCAACATGGGTGTGAAGAGGAAGCTCTCAAACTTTTTATTCAAATGCAACAAGCAGGCATGAAACTAGACCAATTCACTTTTCCTAGAATTCTTAATGCATGTGCGAGTATTCCAGCAATTGAACATGGAAAGCAGATCCATACCTTCATAATAAAAACTGGGTTTGACTCGAATATTTATGTGGGGAATGCTCTTGTTGACATGTATGCCAAATGTGGGAGCTTGGACAGTGCTTATAAAATGCTTGACAGCATGCCGGAACGAGATGTTGTCTCATGGACTGCAATATTTGGGGTATATGTTCAGAATGGAAATGGTGAAGAAGTACTGCAATTATTTCAGCAAATGCGCTGGGCAGGCATAAAGCCAGATGAAATCAACTTTGCGAGTGTTTTAAGTTCATGTGCGAGCTTGTCAGCCCTGGAACAGGGAAAGCAAGTCCATTCCCTTCAAGTCAGATCTAAATCGGGGGATTATGTATCTGTGCATAATTCCCTAGTTACTATGTATGCAAAATGTGGGAGTGTAGATGATGCACGCCTCATATTTGAAAAAATGTCTACCCGAGACCTTGTTTCATGGACTGCCATAATCGTAGGATATGCTCAGAGTGGCCGTGGCAAGGATGCTCTGCAACTCTATGAGCAAATGATACTAACAGGATTCAAGCCAGACCATGTCACCTTTGTCGGTGTACTATTTGCATGCAGCCATGCTGGTCTAGTGAAGGAAGGCCGACATTACTTTCTTTCTATGAGTCATGATTACTGCATCACACCAAGAACACATCATTATGCCTGCATGATTGACCTTCTTGGCCGAGCTGGACACATGGACGAGGCAGAAGAGTTACTCAAGAAGATGCCAGTTAAGCCTGATGCTATTGTGTGGAAGGCACTGCTTGCTGCCTGCAGGAGCCATGGCAACATGGAGTTAGGAAAACGTGCAGCAGAAAGCCTTTTTGAGCTGGAGCCACAGAACTCTGCATCTTATGTACTATTGTCAAACATTTATGCTGCAGCAGGCAGGTGGGAGGATGTAGCCAAAATTAGGAAAATGATGAAAGAGAGGGGAGTGACAAAAGAGCCAGGATGCAGCTGGATTCAGGTCAATGACAGAGTGCACACATTTCTTGTAGAAGATAGACGGCATCCAAAAGCAGTGGAGATCTATGCAATGCTAGATAGACTGTCTAGGTTGATGAAAAAGGAAGGGTATGTCCCTGATACAAATTTTGTACTGCATGATGTTGAAGAGGAGCACAAGGAAAATGTTCTTAGCTATCACAGTGAGAAGTTAGCCATTGCATTTGGGCTTATAGCCACACCTTCTGAATCACCTATTCGAATTTTCAAAAACCTTCGCGTGTGTGGTGATTGCCACACAGCCATCAAGGTTATTTCTAAAATTGTTGCCCGAGAAATTGTGGTAAGAGATTCCAACCGTTTCCATCATTTCAAGAATGGTGTATGTTCTTGTGGAGATTATTGGTGATATTAATTGGAACCTATTGACACCAGGAAATGTCCCTAGTCAACTTTCAAGGATCAACCAGGTTTACAATCCCAAATTTGGGTGCACACCCTTTAATGGTAAATCTTTCAGTTGGATACTGGGTATGGTTTTTCGGGTTTCTAGGGTTCTATTGAACTTTTCGTTTTGGTTTTTAATACATATTTTGTTGAGATATACAAATGCAAAATAAATAAAATAAAATGGAATGAAAAAAATCTAACGGGCTGTGGTTTTTGGGGTTTCTAGGGTTTTTACTGAACTTTTCATTTTGGATTTTACTATATTTTTGTTGGGATATGTAAATACAAAATAAATAAAATAAAATAGAATTAGACATCACTCTAACTTTCAATATATTCAAATGAATTACATTACCAAAAACAATAAATTTGAACTTATCATTTGTATATTCCATGAGGAAGGGAAAACATAAATGCTAACCTATTACGAATGAAATCATTCACAAGATATTATATTTACAATTTACAACTCAACCATGAAAAACAACATCGAAAAGAAAATAGACATATACATTCGTCTAAATTCTTTATGGTTTTTGTTATGCTTGCCAATTGTATCTTAAAATTAAGATTACAATCTTCCCTTCAAGTCCCTTCTCCTAAATTTTTATATTCATATGATAATATATTTATACATAAACAAAGTAGGAGTTACAAAACTCTTAAACTTTCTCCGTGGTTGTTCACATATTCCTCTAGTGTAGATTAAGAAGATTGCAATTCAAAAGCTTTAAGGAAAACGATGTTATTACGAGTTGGCTTTATTTTATTCAAATGATGCCGAAAGTCATCGTGAACATGACCAACCCTTGAGGAGTAATTGACTAAAAAGGGCTTCTTACTAAGTGGGACTTCAATGTAGTCTTTGATTGAACTTCTAGTAATGTTGCATGGCTCTAGTAGCTTATGCTTGTTCTCTCGTAGCATTTTCTCCAACTCATCCACATGTTTGAATGGTGGTAAGCCACATTGTTTCATTATGTTGTGAGATTTGATTAAGAGGTCTTTGATGTCTTGCAACAACTTCTTGGCATTCTCATTAGTCTTTTTTACGCAATCTTGTGCATGTTGAATGTTTGTAGTGGATTTGTTTATATCATGGGGATGGACAGCATGTATGCTAGTTGGAATGGGTTTAAACTCATCTCACCATAAGATAACATTGTTTATACCTCGTAGCTCCCTAGCCACATTGTAATTTTCCATTCCAGTTGTCTGGAGATGATCAAAATTTCAATAACGAAATTGTCGATAGCATCCATATGCTTGTAAAATATGACTTGTAGAGGAAAATTTTCTTTGTTGAGTCTACGAGCATATTCATTGAGCTCATTAATATGGTGTTTCACAACTTTATAATACTCAACTTGATTTTTGAGATTGACAATTCTTTTTTCTTCTATCTCCCTTGTTCCATCATATCAAAATTTTAGATCCAGTAGCTTGTGCTACAACC
This sequence comes from Picea engelmannii, assembly GCA_009831015.1. Lineage (NCBI taxonomy): Eukaryota > Viridiplantae > Streptophyta > Pinopsida > Pinales > Pinaceae > Picea > Picea engelmannii. The sequence goes on from ML794302.1 coordinate 323,408, forward strand.
ATCCCAGTGGTTTACACCCACAACTAGGTGCATGGTCCCAACATCAGTGATAACAAATTCAATGGTTTCAATAACCAATTGATCTCTTTCTACTTTCCATTAACCCAAGGTTCTCATAAGTGTCCAACAAAGGGATCCATTGTAGTCTAGAATGATAGTATTATCGATCTTCAAAGGGGGAAGTCTTGGCCAAAGCACTACCTAGACTTTTTAAAGTAGAGAGGGATGTTGTGGAATGATAAATAATTTATTAATAAGTTTTGATGCATTTGGAACAAAATGCTAACTATCACTATGGAAGTGTAAATCATGTATAACAAAAACATACATAATCTGTTAAACATAAGTATGCTTAACATGTAACAAGCAAAACACATCACATCATAATATTACTCCAAATTGAAGTGAAATGGGGGTCTTCATTAAGAAACAACCATCATAGTTCTATACAATCATATGCCCACAACAAGATGTACTTATACAATTTACAATATTTAAGGTTGATTATGTTAAGGTCTAACCACCCTAGTTGGCTAATTAATGACAATCCATTACAAAATTGAAGTTAACTTAGACTACAATACATATATATTCCATTTGTTGCATAGCTATATCTAGGTTCCATTTGGCATGGTTGATTTTGTTCATGTGGTGTACTATCCTTCCTTTTGTTTTCTTGTGCAACAATCCCAAAAAGGAAGGGGGCAACAAGATAACACTGTCTAAATCTTGTAGCTTTGTGGCCATATCTATAATTCTCTATTCTAGTTTGTCTTAAGATGATCCTAGTGTTACTGATATATTCATATCTCTTCCAATTGGTTGTTATATCAGACAAAGATTGATCATTCATATCAATAGGATACTTGGAGTGAAAAAAAAATTATATTTCCACAATGATCACATTTTTTCCACCAACACATTTTTTTAGTAAAATAATTCATAACCTTCTCTTTCACATAGAATTTGGAATATAAAACCACGGATTGTGCAAGGAGGTGAACTTGCCTAGAAATTTTTACCAAAATCAAGAAAAGTGTTGTAATATAACTCAAATTCCACATGGTAACGACAACAAGTGTCACACACAATGATGGGTCTAACAAACCATGGTTTTTGTTGCACAAATGTATTGATGAACATTTTAACTTCTTTGTGTTTTTCTTTGAACTTGTTGAACAATTCTATTTGTGTCATTGACAATATATGTTTTGCATGTTCTTCATATTCACCTCGTCATATTCTTCATTGCAACACATCCCTTGTATGTGGTGAAACACGAGACTTTGTCAACCAATAATTACAGGTCAATTCTTTAACTTTCTGGAAGTCTATCTTTGTAGGGTTGTTTAGAAATAACTGTCCAACAAGTAAGTTCATCATTTGCATTTATTTGCAATCAGAGTTTGTTGGCGCATGCCAATTTTGGGGAGCAATCAAGGAAGTTTTGAAGGAATCGAGGCAGAGTTGGAAAATAAGGGAGTTGTTAGGGACCTAACCTACCTAACCTCTCAAGTGGGTAGAATAATATATTTCTATGTAATAAAGGTCAATATTAGTAAGGCCTAGAAATAAGGAGGAATAAGTCAAATGTAAGAAGACCTAATAGAAGCTTCCGCTTCTAGAAGGATCTTCTTCTAGATTGTTCTTTTAGATAGATAGATTTAGTATAAATAGGAATAGAGGGTATGGAAAGTTCCGTCTTGGATATTGTTGTAACAAAACTCTCCTCTGTTGTAGGTTTCCCCCTCGAAGAGGCAAATGAACAATTCTCTCAGTAATCAAAGTGTTATTTCTGGTGTTATTTTGATATTATTATGGTATTATTGTGGTATCGTTATGGTTATATCATTGTTTCTCTGCAATTTATAGCTAATTATTTTTGTTATACATACTGATTTATATCTAGAATACTACAAGTGGTATCAGAGCACCCTCCTTGGCAAAAAATTATGGGTTAAATTTTTTCAGGGTAGAGATGTATTTCGACGTCTTTAAGCTACAAAGATCTGTCGTTACGTGCATAAACCCGCAGTCCGGGATTCATACATGCAAGAAATACAAGTGGTACTTAAGCGCACATTTGTTGGCCACCCTTGTAACCCCTGTTGGTACACTTTCGAGTGGTAGAGCATCAGACAACACATGTATATGAATTAGCTTAGATCTCCTAAATCCCTCCATAGATAAATCGATCGATTGCTTGACTGCTATAGTGCCATCGAGAACAACACTCGGGAAGATACTCTCTAGTACTTTGGTAGTCGGGTAGTATGACTAAGGGCATGGTATAGCCTCCTTATTTGGTGCCCTGAGATATTGGGTTGAGTACTATTGTTGGACCTTGCACGTATATCAGAGAGATATAACACAGGGAAAACTCTTGTTTGTAGAACCCTTGAATACCCCAACCCTTGGGAAGGAAACAAAAATAGAACCAACAAGATCTATTACCCTGCTACAGTGTCTTATGCATTCTGATTTCAAAATTACTACACATTTCTTCTTGTTAAGCATTTGGGCATTTCATCATTGTAGTATTCTTCAGGCCAGACTATAAATTCGCAGGAGTAAAAAGAGTATAGTGGTCCTGCTGACATACTTATTTGGGACCTATTCCATTATATTTCCCTTTTCTCCTTGATCACAGTCATACCCTTCATTTTTAATCCTTTTTGTTTCAGTGAACCCGACCCCTTCCCAGTTTCCCTATTTTGTCACCTATTCCATTATATTTCCCTTCACGCATTGCTCTTCGTGGTACTTATCACTTCTAAGTCTTTTTTTTTGTGGTCCCACCCACCTTTTTTTTTTCCTTACCCGTACTTCCCCTCTCCAAATGGCCACCACTCGCAACCAAGAACTCCAAACTTCCATCAACCAAGCCCATGTCTCCATCAAACATCTCACATCTCAGATGGATTCTACCCATTCCCGCATTGACAAATTAGAGCACAAATTTAAGAACATGGAAGCCACCCTCACAACCCAATTGACCTCCCTCCAGTATGTTGTCAATCAATTTTTGAACCACCCTACGAGTCCTTCCTCATCAAACTAACCCGATGTTGTTGATTCCTCTTAGTCTTTGCATTTACACTCCAACTCCTTTCATCGTGAACCCCGTCTTTCCCACATAGAGGTCAATAAATTTGATGGCTTCAATCCTACATGTTGGGTCATTCAAATGGATCATTATTTTTCTCTGCATGGTATCACTGATGAGTTGGCCAAACTTATCTATGTTTTCCTCTATCTAGATCTTGAACACTAGAAATGGTGGCAATGGTGAAAAAATTCACGTCATGGGTATATTGCCTAGACCCAGTTTGTTGTTGAGCTCTATGCCCGCTTTGGTAATGATACCCACTATCTTGGTCGTTTGACTAAATTGAAACAGTTAGGCATAGTGGAAGACTTCATCACTGATTTTGAGCATTTGGCCTTTCGAATAGAGGGCATGTCATATATGTTCTTCCGTGAATTCTTTATCAGTAGTATCAAGGATGAAATACATCCTAGGTTCTTATGGCCCACCCTCCAACTTGGTTTAAAGCTACTCAACGTGATAAAGAGGCCCAACAAGTTGTTTTTTCCAAGAACAAAAAACTCCCTTTTTTTCTTCGCCCTCGACCCACTAATCCTAACCCCCTGTCACTCCCCTCAAGGTCCAGAAACTAACTAGGGCTGAAATGGTTGAACACCAACTGAAGGGTCTTTGCTATAATTGCGATGAAAAATATTTTCCAGGGCAAAAGTGTAAGGAACAAAAAATATTTATGGCCATTTCCAAAGATGTTCCTAAAGAGGATGTGAAAATTCCCCTTGTTGAAGAACCCTCCCTTCTTGATGCCACCCAAGCGCCTGCTGACCCACTTGCAGTTGACCCACTTATTTCATTGCATGCCCTCACCGGCTTCTCGGCCCCACAAATGCTCAAGCTCATTGGCTACATTAAACACAAGAAGTTCATCATCCTTGTTGACAGTGGTAGCACCCACAATTTTATTCATCATCGCATTTCCTAGGAAACCAATTGCTATATTCGTGTTGTCAATAATTTTCAAATCGTGATAGCCAATGGTGGGTCCATGAAATGTGGTGGGCGTTGTGAAAATGTTTGTATTCAAATTGGACATTACCAACTGAAATCTCATATGTTTTCCATTGACATGGGAGGTTGTGACATTGTGCTAGGTGTTGAATGGTTACTCACTTTGGGTCCCATTCTTATGGATTTTAAGGAATTAACCATGCAATTCCAATAGGAAGGACAAAGGTATCGATTCCAAGGTCTCACAACTAGTTCTCTTGAGATCATTAGTTCCCATCCTATGGAAAATCTCCTCAAGAAAGGCCACTCAGGTATCATTTCTCAACTCCATTCTATTCAATCCATTGAGACACCCTCTGTGCATCCTGACCCCCAAGCTATCCTTTCCACACATCAAGTTGTTTTTTCCACCCCTCAGGGACTTTCTCCTTCTCGTGGTGTTCATGATCATTCCATTCCCCTTGTTCCTGGAAGTCTTCCTCCCAATGTTGACCCTTATCATCGCCCCTTTTCCCAAAATAATGAAATTGAGAAAATAATGCAGGAATTGCTTCAAGCAGGTGTTATCTCCCCAGTACCAACCCTTATTCTTCCCTTGTGGTTATGGTACTTAAGAAAGAAGTTAATTGGCGCATGTGTCCTGACTTTTGTGCCCTCAATAAGCTCACCATCAAGGACAAGTTCCCCATTCCTATCATTGATGATCTCTTGGATGAGCTGAGTGGTGCTCAATACTTAACTAAACTTGATCTTCATTCTGGCTACCACCAGATACGTATGCAAGAAGCTGACATACCCAAGAATTCCTTTCGAACTCTCGAGGTTCACTATGATTTTTTGGTCATTCCCTTTGGCTTGTGTAATTCCCTCTCCACCTTCCAAAGCCTCATGAATCATGTCTTCCGTGCTTTTCTCCATCATCTTTTCTTAGTTTTATTTGATGATATTCTCATCTATAGTAAAACTTGGCAATCTCTTCTTTCCCGTGTGGATCAAATTCTCCATCTACTCTCATAGCACCAAATTTTCCTCAAATGCTCTAAATGTGCCTTTGGAGCCTCTGAAGTAGAGTATTTGGGTCATATTGTTGGAAAGGCTAATGTCCGGGTGGATCCGAAAAAGATTGAAGCAATGCAATATTGGACTCGCCCCAAGACTATCAAGAGCTTGCATGGTTTTTGAGTTTAACTGGCTATTATCGCAAGTTTGTTTGGAATTATGGGAAGATTGCGGCCCCTCTCATTACTCTTCTTAAAAATAATTCTTTCACTTGGAATCTCGCAGCATATCATGATTTTCAAGCTTTGAAGGCAACTATGTGTACTCCTCTGGTCTTGGCCCTTCTCGATTTCACAAAAACCTTTGTCCTTGAATGTGATGCCTCAGGCAAAGGAATTGGAGTTGTCCTTATGCAATAAGGGAGACCTTTGGCCTTTACTAGAAAAAAATTGTCTCAATGCCATTTGGGCTAATCAATCTATGAAAATGAAATGTTGGCTATTCCGTATCCAATGGATCTCTGCCATCCTTATCTCCTGGGGAAACGCTTACAAATTAAGACAAATCACCAAAGCCTAAAGTATTTTCTAGAGAAACAAACTTCCTCCCTAGAGCAACAAAAATGGGTAACTAATCTCTTTGGTTATGAATATGAGATCATTTACAAGAAAGACAAAGAAAATGTGGTTGTTGACATTCTTTCTCTAAAATATGAAGATGAAGGGTCCATTTTTTCCCTCTCCTTCATTGTACTAGATTGGCTCCAAGATGTGCACCAAGAATGGCTACATGATCCTAAAATATCGCATATGATCCAACAATTGAAAGAAAACTCTCCAGTTTCCCTAGGGTACTCTTGGCACAATGATGAACTTCGCTACAAAGGCCGTTTTTATTTAGGTAAACAGTCACAACTTAAATCCACGATGCTTTATGAGCTTCATGTTACTCGCACAACTGGGAATTCAGGGTTTACCAAAACCTATGATCGGGTCAAACGTTCTTTTTTTGGGATGGTATGAAAAATGACATTTTCACTTTTGTAGCAGAATGTGATGTTTTTCAACGCAACAAAGGCGAAACCATCAAACCTCCTGGCACACTCCAACCACTTTCGATTCCACCATTTGGAGGGACATCTCTATGGATTTTATTGTGGGATTACCTAAATCAAGAGATAAGTTCATCATCATGGTGATTGTGGATCACCTTTCCAAGTATGTTCATTTATGTGCTCTTCAACACCCATTTACCGCATCAACTGTGGCTCAACTTTTCATGGATCATATTTTCAAGCTTCATGGCATGCCTCATTCTATTTTTTTTGATCAAGATCCAACTTTCATCAGCAATTTTTGGCAAGAACTATTCAGACTCCAGGGAACCCAATTTCATCTCAGCAACGCCTATCATCCCCAGACTAATGGTTAAATTGAAGTCATCAATAAATGTTTGGAGAATTATTTGAGGTGTTTTTATTCTGAAAGGAAAAATCAATAGCCTCAATGGTTACCATTAGCTGAATGGTGGTACAACACTTCTCACTATACAACTACTCGCATGAATCCTTTTGAAATAGTATATGGCCAAAAGCCACATTCAGTTCTCTCCTACATGTCAAGTATATCTAAGGTCCAGGTGGTTGACCAAAAACTTAAAGTTCGCGAGGCTATTCTTCGTACCCTCAAAGATAATTTGGTCATGGCTCAGAATGGCATGAAGCAACAAGTCGATCAAGGTCGCTCAGAACAAAAAATTGTTGAAGGAGACCAGGTATTTCTTCGGATGCAACCTTATAAGAAAACTTCACTCAAGGCGAAACATTGTTAGAAAATGGCACCCAAATTTAATGGTCCTTATACAGTTCTCAAGCGCATTGGATAGGTGGCCTATCAGTTAGCTTTACCCAATCATTCTAAGCTCCATCCTATTTTTCATGTCTCTTTCTTAAAGAAGGTGATTGGAACTAAGTGCCAAAACCAAACCAATATTCCCGATTTAGATGAAGAAGGATCCATCTTGTTGCATCCACAAGCAGTTTTGGACCAACGAGAGCATCGTCTTCGTCAGCGTACCATTAAGAAAGTGTTAGTTCAATGGAAAGATACAACTCTAGCAGATGCCATCTGGGAGCCTGCTAACATTCTGCAACAATTTCCTCATCTCAAGCCTTGAGGACAAGGTTGATTCTAAGGGGGAGGATATGTTAGGGACTTAACCTACCTAACCCCTCAAGTGGGTAGAATAATATATTTCCATGTAATAAAGTTCAATATTAGTAAGGCATAGCAATAAGGAAGAATAAGTCAAATGTAAGAAGACCTAATAGAAGCTTCTGCTTCTAGAAGGATATTCCTCTAGATTGTTCTTTTGGATAGATAGATTTAGTATAAATAGGAATAGAGGGTATGAGAAGTTTCGTCTTGGATATTGTTGTAATAGAGATTTTCTCTGTTGGAGGTTTCCCCCTCGAAGAGGCAAGTGAACATTTCTCTTAATAATCAAAGTGCTATTTTTGGTGTTATTCTGGTATTATTCTGGTATTATTGTGGAATTGTTAAGGTTATATCATTGTTTCTCTACAATTTCTAGATAATTATTTCCATTCTTCATATTGATTTATATCTGGAATACTATAGGAGCGCATCGAAAATAGAGGAAAAGCAATGTTAGAAATAGATGAAAAACAATGCCGGAAACAGAGGAAAATTAGCGCTGAGAAAAGAAGTTACAATGTGGACAAATTGTTGTGGAGTAGTTGGAAAGCAGAAAAGCACTGGCTTGGAGAAATGGTTGGATCGAGGACCAGCCGAGATTAAGTCAAGGAGAAAGTGGAAAAACCTAATCTACCTAGGGTTAGGGTTTTTGTAAGGACTTTGTCCCAAGTTTTGTATAAGTAGAATGTATTAGGATGATGAGATGTTGGTGTTTTCTTGTGAGATGTATTATTGAGATTGTAATAGATATTTTAGTTGAAAGAAGGTCTTGTGGAGAGACTTTGTGATCTGTGGAGGTCAAATGTAATGGTGGAAGGATTGTACAGTGCACAACACTATATTTTGCAAGAACATGAATAAAGAGAAGAAGCGACAAATCTTTGTGGACGTAGCCCCAGGGGGGGTGAACCACGATATATCTGTGTTTTTTGTGAATGTATGCAATGTTTTTGATTGTATTTACTTTAGTAAGTTTATTATGAACATGTTAAATGATAAATGAAATAACACTTAGCACTAAGAATGAACTAATGGAATATGTAGAATAACACTAGATGAATGAATGTCATCGCTAGTGTTTAGATTTGAAGCTTATGGTACAGTAGATGAATAGCTATCATGGAATACATGATGCTATAATGATTAATGAAGTTTTTTGGTCATATAATGTGTCGTTGGTAAGGGTTAGAGTTAGCATAATATATGGGTATTCAAGGGTTGGAAGTTGAGTGGATCTAATGCCTCTGAGAGAGAAACACATCCCATCCCAAGGTTGCAGACATCTGAGTCCTACAAGCACCCATAGAATCCATCTTGGGTGAGACTGCGCAGTGCACTCTGTGTGCTATGTTTCCTTCTGGTATCCAGAAGGGCCAATGGTAGAAGGGAAGTTGGTAATCCTGTAGTCAGAACCTGGGTCAGCTCGTAGTAAAACCAACAATGGTTATGTTGCCAATTGGAACTCAGAAGATTAGATCAGGAGGGATGCATCACGCAATATAGTGCGAGGGATTAAGAAAGGGAATGTTTCTAGGTTGGATTCCCACAAAAATGAAGATTGAAATATGGTTGACAGTCCAAGAACTAAAGTTTGCCCATAAATATAATAGAAGCTCTAGGTTTAAGCCAAGACATTATTCGGAAATATATGTATTCAACGAAATACATAAGAGTTTCTTTAGTGAGTTTCCCACGCTATTTCAGGAGTGGATAACATGGTTGAAATATACTCATCTAAAAAATAGAGTTATATCAGTAAAGTGGGCAGAAGAAAGTATCGCGCGGTTGGAAAGGGTAAATAATAAATTCATGCGCGCAGTAGATTTCTGGCTAGACAACATTGTAGTGGGGTATATCACTGAGTTTTCAGTAGATACATCAAAGTATTAAAGTGTAGCAGAGTAGTAGTTTCTTAAGGGTCCAGGTGGAAGGTACATCAGGTCATTGTACACTTCGATAAAGAGATTATTGCATGATAAAGGGGTATTAACCATGGAATTAGACAACTAAACTACCCTGCGTGCATGGGGGAGTTAGGGGAAACATTGAGGAAGGTCTAAGATGGAGGGGGAAATGGATAGAGAAGAGCTCAACAAAGAGAAAGATCCCATTATGATGGATCAAGAGGAGATCCAAGAAATTATGAAGAAGGTAGGAACGATGCAGAGTGGAAGACCCTACAAGTATAATCTCAATAGGAAAAAAAGAGTAGTAGCCGAGAGGGAAGGATTGAAGGGTGATGAGGAAGAGGTAGAGGATCTCCATGTTGTGGAGCACATTGAATAAATATTGCACACCACATATGAAATAAATATTAGAGGAGTGATATCTAATGAGGAAGCATATACCCCTGTCCAGATCTGAATCAGTGTAGAACCTACAACCCCATGTACAATTAACACATCAACAAAGAAAGAGTTGTTTAGAGATCCAATAACTGACAGTCAGAGGAATCTAGGAGATCAAAATAAAAGCGAGGGTACAAGTGGAAGTACCAACAACAGTACAGGTAGTGGTACAAGTGGAAGTACTAATAGCAACACTAGTGGGAGTTCAATTCCGAACAACAATACACAGATAGTAGTACTGGGCAGAGAAGGTACAACACATTTAATAATGGCAGGCGTAGATCCAATGATAAGATTACTGGAGTTTCATGGGAATGGATTAGAAGAACCAGAGAAGCACATATTCATGTGTGAGTGAATATGGGAAGTGAAAAGAGTCACTGATGAGGCAACAAAAGTATCACAGTTAGTAATAACATTTCGAAACCGCGTGCTTGATTGGTATATGAGTCTAGAAGTAAACAATCCACCGGGTGCATTGAGAACAATAGCAGAGATCAAGAAGGTATTGATCACTGAGTTTCAAAGGCCAAAATTAGAGGATCAGTTTATGAATGACATGATTGAGATTAGACAAAAACTAGGGGAATCAATATGGGACATCGATCAGAAGTTCAGGACATTGAAAGGTAAAATGAAGTATCCCATTTCTAACATGCAACACAGATAGTTGTTTATAAATTCTCTATTACCACACTTTAAATATCCATTGAGATAGTAGAAATTTCAAACCCGGGAAGAGGCACTGCAAGAAACGATGTAGTTAGAAGAGAATCAGTATAAGAAGACAGATCCAACTATAGAGGAGATGAAAGAAGCTCTGAAGAACTTGACAGTGCAATTGAACTAGAATAAAAGTAGGGAGAAAAGAGAAGCAGTGTGGTGTACCCTGTGCAGATCAGAGGGACATGAAAAGAATGAGTGTCCAACGTTTGCGCAATACCTTGGAGTAGGGCTACTGAATCCATTTCCTACAAGAGGGCCTTGGTGTGAAATATGCAAGACACACGGGCATGATCCTTATCACTGCCCTATGATGCAGAAGTACAAGACAAAACTGAATAGTACTTTATGTAAATTTTGTAAGTCAGTAGGACATGAAGACAAATTTTAAATTGTAGAAATCTGGATTTAATCAAGGAAATCACCTCAGATGCATACATGATGCAGGATGAGTTGATGGCAGGACATGTTGTGTTATAGTTTGGAAACACACAACAATTTCAAGCAGTGCCACAGTTTCAACAAACCCCGCAGTATAATCAAGCACCATAGTATCATCAACAGAACATGGATCCACAAGGGAACATAGTAGGATTCAAAGGTAGAGGAAGAGGAGGAATGGGAAGAGGCAAAGGGCCTATTATCTACCACAATTGTCAACAACAAGGAAACTATGCCATATATTTTACTCAACCAACAACAATATGTATGTACTATCGCGTAACAAACCATGTGACAGAAGAGTGCCCGAAGTTGATGATAAAGATCCAGGAGAAGCAGAATCTGAATAACCAGAATGTTCAGTGGATTGCTGCAGAAATAAGGGATCATGGGAGGAACATCAATATAGTGACTAGAGGAGGAGTGAAGGCAGGAGAAAATGCACAGGATTAGAAGAAGAAATCTTTGATATAGGTGGATATTGGTGGTTTCTCACCTAATCCAACTAGCTTATTGTGTATGTTTTCATGTAAGCACATATTACTGTACTTCCAGGGCCGTTTTGGATCTCTAAACCGTGTTTTTTTTTTCTCGCCACAGTCAAACTGTAGACAGAGTCGGAGTTTGATGACATAATGTGCAGTTCTCTAAAGGACCTTTCCAACAAGCTATCACACTCCAAAAAAGGAGGTCGTATGCAAAAGTTACGACCCTGGGAATTTGAGGTACCAACTTACCCATAGGTTCCCACATGACTTTTGGCATTTCACCTCCTAGGGTTAGGTTTTTGGATGTCTAGGATTTTGACATTCATGATTAATATCAAAAAGGCCTCTGGAGCCTCATTGTAATCATTCTTCTCTGACAGATGCACATAGCAGCCACATCTCTTCTCAGAGATAGCTACCACCATTCAAGCAAGTGTTTCAGTTTTTCAGTTTTGCAGTTTTAGCCTATTTCATTTATTCAATAGAAGATATTTTTCACTGGATATATGTGTTGTTCTTCATATCTCTATGTTTATTGTATTCAGTCTGTTAATCAGTTTGTTCTGCTCCTAAATCCATATTAGTGGTATCAAAGCAGTCTGCTCTTCATTTATTTTTCTTCGTGCATGTCCCCAAAAATATCTGGGTACAAGAATTTGGGACTTGAACCAATCGATCTGTTGCAAGATTGGTTGCACCGAGCTAAAAAAAAACCCATGGGAGATGAAAAGAAATATGATGGAGCAGGTGATACTTTTAAAATGTTTCTCGAGGAAGCCCTTCTGCAACAAAGGAATGAAATGATCGACAAATTTGCGGAGATCCTTCGATGGTATCCCACGGGAGAAGCATCTTCATCAAGCGGCCATGCAACCCCCTTCAAGGTACATGTAATTTTTGATATTCCATTATTTGAAGGATTGATATATATAGATGCTATAGATAAATTGTTGAATATGATTGAAGGGTATTTTTCGGTCCATAATTTTTTCGATAGGGAAAATATTACTTTTTCACTCCTCAAGGCCATCCCCCATGTTAAGGACTAGTGGGACACTTACTTTGAGAAAAGGGCCATATAGGAATCTAGAATATTTGTGGTTTCCCCTACATGGGATTCCTTCTGGGATGTCATTAAAGAACAATACTACCATGTTGGAAGCTACTAGGACTAGTACACCAGATGGGCCACCCTGTGTCAAGAAAGGGACCATACAATACCATATTTCACCAATATTTTCCATGCCTTTCACACCAAGTTGGGTATCAAAGACTCTGAGCGACATCTGGTGCTCTAATACCATGGTTTTTTGCATAGATACATTCAAACATAAATGGAGTTTATGGACATCGCCTCATTGGATACGACTTATAGATATGATGTCAAGATCAAGCATAAATTTAAGAAGAAGAGGTGAGAGTTTGGATCTGCAAACTCCTCACAGCTGAAGCAGGGTAAAGGTGGTGCCAACCCACACAACAAGGGATAGAGAAAATATGGCCACTCTTAGGAAAACCAATCCAAGCCGCAACATAATAAGGAAAATGAGAAGACAAAGAAGGACATGAAAAAATGGTGTGAATACCATAAAATCCCTTGGCAAAACACTGAAGAATGTCACTCAAAGAAGTCACTCGTGATCAAGATGAAGGCTTCCGAGTGAGAGGCCGATTTTGATTCCGAATCAAATCTAAAAGGAGGAAATCGGATTATCGATGTTGAACCCAGTGCCACTGTCGCTACCACCAAAGTCCATCCAAGCAAACCAGAGGAGGGGGAACGCCTCTTTCACTAATAGATGTGGGTAAAGGGGGATCCACTTCATTTCATTTTTGATAGCGGTAGTCAGAAGAACCTGATCTCAGTAGAGGTCATCAAGTGACTAGACTTGCCAATGACACCACACCTGCAACCCTACGTCATCAGCTGGCTTCATGAAGGAAGAGATCTCTTTGTTAGCCAACAATGTCGTCTTCCCTACTACATCAAGCCCTTCAAAGATGAGGTATTGTGTGATATTTCTCCCCTTGAAGTTTGTGATTTTCTTTAAGGAAAACCATATTTGTGGAAGCGTCATGTTGTGTATGAGTGTAGACCCTGCAATGTTATTATTACTTTGGGTAGAGAATTGTACATGATACCAGAGGTAGCATCGCCTACCTCTATTTCTTTAATCTCTGCTAAGCAATGCAGTAAAGCTATTTCATAGACTGACAAGTTCAAATTATTTTTGATCTGTGCTCACTGTAAGCAGAAGGTTTCCACCACATCTATGGCCTCGACATAGAGCCTCTCTTTGCAACATAAGAAGGTGGACGGGATTGTAGAAGAGTACATAGACATCTTCTCCTCACCCACTGGGGTACTGATGCACTACCAAGCCAAGCATCCAATTGATCTAAACCCTAGTGAACCTCTACCTGATGGACCAGTCTATCGTCGCTCGCTAATGGAAAATGAAAAAATCAAGCATTAGATCCAAGAGATTCTTCAAAATGGGTACGTCAGACCCATATCCTCCCCTTGCAGAAGCCCGATTGTACTGGTACAAAAGAAGGATGAGACCTGGCGACTCTGCATTGATTACTTGGCGACTCTGCATTGATTACAGAGCATTAAAAAAAATCACAGTCAGAAACTGGTACCCAATTCCCAGGATTGATGACCTTATTGACCAAATCAAGGGGGAAAAGTTATTCAACAAGATTGACCTAAATTATGGCTACCACCAGGTTCCCATTGAACCAACTGATGTCTAGAAGAAAACTTTCAAATTTAAATAAGGTCTCTTCGAATGGTTGGTCATGCCCTTTGGCCTAAAAAATGCACTAGCCACTTTCATGAGGTTGATGGATGATGTATTGAGACCTTTCACCAACTCTTTTGTGGTGGTGTATTTGTATGGCATCCTTATATTTAGAATAACTTGGGAGGAGCACATGCAACATATTCAATAGGTTTTGAGCACTCTGTGGCAGCACAAGTTATATTCCAACTTGAAAAAATGTTCCTTTGGCATGAACATGGTCCAATACTTGGGATACATTGTTGATGAGCATGCGGTACATGTTGATCCTGGTAAGATCCAAGTCATCCGTGACTGGCTAGCCCTGACCACACTAACCAAGCTTAACAACTTCTTGGGACTGGCCAATTTCTACCCATGCTTCATGTTGGGATTCTCCCATATTGTATGGACCCTCAACCACGTGACAAAGGGTGATGGTATGGAAAAGTTCATGAGGGGGAAGGAACAACAAAGAGCATTTGATGATCTGAAGCATCGCTTGTGCTTAGCTCTAGTACTCTCCTTTCCTGATCTACAACAACCGTTCGAGATTGAGACTGATTCATCTGACTATGTTGTAGGCACAGTTCTCACTCAACATGGTCATCCAGTGGCATACCATAGTGAGAAACTCTCAGATACTATCCAGAAATACCCCACCTATGACAAGGAAATGTATTCCATTGTACAAGCCTCTCGTCAATGGAAACATTACATTCTGGGAAAGGAGACGATTATCCACAATGATCACAAGCCTCTACAGTTCATACAGACACAAGGGAAGTTGTGTAACAACCACCATTAGAAGTGGTCCACCTACCTTCATCAATTCCATATCAACATCAAGTATAAGATAGGGAGCACAAATCGTGTCACTAACTGCCTCAATAGACCTCCCGTAGTTGCACTCACCACTGTGCTCCATTCCTTTGGACATGAGGCATTTGAGTGGCCCCAACTTTATCAGGAAGATCCAAACTTGGCCACCACCTATCAACTCTTGGGTACAGGCGGGACTGTCACTGATTTTCACATTAAAGACGAGATGTTATGTCATCTGGGACATACCTATGTTCCTACAAGAGAGCATGGAAATATGATTTGGGAGGCCCACTACAGTCAGGTGGTAGGACATTTTGGCATAGAGAAAATTGTGGTCATTCTCTAGAAACATTTTTGTTGGCCAAAACTTTGACAAGATGTCAACAAGTATATCATATATTGCACTGCTTGTGCCATTATCAAGCCAACCATTAAGAAGAAAGGATTAAACATCCCTCTTCCTACCCCCGAGAAGCCTTGGGAATCCATCTTGATGGATTACATGTCTTGCCTTCCATCCACCAAGAAAGGCAATGATTGTGTATTTATGGTCGTTGATCAGTTTTCGAAGATGACCATCCTCATAGCTTGCAAGAAGAACATCATAGTGGAAGATAATGCCAAGCTCTTATTCGAATAAGTGTGGGTCCATTTTGGGGTACCACATACCATCATCTTCGACCGTGACAACAGGTTCTTCATCACATTTTGGTCAAGTCTTTGGTCATTATTGGATACTAAGCTCACTAAATCCACCTCTTTCCACCCCCAAACAAATGTCAGAACATAGTTTGTCAATCGAATGATTGTGCACATCTTGCACATGTACAACTCTAAGAATCCGTGTACATGGGATGGCAGTATCCCCTATGTTCAACACAGTTACAATAGGGCTCTCCATAGCTCCACCGACCATATCCCATTTTAGGTGGGACTGAGATTCCAACCCTTGGGTCCCATTGATGTTGCACTACCTCTGGCCACCACGCATACATACTCTTCCAATGTCCAGTCTGAGATCGACAAAGACACCAGATTCATTGAGAGGATTCAACAAATCCTCCAACAAGTCCAGGAGATTTTGTAGAAATCCAATGCTAAGTACAAGTATCCCCGGGATCAACACATGTTACCACACTAGTTTCAGATTGGGGACAAGGTCTGGTTACACTTGCAGAAGGAGCGTCTTACAGGGCCCCATTGGAATCTCCTCCCACTTCATTATGGGCCATACACCATCACCAAGGTTGTGGGTAACAATGCTTTTGAGCTCAACACTTCACCATTCCTTGGATTGCACCCAATGTTCAATGTGGACCTCCTTCAACCATATTTTCCACCATTATTGGACACTTCAGAGATCGAAAAACAACTGACACCAATAAAGCTCAACCCTAACTACATATAATATGCATTCATTGATCATATAGTGGACACCAAGGTCAAGGGAAATCACCAACATAGGATCTAGCTTTATCGGGTTATCAAGGCAGGACAATTTCTACACCAAGACAGGTGGCTCACCCGACCCCAAATCCAATAGAATTTTCCTCACCTGATGGGGGAATTCAATGCAATGCACACCATTCCTTCCTAAGGGGGGAGGATTGATCTAGGTGGATAATGGTGGCCACCCACCTTTTTCAACTGGCTCCTCTTGTCAGTTTTTAGTTCAACACGTTCTTCTGTACTTCTTTGTAATTGTGGGTTCTACACTTCTGGGGCTATCTGAAGCCCTATACATATTCCAAGTGGATAATGGCGGCCTCTCACCTAATACAACTAGATTATTGTGTATGTTTTCATGTCAACACATCTTCTTGTACTTCCAGGGCCGTTTTGGAGGCCTAAACAATGTTTTTTTGTCTTCCCACAATCAAAGTGTAGGTGGAGTCAGAGTTTGATGTCGTAATGTGTAGCTCTCTAAAAAATCTTTCTAGCGGTCTATCACGCGCCAAAAATAGAGGTCGTATGAAAAAATTACGACCCCGAGAAGTTGAGGTACCAACCTACCCATAGGGGCCCACATGACTTTTGGTGTTTCACCTCCTAGAGTTAGGTTTTTGCATGTCTAGGGTTTTTTCATTCATGAGTAATATCAAAAATTTCTTTGGATCCTCATTGTAATAATTCTTCTCAGACGGATGTGGGTAGCAGCCACATCGTTTCTCAGAGATAACTACCACCATTCGAGCAAGTGTTTTAGTTATGTAGTTTTACAGTTTCATCCTATTTCATTTATTCAATAGAAGATATTGTTCACTAGATATCTGTGTTGTTCTTCATATCTCTGTGTTTATTGTATTCAATATGTTAATCATTTCATTCCACTCCTAAATATGGATCAATCTCAATGTTGGATTCATAAGAACACTCATCCACATCAACAGTTTGATGCAAAGAGGGAAAATGAAACTTTCAAGGAAGCAAAGAAGGAGTTTTTGAAGGAGAATGAATCAATCACATCAAACACTATGCTAAGGTACAATACTGCTATTTTTAATATGCCACAGTATTTGGATTATACCTACAAAGGAGAGCAAACGGAGAAAGTAAGTAAATTAAAGAATTTTGTGGAATCTTGCTTCAAATTACTCAATGATAAGAATGCCATGGATTCGTTTAAAAATATGCTTGAGAAATATAGTATAGAAAAAGGGATAGGAACAAAACCAAAGAAGATTAATCATGTCCATAGAAAGTAAAGAAATAGTAAAGAGTTCATATTGAATGCAAACATATGAGACTTTAATATGGGAGACTTTAATATGGGAAATGCTATCCTAGAATTAGAATTATATGTCAACATCTTTCCAAAGAAGACTTGGTAAGCAATGGGAGAAACTACACCGGGGTATTCCAATATCCAGTTGAAGCTAGCAAACCAACAGAGAGTGATTCTCATAGATAAATTGAAGAATACAACAATGGATCTAGATGGTGTGTGCACCACAACATATTTTGAAGTAATGGATATGGTGGATGAGTCTATACCATTTCCAACACTATTGGGAATTTATTGGGCCTTTAATAATCCTACCATAATTAATTTGAAGACTAGGAAGATGATATTTGAAGTTGGGAACTTTAGGGTAGTAGCACCTTTAGATCCCTCATATTGTGAAATATATGTAGAACTTGTGCCTACAATGTTCTAGAGGATGATGTAAATCAATTGTATAGAACTACTGCGCGTGAAGAAGACTATGCGAATCCAGATGCAGATGGAGTACTCAGTTGGAGAAGTATCAGTTTCGATATGTCAAATTTGGATACTAGAGTAGAAAACTGGTAGCAAAGATTGCATGAAGTCTCTACTAGGAGGTGTGCCAGAGTTACACGCACAATAAGATGGGTTGGGACAAAAGTAAGACAGTTTTCCACATTTGCTGAAGAAGACAATCTAGAAAAATTCCTAACATAATTTGAATTAGACTTTTTGGATAATCAAAGATTATTAGTGTTGGATATAGCACTGAGACACACCTGCACGATGGTGGGGTGCACATAAGGAGGTAATTCATGAATGGTATCAATGTAAGCAACTGATGCGCATAAGATTTGGTAGGAGTCAGCAGGATAGAGCCTTACAAAAGTATGATGGAAGAGGGAACCCAAGACATCATATAAATGATTGTGTCACTAACTGGAGATTGATACCACCAGGGGAATGGACGCATTTTTTTATTCATACATTAGAAGGAATACCAAGTAATTGGTACAAGGAGCAAGAATGTTAGGGTCCTAACCCGCACATAGGTAGAACAATATATTCGGATGTAATAAAGGTCAATATTAATAAGGCCTTTCAATAAAATAGAATAAGGTGAATGTAAGAAGACCTAATAGAAGCTTCCGCTTCTAGAAGGATCTTCCTCTAGATGCTTCTTTTTAGTATAAATAGGAGTCAAGGGTATGAGAACCCTAGCTTGGATATTATTATAATAGAGCTCTACTCAACTGGAGTTTGCCCCCTTGAAGAGGCCCGTGAACATTGCTTTCAGATTCGAAGTGTTATTTTAGTTGTTATTCTTATATCATTTCAGTGTTATTGTGGTGAATATTCTGGTTATATTGTTGTTATTCTGCCATTACTAGCATTTTATTTCTGTTCTGCATACATTTTATATCTGGTATATTACAAGTGGTATCAGAGCACTTTCCTCGACAGAAAGTGTGGGTTAATTTTTTTTTTAGGGTAGAGACGTATTCTGGTGTCTTTAAGCCATAGAGATCTGTCGTTACGCGCATAAACCCGCGGTTGAGGGATTCATAAATGCAGGAAATACAAGTGGTACTTAAGCGCACATATGTTGGCCACCCTTGTAACCCTTGTTGGTACCCCTTCGAGTGGTAGCATATTAGACAACACCTGTGTACGAATCAACCTAGATTACCTGAAGCCCTCTGTAGATAAACTGATCGGCCGCCTGACTGCTATAATGTCATCGAGAACAACACTCAGGAAGATACTCTCTAGAACTTGGGTAGTTGGGTAGTACGGCTAAAGGTACGGTCTATCCTCCTTAGTTAGTTCCTTGAGATGTTGGGCCAAGTACTACTGTTGGAACCCACACATATATCAGAGAGCTATAAAATAGGGAAAACCCTTGTCTGTAAAACCCTTGAATACTTAACCCTTGGGGACAGAAACATAAATAAATTAAAACAAACAATATCTATTGCTGTGCAACTGTGTTTGGGTTGCCAATTAAATACACATTTTTTTCTGGTTAAGCATTTGGGCATGTCCTCTCTGCAGTATTATTCATACCAGAGTATAACTCCGATAAAAAAAAAAAAAAAAGTCTGGAATTTTTTTCACCATTATTTCAGACCTATTCCATTGGATTCATCTCTTCACCCTTATCACATTCATCCTTATCATTTTTTTGGCAATTTTTTTTTTACCCCACCCGCTCCTTTTTAGTTCCCCCATCCTCATGGCCCATAGTCATAGCCAAGACTTGGAAGCTCGCTTCAACACCTTGCAATCTGGTCTTATTGAGACCCAACAAGAAGTGAAACAACTCAATGCCAATGTTGCCACCATCAATACAACCATGCAATCCTCAATGGGCGAAATCAAACAAGACCTCACCACCCAAATTGAATCAGTATTTTCAACACTCTGCACCAAACTACATATCCCTACAGATAACCCTTCCTCTTTCTCACCCCCACATACTGAAGGTGACCATTCCTCTCATTCCCATACCTTGCAGAACCATCACTTTCAATGTGACCTATGCCTTCCACGGGTGGATGTGACCAAATTTGATGGCTTGGACCCCACTGGTTGGGTAACCCAAATGGAACATTACTTCTCTTTATACAACATTATAGATGACTTGGCCAAACTATGGTATGGTTTTCTCCATCTAGATCAAGAACATTGGCAATGGTGGCAATGGAGAAAAAATTCTCGTCAAGGGTATATTGCTTGGACACAATTTGTGGCAGAGCTTTATGAACTCTTTGACACTGACACCAACCATTTCGACCGTTTGACAAAGATGAACAATTAGGAACAGTGGAAGACTTTACAACTGCCTTTGAGCGCCTGGCTTTTAGAACAGAGGGCATGTCTGATGCCTGTTTTCGGGAGTGTTTTATCAGTAGCCTCAAGGATGAAATTCAGGCCCATGTCCTCATGGCTCGGCCTGAGAGTTGGGTGGAGGCTACCAAAAGAGATAAAGAAGCACAATAGGTTGTATCTTCTCAAAACTGCAAACCCTCCTTCATCCCTCACCCTAAACCAGTAAATCCCACTACTCCCTCTACTCCACTAAAGATCCAAAAATTGACCTGGGATGAAATGGATGAATGCTAACTCAAAGGCCTTTGTTATAACTATGATGAAAAATATTTCCCAGGCCNCCACAAGTGTAAAGAACAAAATATTTTTATGGACATCTCCGAGGATATTTCAGAAGAAGATGAAGAAACTCCCTCTATGTCTGAATCACCTGAATCCACTGACATAACCCCTCCCTCAGACCCTCCCTAAGTAGAACCAATAATTTCTATCAATTCTCTCACTGGCTTCTCTGCTCCCCAAACCCTCAAGCTAATTGGTTACATCAAGCATCAGAAGGTCATCATTTTGGTTGATAGTGGAAACACCCATAATTTTATTCATTGCTGCATTGCCCAAAAAACTCATTGCTACATCCATGCCGTCAATAATTTCCAAATCATGATTGCCAATGGTGGTTCCATGAAATGTGGAGGGTGTTGTGAAAATGTGCATCTCCAAATTCGTGACTACCACTTGAAATCCCATATGTTTGCTATCAACATGGGAGGTTGTGACATTGTGATGGGTGCATACTGGACAAAGACTTTGGGTCCCATTCTCATGGATTTTAAAGACTTAACCATGCAATTCGACCAGGAGGGCCACTAATATAAGTTCCAAGGCATCACTGTCGGTTCACCTGAGATCATTAGTTCCCATCGAATGGAAAAGATGCTAAAAAAGGGTCATTCTATTGTTATCAACCAACTCCATTCCATACAAGTAACAGAGACACCCTCAGTACTGCAAGACCTCCAAGCCATCCTTTCCAAACATCAATTTGTATTTTCCACTCCTCAAGGCCTCCCTCCTTCCCATGGTGTTTATGATCATTCCATTCCCCTTGTACCAGGAAGCCTTCCTCCCAATATCTGTCTATATCATCACCCCTTTTCCCAAAAAAATGAAATTGAGAAAATGGTCTAGGAACTCCTTACTGCAGGTGTTATCCTCCCTAGTAGGATCCCCTATTCATCTCCTATGGTCATGGTCTTGAAGAGAGAAGGTTCTTGGCGAATGTGTCCTGAATTCCATGCCCTCAACAAGCTTACCATCAAAGAAAAATTCCCCATTCCTGTCATTGATGACCTCCTGGATGAATTGAGTGGTGCCCGATTGTTCACTAAACTAGATCTTCGTTCGGGCTACCACCAGATACATATGAAAGAGGCAGATATTCCCAAGACTTCCTTTAGAACTCATGAGGGCCACTATGAGTTTTTGTTCATGCCCTTTGTCTTGTGTAATTCCCCCTCCACCTTCCAAAGCCTCATGAATCATGTCTTCCGTCCTTTTATCTGCCATTTTACCTTAGTTTTCTTTGATGATATCCTCATCTATAGCAAAACCTAGACAAGCCATCTTTCTCATGTGGATCAAGTTCTCCATGTACTCTCTCAGCACCAACTTTTCCTGAAACAGTTTAAATGTGCTTTTGGCGCCTCAGAAGTAGAATACTTGGGTCATCTAGTTGGAAAATATGGCGTCAGGGTGGATCCTAAAACGATTGAAGCTATGCAAGACTTGCCTCACCTAAAGACTTTTAAGATCTTACGTGGATTTCTAGGCTTAACAGGGTATTATTGCAAGTTTGTTAAGATTTATGGGAATATTGCAACACCTCTCACCGCTCTCCTAAAAAAGAACTCTTTCACTTGGACTCCAGCCACTGCTCAAGCTTTTCAAGCCTTGAAGATGGCCATGTGCACCACTCTAGTCTTTGCCCTTCCCGATTTCACAAAGACCTTTGTGTTGGAATGTGATGCCTCAGGGAAAGGAATTGGTGCTATCCTTATGAAAGAGGGTCAACCTTTGGCCTTTATCAGCAAGTAACTATCTGAAAGAAATCTGGGCAAATCCATCTATGAAAAGGAAATGTTGGCTATTCTGCATGTCGTGGATCTGTGGCATCCTTATCTATTGGGGAAACGGTTCTAAATTAAGACAGACCATCAAAGCCTCAAGTATTTTCTAGAACAACGCATTTCCTCCCCAGAACAACAAAAATGGGTGACTAAACTCTTTGGATATGATTATGAGATCATTTATAAGAAAGGAAAAGACAATGTGGTTACGGATGCACTTTCCTGAAAATATGAAGATGAAGGATTCCTTTTTTCTCTTTCATTCATTGTACCAGATTGGCTCCAAGCCGTTCACTAGGAATGGATACAAGATCCTAAAAGTTCACAGTTGATCTAGCAATTGCAGTCCAATGCTCCAAATTCCCCAGGGTACTCTTGGCTCCATGAGGAACTTCGATATAAAGGCCATTTGTATTTAAGTAAACAACTAAAGCTTAAATCCACGGTACTTTCTTAGCTTCATGATACACCCACAACAGGGCACTCCGGGTTCACCAAAACCTATGAGAGGGTCAAACGTTCCTTTTTTTGGGATGGTATGAAACAAGACATTCATAATTTTGTAGCTGAATGTGACGTTTGTCAATGCAACAAGGGAGAAATAGTCAAATTGCCAGGCACACTACAACCACTCCCAATTCCACCTGCTATTTGGAAGGATATCTCTATGGATTTTATTACCAACTTACCCAAATCAGGAAATAAATCTGTCATCATGGTGGTTTTTGATCGCCTTTTCAAGTATGTTCATTTATGTTCCCTTCAACACCCGTTTACAACATCCATGGTGGCTCAAATATTCATGGATCAGTTCTTCAAGCTTCATGGCATGCCACACTCTATTGTTTCTGATCGCGACCCAACTTTCACAAGAATTTTTTTGGCAAGAAATGTTCAATATACAAGGCACAGAATTGCATCTCAGCACAAATTATCATCCCCAGACTGATGGCCAAACAAAAGTTTCCAACAAGTGTTTGAAAAAATATTTGAGGTGTTTTTCCTCGAAAAAGCAAAATCAGTGGGCTCAATGGTTACCCCTAGCTGAATGATGGTACAACACTTCATACCATATAGCTACACACATGAATCCTTTTGAAGCAGTATATGGATATAATCTACCTTTAGTTCTCTCATACTTACCAGGTGCCTCAAAGGTCCAGGCGGTTGAACTAACACTTATAGCTCGAGAGACTATTCTCCATACCCTCAAAGATAACTTGGTCATGGCATAGAATCACATGAAGAAACAAGAAGATCAAGGTCGCTCTAAACGTCAATTTGCAGAAGGGGATCAGGTGTTTCTTAGATTGCAACCTTACAAGAAAACTTCCCTCAAGGCCGAGCATTGTCAGAAGCTAGCGCCCAAATTTTATGGTCCTTATACCGTGCTCAAGCATGTGGGACAAGTCACCTATCAGTTAGCTTTTCCCAGCCATTCGAAGCTACATCCTGTTTTTCATGTTTCATTCTTAAAGAAGGTGATTGGAGCTAAGTGCCAAATTCAAACCAACCTTCCAGAGTTAGCTGAAAAAGGATTCATTTGGCTACAACCAGAAGCAATTTGGACCAGTGTGAGCATCGCCTATGTTAGAGAACCATCAAAGAAGTGCTAGTCCAGTGGAAAGATACAACTCCAGCAGATGCCACTTGGGAACCAAATACCATTCTGCAACAATTTCCTCATCTCAAGCCTTGAGGACAATGATTTTTTTAAGGGGGTGTACATGTTAGGGTCCTAACCTGCACATAGGTAGAACAATATATTCAGATGTAATAAAGGTCAATATTAATAAGGCCTTTTAATAAAATAGAATAAGGCGGATGTAAGAAGACATAATAGAATCTTCCGCTTCTAGAAGGATCTTCCTCTAGATGCTTCTTTTTAGTATAAATAGGAGTCGAGGGTATGAGAACCCTAGCTTGGATATTATTGTAATAGATCTCTACTCAACTGGAGGTTTCCCCCTCGAAGAGGCCCATGAACATTGCTTTCAGATTCAAAGTGTTATTTTAGTTGTTCTTCTTATATCATTTCAGTGTTATTGTGGTGAATGTTCTGGTTATATTGTTGTTATTCTGCCATTACTATCATTTTATTTTTGTTGTGCATACATTTTATATCTGGTATATTACAAGGAACTACATAGAGAAACTATGAGTTGGGGTGCAGTGCACCGAAACATTATTAAGACTTTTGCATTTGAAAGTGAGAATCCATGGGTGGATTTGGCATTACAAAGGATCAAAAGGAAGATATTTGAAGAGTATGGGGTAGATACAATGACAATAGAAAGAGACTACAAAAAATAAACACTTGAACAACTAGTTTACTGTTATCAGGTCATAGAGGATGAAGAGGTAGAAGACAAGCCACATGACATACATATATTAGAAGGGGGAGGAGAAATAGGGTTGAAAGTGTAATGATCCCAAACCAAATTCTTTCTTGGAATCACTAACTACTACTAATTTATTGAGTTATTAAGTGCATACAAGATTCATCAACACATGGAGATCACAATATATTCAAGATGTAGAAGCACAAGGAAAGATTTGACCTTTTTATTATGAGCAATGTAAGATCAATACAATAGATGGCTGATTTGGCATAAAACTCAGATGGCCGTGCAAGCAATAGATATGAGCTGCTACAAAATTCTCCCGACAATACAAAAGAAGCCTCCAAAGGCTGGATATACAATGAAGACTAAATCAAGCAGATATGAGCCACACTAATGCTCAACCTCCAAGCTGGAAAGTGCCACATCCTGCTAGAATGCTGAAGCCCTGAATAATTCTGCCCTGCTATCAAAAGTGTCCAATCATTCCGAGAAATATGACAAATGATATATCGGGCAACTGTAAGGAAAACCTAGATGTTCAAATTCCCAAATCCACTCTCAAACCCCGTAGATCTGAATTCTTCACTGAATGGTGTGCCCCACTAGATGACTGAAACCCTAGCTGGGTTGGCCCTAATGAAGGAGGCCTCCAAATACTTTGAAACTCTCCAATAATATAGATCAGGCGATGGTAAGAATAACCTAGGTGCCTAAATCTCCAAGATCCCTCTCAATCTCCGTAGATCTGAATTTCCCACTGAATAGGGTGCCCCACTAGATGACTGAAACCCTAGCTGGTTCGGCCCTAATGAAGGAGGCCTCCAAATTCTATGAAACTCTCCAAGAATATAGATCGGGCTATGAGAATCCCATGGGAGAAGTTTCAGACTCAGATCTCAAACAGATCTCCCTAGATCTGAGTTTTACTGAATTACAGGACGTCCCCTATGGCTCCAAGATGTCTCAATCTGCAGACAAATGTAGAATGATGATAACCCTCCAGAAAAGCCCTCAACTGATGGTCCTACCCCTGCAAACAAAACCCAACTGTCGAAATGGTCCTAGACCCTCAGGATAAGCTGGATCGAACCTCCCTCGATAAACTGGCCCTAAGACTAGAATGGCGTGAAGGAGTCTTTCATCCCCGAGACCAAGCTGTGGAACAAGGTGAGTGGATATTTCACCACTGAGTTGCTCCCAAGGGTTTGTACAACAAAACCCCCAAACTGAATGCTCAAGAGCAATAGCAAATGCTAATCCAAAACCAGAATGAGTAATAGGTGCACCCTAGCCTCTTACTTATACTTTTCCTTCTAATTCTCTATTGAGTTAGGTTAACTCCCTGGGTTAATCTTCTATTATTCTGTTGAGTTATATTTTACTCCTTTCCTTTTCCTTTCTTAAGTCAACTTAAAAATATAACTTTTAACTTCTTGACTTTCGCCCCCCTTCAGTGTGAGACTATGACCTAGTGGGGGTGCCTAGGCCACTACGTCTCCTCATTACCTCTCTAAGAGGTGGGGGACATTACAGTCTCCCCTGCTTGAAATTGCTTGTCCTCAAGCAATTCCAAACCTGCTTCTCTAACCACGTGCTCCTGCTCCCAAGTGGCATCCTCAATGGGTAAATCCTTCCA
>ML794303.1:0-12345 GCA_009831015.1 Picea engelmannii
TTCTTCAAAACATAAGTTTAATAATATATACATTGTTGTAGAAATAAGTAACTCATTATCATTCATTTCATGTTTAAGAAACATACTGTTAAACAATTGTCAAATTGACATATCAAATCGTGATAAAAAAAAATTGAAAAATATTCATTGGAAGCTAACACAATTCTTCACAAGTTTTGTTTTTATTGTAAAGTGAAATTTTAAATAAAAAAAATACTTTTATATGTCGGAAGTTGAATAACTTGTGAAAATACAGTTTTTTTTCTCATAAAACAAGCAAAAGTGTAACCCACCTTCATGATCTCACCCGCATGTAATTTCAGGAGAACAAATTTTAGTTGACCCGGAAAAAGTCAAAGAAATCTTAGATTTTCCAGTGCCAAAGGATGTGTCAGATGTCCGATATTTCATGGGAATTACAGGGTATTATCGTAGATTCATAGAGGGGATTTCAAAACTTGCTTATCCAATAACCTCTTTGCATAAAAAGAGAGTCAAATTTAAATGGACTGAGAAGTGTCAAGACAACTTTGAGAAGCTAAAACAATTTTTAACAACAACACCCATTTTGAGGATAGTAGATCCACATAAGGACTTTTTGGTTTGTGTTGATGCCTCAAAGGAAGGGCTAGGGAGAGTGTTATTATAGGATGATTATGTAATTTCCTATGAGTCACAAAAACTAAAATCTCATGAAGAAAACTATGCACGTCATCATCTAGAATTTATTGATGTAGTGCATGCTATGAAAATGTGACAACACTACTTATTAGGAAGGAAGTTTTTGTCGAAAACAGATAATATTAGTCTTAGGCACTTTTTCAACCAAAATAACTTGAACGCAAGACAAGCTAGATTCTTAGCTTTCCTAAGTGAGTACGATTTTGAAATAGAACATATCAAAGGAAAAGAAAATAAGATAACAAATGCACTTAGTAGGAAACTAAATGCAATTTCTAGCAGTAACATACAATCTGATTTGAAACAAAAAATTACATCAGCATCGAAAAAGATGAAAATTACATAAAAATTTAGGACAAATGTCAAAATAATAAATCAATTGAGGGAGAATCAAAATTCAACTGCAATCAAGAAGGTTTAGTGTTGTACAAAAATATAATTTATATTCCAAACAACACATAATTAAATAATTTGATACTAGTTGAAATACATAAAAAACCTTATCGAGGTCACCTTGGGTGCCAAAAGACTATAACAACTTTAAAGAAAGAGTATTTTTTTCCAGGGATGAAAACATAAGCAGTTGAATACCTCGCTAGGTGTCTTGAGTTCCAACAAGTTAAGGATGAGCACCATCACCAAACCAGATTATTACAGCCCATATCCATTTTTGAATGGAAATTGGAGGTGATCAGTATGGACTTTATTACACGACTACCCACAAATAAAAGAAATGGAAACAATTGTTCAGAAAGCAAAACATAATGTGAAAAGTGCACACAACAGACAAAAGAGTTTTGTAGATTTAAAAAGGATACATACATAATACAACGCAGGAGATCATATTTATCTAAAATTTAAATCCAGAAACAATTCATTCAAATTGGGAAAGAGTTCCAAATTGTCACCACAATATTGTGGGCCATTTGAAGTGTTTTCCAAAGTGGGGCCAGTGGCCTATCATCTTGCATTACCAGTCAATTTAAATGTACAAAAATTATTTCATGTTTCATTTTTAAAGAAATATGTACATGATGTAATTCATATTGTAAATTGGAAAGTGATCTAGGTGGAACCAAAATGTGAGTTCTCGGTGGAACCGCTATGCATTCTCGACAAGAAGGAAACTAGACTGTAGAACCAAGTCATTGCTCATGTTTAAGTGCGATGGAGACACTTTTGTCCCGAGGAGGTCACTTGGGAAATGGAGGAAGCCATGAAGAAGGATTATCCATTCATGTTCTAGAGTTGAGATGTTCATATGGGAAAATAGAGGACGATGATCAGTTCAAGGGGGGGAGGATGTAAAGTCCCTCCATTTATGAATATTTGAATATTTTAATTTGGATTATTTTATATTGAGGAAGTTTTTGAGAAAAAGACTTATGTTAAAATTATAACATCATAAACATTGATCATGATGAATATTTTTGTAAATATTATTTTAATTTATTTTATTTTACTAGAAAAAAATTGATTAGAGAATCCAATTATAAAGAGTAAATCATTATTCCATGGGAGAGTGAAAATGGATAAAAACCACCAAAATAAATTTTGTCCATGAGGACAAGTTTAAACCTACTCCCAAAGATGTGGGAGGTGAGGGAACAAGCTAAGACAAAGTTAGGCCAAGAAGATTCCGTAGGGTTAGGGATGAGGCTAACTTAGAAAAATACCTAGGCTGGCTATTATTCTCCTTGGTAAGTACTTTTGTTGAGGATTTGAGTTTGATGGTTTTGAGAAAGAGTCAAACTCTTATTTATCTCGAGAAGTTTATTGAAATTTTCAATTCCTATGGAATAACGATTTAGGCGTAGGGGTGAGAAGAGCAAGTGACTTGGTTGTTTTGGTCTATGGTTAGGAGGAACTGGTTCTCTACTCAATTTATTTCCAATTTTTGAAGCAGACCTAGATATGTATTTTGATTTGTTTATGTTACTACTATCATTAATTTCCTTTGATAAACATGAAGGGGAAATATTACAGTCAATAGTGTAACTTTATTTGAAAAGAATGCCATTTTTTTTAAAACAGTAACATAAAGGAAAGATAATAAAAGATAAATGATAATATGTATGTAGACTATTATTTACTGTGAAAAAACATTGTTTTTTCATTACAAAAAGCAAGAAAATAAATTCAAATGATCATTTATGGATTAATGAGTAACTTATATCAAGAAAAATATCGTGAATAAATTCTTCTCATAGTTAAAAAATAATGATCATTTTTTTTATCTTATGCATTATCTAACTATATGCAAGAACCCTTTTCAGGGTACAAGCATGGTGGAAATAGATATTTATGCATTATCTAACTATATACAAGAACTCTTTTCAGGGTACAAGCATGGTGGAAATAGATAGAAAATATCATAATCTATCTTGAATACAATAAATTATTTTATGGAACTATGATTTTATAAGAAAATAGTTTTGGAGACCGTGAGTGTGTATCTCTGGTGGTGATGCAAACCTGTAAATCCAAAGCCAAAAACAAAATTTAGACTTTAAACTGAGTTAAAATATGAACCATGCAAAATGTGAAGACGATTTTAATGCATGTTAAATAAATAATAATCTCACCAATGCCGCATAACCGCCATTTTGAGCAGAACTGGTGAAAGGATTATGCTGTATGAAAAATGTCTTCCATGACTCTATGAAACCCTAAGTCTACAGAGTGGGAAAACCCCAGAATTCATTGTTTGACAACTTAATTTGGAAGAGTGGCATGATACAAAGATCGAATTTACATAGCAGTAAAGTAGACGTACGATGTTACGTGTATTATTGTCAGTCGAATCTAGTGGTGTCATGATGTGGTCATGTATGGCCTAGTTAAAACTTGTAAACCAGAGGTTAGACACACCATGTTATTCATACACCGTGTCAATCCAAAGCTTGGAACGACGTGTCAGGTACATCCTTTCCATCTTGAGTTTGATAGTGGAAAACGTAAAGTGTATAATGTGTAAGTTGCAATTGAAATAACAAAGGGAATAGTCCCCAATGTATAACTCAGATGGTATGATAAATATGTGTGAATAACACCTATGAACTTGTATGATGCTAACCTTGTTTCAAATAGTTGATATATGTATATATAGTTCACGATAAAGAAATTTAATCTAAATATTAAAATTTGAATTCTGGTGCACTTATCAACACTTAAACTTGATTTACCTCTACTTCCATAAACCTACTATGGAATCATAGAATAAGTCTTCAAAACACTTATCACACATGGATCATATTACAAGTAAGAGATCGAAATTCACCTTGGAGTATATGAGGTTATACCAAGATACTAGGTCCATGATGACCTATTAAAAAGAAATATTTAACATGAGAAATAAGTTTTCAATATGAATGTATATGTAACTAAATAGTAGGTAAATATAAGAATAATATTAATGACGATTTTGAGAGTATTTAACTATTGGATAAACCATATAACTAAAGCAAAGTTTCATATTGCATGGATTTCCTTGTACTGTCATGACAACCCCATGTCTATTAGCTAAATATACTCACATATATGGTATATTGAGCAAGAAAATTGTCATAAGTGACGTGCAACTATAACAACATATTATTATAGATTATTTAAATATTAAATTAAAAAAAAAATTGTAGTAGTTGGAGACAATACATTGTTGATGTAACACCTTGGGTCCACATGGCACCTTGAGGTGGTTTCATGTCTCCCCCTTGGCGAACCTAGCCCTACCCCATCATCCTCTGGGTCGTCCCCATATCTCTCTCTATTCTTCCTTATTTATCCATCCCCATTTCTTCTCTTTCCTCTAGCCCCATTTGGGCTCAACTATCCACCTGATACCTTTCTGACAATGGATGGGATACGATCTCTTACCTCCTCTTTCAGTCCTTCACTTGGCGCCCATCCATTTGCTACGGTGATGGGCTCGTCCCATCCCACACCATTTTCTTCCTAACATGGAACATGCTTGATCCCTAGATTAGACGACGAACATTGAAGGTAGATCAACAAATGATAATGATATCAAGACTTTTAGGTGGAGGTGAGTTAACGCCACCAAATGTCTTGATGCCACCAAATCACCTTTCACATGTGTTGAGCCCTGGTTCAACTCAGTGCATTTGGAACTTATAAAAAAAATTAAAAGGTTTTGATACCACTTATGGTTTCTGAGCTCACCACCTCATTTGTTGTGAAGCCATACACTGATAGTGTCTTTGTGAATGAATGAGACATTGTTTGTGAATCTCATGATTCAGAGAGTGAAAGTGATGACGAGTGGAGGTGTGGGTTAGATGTGTATGAATGGGACACAAATATAAATATAATGCATAATAAACTTACATTAGTGATGGAATGATAGTTTATTCATATAAAAATGAAATAATTTTAATTTACATATAATTTTATTTTATTGATAATAGTTTTTGACATG
Organism: Picea engelmannii; assembly: GCA_009831015.1. Taxonomy (NCBI): domain Eukaryota; kingdom Viridiplantae; phylum Streptophyta; class Pinopsida; order Pinales; family Pinaceae; genus Picea; species Picea engelmannii. The sequence continues at coordinate 5,120 of ML794303.1, forward strand.
TTTAATGTAATTATTTGATTTTGTAAATAAATTTAATTTATAAAAGAAAAAATGTTCTAGAAAATATTATGTGATTTTTTTTTAAGGTCTTCTCACAAGAGCACATGATCTCACCGAATGTATCCTTGGAGTCAGATCTATAACTGCTTTTATGGGCTAAAAACTTGTCTTTTTTCTCAAACGTAAGGAAAATTTTATGAAAGTCCTTTGAGGGTTTTGCATAGGTGCCGTTATGGTGGAGCAGCCATTTCTATTTCGACGGAATAATCTACTGCCTAGCTTTGCGTTTTTCGCTTTTGGTCATATTATCGGCTGTAATGACAGGTGTTTGCCATTTTTAACGATGAAGTATATTGTCTTTTTTTTCACCGTCTTCATTAGAACTGGGAAAAAAAATTCAATATGCAAAATTTGCTGTTCAAACTGTAATTAAATCGGTCGATTAAAAAATGGAATCTAAAGAGATTTTGGAGTGTAAATTGTTTACGCCGTATATGGTTAAGTGCTTAATATTTAGTGGGCAATCATTTAAAGTATAATGGAAATCAATTGTGTAATTATTATTATTTTAATTATACAATTTAAAATTTAAATTGGTTATTATTATTATTTTAATTATACAATTTAAAATTTAAATTGGATAAAAATATTTAAGGCTAAAATAGGTATTTAGAGATAGATATTTTCAAAATATATAATATCAAAGTAAAAAATAAGTAAGATTAAATATTTTAAGAATTCTAATTTTTTATTTTGTAATATTTTGAATTTGGTTATATAATCTTGTGTAATTTTAAATTATTAAAATTATTTTTTTAATATAAAAACAAGTTTTTAATTTTTTAATATTTTATTGCAATTTAATTATGAAATGTAAATATTTAATATTGACATTTAAAATAATTTTAATTAAATTATTAATTAAAATAACTAATTTTACTTTAGATTATTATTTTAAATAATAAAATATCAAATTCATACATTATTTACACTACAACATTAAAAATTAACTTGTATAAATTTTATTCCAAAAATCGTTAAAAAACTCTCATCGATTAAAATTCTTATATTTTAATTGAATTATGATCAGCTGCAAGCCAGCCACCATCCAGTCCCGTGAGACAGCGCGATTGGTAAGACAGGACCTTTCTCCAAGTGTTGGGAGGAGGTCTTGAGGTCAAACCCTGCTGGGTCTCCGGGACAAATTATGTAATGGCTGCTATGTAAAATGTTTATATACTGATGAATATAAACGAGAAACTTTCCCGTGGAAAAAAAAGCCAGCCACCATCTAACAAATAAAGTTTTCATGTATCAAAATATCATCTATCGTTTTTCCATGGTATTAAACGGCCAGCAGAAATAACCATAGTCCGCGATTTTTCATTATTCAATTTCCAATAATGGTGGTACAGTTGTCCACTAATAATTAGGTTAGGTTTAAATGAAGCTAACATACTTGTGAGTCAACTGAAATTCATAGCCAACATAATATATGTAGCAACGCATCACTATATATTGGATTTAAATACGATAATATATATTATTATATTTTTATTATTTATTATGATAAATTTAAAATAATTAATTTTTAAATTTAATTTAATATATTTTGTTTTAATATAATATATAAAGAATAAAAAGTAAATATTTTAAAATTTAATTTAATATGAAAAATCATTTTATTTTGATATGTTTTTTTTTTTTTTTATGGTTAAGAATATGTGTTTCTTCCTAAAAAGTTATAAGTTTAAATCCAAAGATGACAAGCTATGTATACCTTCATAAATTTTACTAGTGAAATCACTATTATTATTATTTCTTTAGTAATTTTTAAATTATTATTATTATTATTATTATTATTTTATTTTCTAAATTATAATTATTTAAATAATTAATTTTTTTCTTAAAATTAAAATGTAATATTGGTTATTTGATTTTGTCATTACCTTTAATCATTGAAATATTAATTCTTTTTATATTTAAGAGTTTGTTTAAATAACAATAGAAAATTTAGATTTGCCCTAAATTTATATTAATATTATTCCACTATGTACACAACTTAAATGATGGTGACATTTTACTTACATTGTATACAAAATTTATTGGATTGTTAGTTTTATAACAAGAAAAAAGAATTTTTTTTATTAAAAGATTAACTTATTTCATAAAATAAAACAAAATAATCGAACACAATTTTGAATATGTAAAAATAGATTATGGATGTAGGTGATGTTGCTTTGTATACAATGTATGTCATACATCTACATCATATGCCATATTTTCTTATAACACATATGAGTTAAATAACTTAAATGGTTGTTATTAAAATTTAACTAATTTTATATTATTATATATTTGATTTGATGTCTATTTTTAATAGAAAAAATACATGTTTTTAATCATTGAATGTTAATGAAATGAAAATTTATTTTTAAAGAAAAATAAATTTTACAACAGAATAAAAAATCAAATAAACCATAATATTAATCATATTAATATTATTATAAATATTTGTTAAATAAACCATAATATTAATCATCTTAATATTATTATAAATATTTGTTAAAGTAATAAAAATATATTTCTGTTTTAAGGCTTTTGCGACCATTGTTTTGATCAGAGAGTTCATTCGGATTAATCGCATAGGTTTTTTGATTTTACGTTTCAGACCAAACTAGTGTGGTCCATCATCAGAAACGTTGGTGAGAAATGAAGGAAAAAGGATATAACAAGTGTATAAATACTTGAAAAGTTGTTATAAGGAGCAGACTTATTGAAAATGAAATCAAGAATTATAAAACTTGAGAAATTATAATTGTTTGTTTTAATAATTAATTATTTGTTTGTTTAATAATTAATTATTTGTTTGTTTATTAATTTTTATTTAATAAGAGCCGACTAGATAATGTTTATAAATTAATATCTAGAATTATTCATATTGGCTAGGGCAGGGATCCAATTTTGACTAATTTTCCATCCATCATCTCTGTTTAGATTGTTAGGTTGTTTTTCAATTTCGATTACTTCTCTGAATTTTCTATTGTGATAGTGATCTATCTTGGCAAGGATTTTGGTCTCTTCAATACAAATGTGATGTTTAGTTTTATCTAGGTGTTCTGCGAGAGCTGAGGGACGAGTGTGATTGTGTTTGATGTCAGCAGCATGTTCTTGAATTCTAATTCTAAAGGAACGACCTGTTTCTCCTATGTATTGTTTACCACACGAACACGGGATCATATAGACGCCTTTTTGTTCGATGGGATCAACAAAGTCTTTGACTGACCTAAAGGAATTCCTAATAGTGTTTAAGGGTTTGAAAGTTGCCCCAATGTTTTTCTTTTTTAAAATCCTCACAAGTTTGTCTGTTGTTCCTTGTATGTAGGGTAAGTAAACCTTAGACACATCATTATTTGTTTGTTCTTTATTCCTAGGTGTTTTGGTGGCATTTTGAAAGGCTTTCATTACCTGATGTTTTGTATAGCCATTATTTTTAAAAACATTGAGGAGGTGATTTTTCTCTTCCTCTAAGTGTTCATCATCAGAAATTTTGAAGGCTCTAGTGGCTAAGGTGTTTAGAACACCTAGCTTTTGGGAAGGGTGATGATGGGAATTGGCATGAAGGTATTGTTCAGTGTGAGTAAAACCACCAAAGAGCAATATCACCAAAGAAGAAATTTTGGCTCTAAAATCCCTAAACAATAACAAGAATTTAATAGTTCTAAAAGAAGACAAAGAATAAGAACAATACCTTCATGCCGATTCCCATCATCACCCTTCATGACAATAACAAGAACAATACCTTCATGACAATAACAAGAACAATACCTTCATGACAATAACAAGATAGACTATTGTATTTTATATGATAAACTATTTTATGATAACGAGGACATGGTATTTTAATGTCGAAGAGAGATTACGCATCATGTGGGAAGTACAATCATTCCATCATGAGGAAGGGAGGTGGTACTCCTCACACCGGTGTGTTCGTGCATCTCAAGGGTTTGGATTCAGGTGTAGTGAAGGAGGATTCAAAAGGAATGGGTCGGATGAGGATGGTGAGCTCAGTAGGCACCAAATAAATTTCTTTGCCACCCTTCATAAGCATTTGGGAAGAGGGTTTTCAGCCAGATAAGGTACTCTCCAAATCCTTGTTTCAGTACCTCTGTCCTATCCCCTCATTTTTTAATTATCACAGGGTTTGCGTGGACATCATGGTGGATCATGGAAGGTGGCACCTCAGAAAGATAATTAAAGATCAATGCCTCTCGCATTTGGCCTACACTTATTTTGCTAGGTGGTTTGTATGATTCCTCCCTGACCCTCTTCCTAAGCTTTCTGAATTTCCAGTTTACCTCTTTCTGGGTGGATTCTCCATCCTAGTATGGCTTCATTTCTATCCCTATGTTTCCCTCCGTTTTAACGTAGACCAATTTTTTATCCTCGCGGCCAAAAACACCCCTCCTCTCCTCGGTTTCTGGAAGTAATTCCCCTCTAGAATTAAGGCATTGCTTAGTCTGGTCCTTTCGAAGAAGCATGGACGCTAAGGGAAAAAAAATTAGGCAAGGTCAGCAGGATCTCGATTTTTAGTGTGCAGAATGTCAGAGGCTAAAAATTAAATATGGGGCCATAAGCTTCATGGTCTCCTTTGAGCTAGAAACCTTGTCTCAACATCGACATCTCATCGGGAAGCTTCCAGACAAAGTTTATTCTTAGTGTATCCAAATTGAATACCTCCATTATCGTCTCGAACATTGCGACAAAAGTCAAAGGAAACCTTCCACCCTAGCCAGCAATGAAAATGCGTCAAGGAATGTTTCAGAAGCCTCAGTGGGTCCGATCCCTGGCCTCAATGAACCAATTGAAGCAAAATGGGCCCAACAAGAAATTCAAGACGTCAAGCAAGAACCTGGTAGTTGATTTTATTTCAAAATCTAGTTGTAATTTTTTGTCTATCATTATGTATTAACAGTAATTTTTACCAGCATTATACCTACCAGATTAGAAGTAGCATAAGTTTTTGGATAATCCTTAGGGACTCAAACATAATTTTTGTAATCGCTAAACTAGTGTTGAGATTTGGCGGTCCTCGGGACCTTAAATGTTTTGTATATTGTATGTCAGTGGTATTGACCACACCATTTTAATGAAAAATTCCAAATTTTCTGTGAAAAAAAAAAATATCTCTTAAATTTATAATAAATTTTATATGTTAAATTTAGGCCATTTTAACTTTAAATTTATCTAGTGTTAAGAGAGACTAAATCCTTGTCAATTGAGTTTACCTCAAATGGTTTAGAGTAATGATTGTTGTCTTCCCCAATCTAGTAAAAGTTTTTTGGACCTTTGTAACTTGGAAAAAAAAAAGATTAAATCCTTTAAAATTTAAAACTTTTTTATAATCCAACAATTTGAATAAAAACTTACACTTCTCGTAAAAAAATAAAATCCTTTAAAATTTAAAACTTTTTTACCATCCAAAAAATTGAGGGAACTTAGAAGAATTTAATTCCTAATACAAAATTAAGATTATTTATAACCTACTTTACTAAAATTATATTTCCAAAAAAAAATCACACAAAATCACGAATCAACTTATCAAATTTTATTAAATATCATCCATATCCAAACATAATGAAAATAAAATCTAGAAAAAGTTTATATATATATATATATATATATATATATATATATATATATATATTGTTTTTTTCTCGAAAAAAAAAAACGTAATTATATTCATCCGTAGAGAACCAAATTACATTCTATAGGTGTGTCTAGCACATGCGTAGATAGATCCCAATAGGAAAAATAGATGGCAGGGATGCCATAAAAAAAGAAGAAAGACTAATGCGAACTGATCCACAAAATGAGCTAGTGAAGACCCCTCACAAGAGAACCCGAGAGAAGTAAAACCCCCAAAAATACACTCCCTACAGACCTAGGAGGCCGGAAGGACCAGATCAGAGAGGTATGAAAACCTTAGATCAACTAGACCAAAAAGCAGCAAAATCGATGGAGACCTCGACCAACAAGTGACCAGAAACTGGGCGCCCTCCCAACAGGACCTCAAAGTGCCTAGCTTCACAACACCTCCCACCCAAGACAAGACCTCAAAGCTCTAGAACAATCCAAGTCAAGTGGAGGAAAGGAGACATCAATAGCCGCCAAAAGGAGTGATCTAGGTGGATATTGGTGGCCACCCGCCTATTCCACTTGGACCCCCACCATTGCTTCTTTCAGTTTTTCAGTTTCCGCATAGTTTACTATTTTTAGCAGTTTTTCGGGTCCTGAACTTTTGGAGCCGTTTTGAGGCCTTAAACGACGCTTTTTGGGAAAACGGGGAGCAACATGGATTGTAGATCATGTTGCTCACCCAAAATTTGTATTCCTCGGATAGATCTTTCTAACGAGGTATAGAATGCGTCAAACGGAGATCGTATGCCAAAATTACATCCCCAGGAAGTTGATGTACCAACTTACCCAAACGGGGCCCATAGTCTTGGCGTTTCATCTCCTAGGGTTAGGCATTTGGATGTTTAGGGTTTTCCATTGTTTCTCAATAATAATAGGCCTTCGAGCCTCATTATAACACAGTTCAGAGGCCAGTAGCCACCACATCTCTTCTCAGAGATAAGCTACCAGCGCCCTAGCTAGTTTATTTCCATTCTGTCTATAAGCATATTTCAGTCATTTGTTATTAATGAAATGAAGTCTTGTTTTCGCTGCATCTTTGTGTTTATGTGTATTTCTGTACTTCATTGTGTTCCTACATAAATCCGGATTAGTGGTATCAGAGCGGTCTGCTCATTCTTGATCCTTCTTTGCATGTCCCCAACGAGATCGGGGTATAAGGAGTTGGGGCTCGATCTGGTTGAACCTTTGCAAGATCAGCCTCGCAAACCCCGACGACCGCCCATGGGGGAGGAAAAGAAAGATGAGGGAGAAGGAGATCCTATCAAAATGTTGCTCGAGGAGGCCCTCGAGAAACAAAGGAACGTGATGATGGACAACTTTGCCCAGATTCTTCAACAGATTTCGACTAGTGGCGCATCGACATCCATAAGCCACTCTGGAGGCGCCACTCCTTTTAAGGTACAAGTAAACTTTGACATTCCCATATTTGATAGCCAAATAGATGCAGATGTCGTAGATAGATGGTTGAATCTGTTAGAAGGATATTTCTCGGTTCATGACTTTTCCGACCGAGAAAAGATTATTTT
>ML794303.1:59888-81279 GCA_009831015.1 Picea engelmannii
TGTCTTCATATGACATGAATATGCATTTGTCCCCACAGTTCACTCTTTCCACTCAGCCTTCAATGTAGGTAAGGTAAGGCGGTTGCAGGGCCTCTCCACTCCTGATTTGAGGGTGCCCATGGCGAAATACCTTTGAATCATTGCCAATGCCATAAAATTAGGGTGAAATAGCTCTTAATCATTTCCATTACTAGAAAATGGGGACGAAATACCTCTGAATCATTGCCTTTACCAGAAAATCGGGGCGAATGGGAGGATCTATTCAAATTTTAAGGGGCGAAAATGGATTTCCATGCTCTTCCCTCACAAATATCCATGGGATAAGGGTTTTATATATAATTTTTTGAAAATAAAATTGGGGCTATATATTTGCAAATCCCTCAAACCACTCCATGTAAATAATTCGCCCAACCAAAATTCCAAACCCCCTAATTTTGCCCATGAGCGGAATTTCGCCCCTAAAATCACCCATGATCCCCTCCCCTTATTTTTTCATTGTCCTCAGTGCAACTCTTTACACAACATCAACAAGATTTTCAAAATCTTGAAAACGATGCAGGTATTCTGCCTGCATGGCATCTTCATGCTCCCACGTCACATCCTCAGGACTGTACCAGGTCCACTAGACCTTTACAAGCTCTATGGCTTGATTCTAGAGATGTTTGTTTTTTCAGTCCAATATGTGCACATGATGCACTTGTAGGACACCTTCTTGCTCCACCTGAATCACATTCTAATCGATTACATGATTAGCATCAATTATATATTTCTTAAGCAATGAAATATGAAACACATTATGTACAGTCATGGATGCAGGCAATGCAAACATATATGCAACTCGTCCAATCCTTTCTAGGATTTCAAATGGCCCACAAAATCTGGTTGCCAACTTGGAACAGTTTCCCAGCTTCAGGGAACTCTTGTTGGCTTTCACTTTCAGGAAAACATGATCACCCACTTCAAACTCTCGGTGGGTTATGTTCTTATCAGTATAACTTTTCTGCATGTCTTGGGCATCCTTCAAATTCTGCTTAATTTTTAACATTTTCTCTTCCATTCCTTGAGAAACACTGGCCCAACAACTGCTCTATCAGCTGGAATATCCCATCTTACTGGAGTGTTTCACTTTCTGCCATAAAGTGCTTCAAATGGGGTCATCTTCAGTGATGCTTGATACCCATTGTTGTAGGCAAATTCTACCAAGTGTAGGTAATCTTCCCATTTAGATGGTTTGTCCATCACATACATCCTTAGCATGTCTTCTCTCATTCGATTCACTTGATCTGCCTGCCCATCAGACTCAAGATGATAGGCATTGCTGAAGTTCAGATTCATTCCGAACCCGTTGAATAATCCTTTCCATAATTTTGAAGTGAATTTCGGGTCTTTGTCAGACACAATTGTCTTGGGGATACCATGCAATCGTGCCACTTCCCTCATAAAGATATCGACAACATTGGTTTCCTTGTGAGTAGTCTTCAATGGGATAAAATGGGCAGCTTTCATAAGATTGTCCACCACCACCATGATTGAATCATGTTGCTTTCCTATTCTGGGCAATCCTATGATGAAATCCATTGTCACTACTTCCCACTTCCACTCAGGAATGGGTAAAGGCTGCAGCAACCCCATTGGGTGCCTGTGCTCAGATTTAACCTTCTAACACTCCATACATTTGGCGATGTAATCTAGAATTTATTTCTTCATACCTAGCCAAAAGTAATGGCTCTTGGTTGCTTCCAGAGTTTTCTGATATCCAGGGTGCCCAACATAAGGCACATTATGCATTTCTTTCAAAATCATAATTTTCAAGTCCTAGACACTAGGTACATAATTTTTTTTCTTGTACATAAGTGTTCCATCACCTTCCAATTTATAATTTTCCACTTTTTGTGGCATCTTACCTTGCTATAACTTTGCTACCAACTCCATGTACTGCAAATTTGCATTTGCAGCTTCCAAAATTCTGCTTTTAATATTAGTTTGATACATGCTAATGGTTGTAGCATGTAATTCATGCACTCTCCTACTGAGTGCATCAACCACCTTGTTTTCCTTTCCTTTGATATGCTTGATATCAAAGTCATAATCACAAAGAAACTCCAACCACCTACTCTACCTAGCATTCAAAGTTGGTTTTCAAACAAATAATTCAGACCATTATGGTCTATCCTCAGTTCAAACCTCCTTCTCATGAGGTAGTGTCTCCATTTCTTTAGAGCGTGTACTATGGCTGCCAACTCCAAATCATGAGTTGCATAGTTCCTTTAGTGCTCTTTCAACATTCTGGATTCATAAAAAATTATGAATCCATTCTGACTGAGGACTCCTCCCAGTCCTTCTTTGCATGCATATGTACACATTACAAAGTCTTCATTCAGATATGCAATCCTTAGGATTGGAGCACTGGTTAACAACTACTTCAATCACTGGAAGATTTTCTCACATTCCTCTATCCACTGAAATTTATTCTTCTTCCTTTGAAGGGAAGTGATAGGGTGATATATCTTTGAGAACCCTATGATAAACCTTATGTAATAACCAACTAGACCCATAAAGGATCTGACTTCTTCTCAGGATCTACAACTATCCCATCCTTCGAAATAATATGCTCGAAGTAATGGATCTGCTCCTGATAAAACGAGCACTTTCTCAACTTGGCATACAGTTGGTGCTCTCTTAGCACCTGAAACACCATCCTCAGATGTTGTTCATGATATTCCTCCGACTTGGAATACACCAGAATGTCATCCAGGAAGACTATGACAAACTTGTCTATATAGTCCCTGAATACACCATTCATTAGGCACATAAAAACAACAGGTGCGTTCGACATTCCAAATGACACCACTGTGAACTTGTAATGACCATACCTTGTTCTAAAGGTGGTCTTGTTGATGTCTTCATCCTTTATCCTTACCTGGTGATATCCCGACTTGAGGTCTATCTTCAAAAATATCTTCACATCCTTCAACTAGTCGAAGAGGTCATCAATCCTCGGTAGAGGATATTTGTTCTTTACAGTTACTTTGTTCAATTTTCTGAAATCGATACACAATATCATTGTCCCGTCCTTCTTCTTTATGAACAAGACTGGGGCACCCCAAGGTGACACACTTGGATGTATGTGCTCCATCTTCAGAAGCTCTTCAAGATGCAACTGCAGTTCTTTCAACTGCGACATACTCATTCTGTAAGGAGCTTTCGACACTGGAGTTGATCCAGGAATCAAGTTTACAGAGAAGTCAATATCTCTCTTCGGGGGTAGTCCGGGTACCTCATGGAATACATATTCAAACTCCTTTAGTACCGCATGATCTTCAATATTCGACACCTTATCCTTAGGTGTTTCCTCCACATGGGCTGCAAATAATTGACAACCTTTTCTGTAGCACTTCTTCAGCTGCATTACTGAGATTTATGTGATAGCAACAACTCTGGAAATTCCTTGGACTAATTTCTGATTTCCTTCCTCATCCAGGCAAGTGAATTCCTTGTTACGACAGTCCAGGATGGCATGGCTCTGGTCCAACCAATCCATCCCAACTAGACAGTCATAAGAACCTAAAGGCAAATTCAATTCAACCTTTGTGCTCAGTCCATTCATGTTCACTGGATAGGACTTAACTAATTCCATGACTTTCCTCTTGGTTCGTGTAGAGCTACACTAACCAAGACTTTTCATGTTTGCTTCTCGACAATTGCAAACTTTCCACCACTCTAGGATCTATATAACTATGGCTAGCCCCTAAATCAATTAAAATAGTAAATGGTTGGTTTTTAATCATACCTTCCACTTCAATCATGTGCCATTGATATTCTTCTTGCTTGTTGTCTAGGGCTACGTAGATCCTTGGCATTCTACTGCCCATATCCTCCACTGTTTAATCCTGATGTACATTGTGGACAACTCTCACTTTATCATTTCTGTGGGGGAAATCTCTGTACCTATGGTTCCCTTTACAACCCCAACATTCCATAGGTGGTGGTCTTGGAATTTGCCCACACACTTCAGCCTTCCTAGGCTCTCTAAAAGATGGCTGTCCCTGAGGATTTTTTTTGAAAAAGGGTGGCTTAGTTCCCTTCTTCCTCTGATCCATCTTGAATTTATTTTTGTCTTCCCAAGCCTTCCGAAAAATAGGCTTCTCTCCTTGCTGCTCATATAAGAATTTCACTCTTCTTATAGTTTCTTCCATGGTCTTAGGGTCATCATACTGAATCTTGTCCCCAATGGAAGGTGGTACCTTTGAATCTTGACAGTCGCATCCTTGATGAATGGAACATACTTCAGTAATTCTAAAAACCTTCATTCATACTCATCAATGGTCATGCTTCCCATATTGAGTTCAAAGAACTCTTTCATATTTCTGTCGTAGTATATTTTAGTCAAGTATTTCTTCTTGAAATACCTCTTGAATCATTTCCAAGTGATATCTTTCTCTCTAATGTGCTGCAACTGCACAAGTTGATCCCACCACATGGATGCTTTTCCTTTCAATTGATACATCGCAATTCTACCTTTTGCATGAGTGGAATAATTCTGTAGTTGGAAATATTTCCTCATGCCCATAAACCATGTTTCGACCTCTTCCTACTTGTTGTGTTCTCCATCAAATGTAGGGGGCTTAATCTTGTTCATTTCTCTCTTTAGTTCATCCACTCCAAATCTACTGTTCTTTCTAGTAGGAGATGGGCTTGAACTACTGTGTTCTTCCTTATTGGAATTCTTTGGGGAGCGACATCGATTCCTGCTAACACTCTGTGATCTTCTTTTCCTCTTAGGGGTCCTACGGCTCCCTGATTTGTTGGAGTCACTCTCCTTTTCCAATTTCTTTTCGATTCTCTCCAAACTCTTTAACAACTTTACATTGAATTGACCTTGTTTTCCTGAGCTTTCCTAAGTTTTCTGCTATCTGCTCGGTGAGTTTGGGCATCTTTCTGCAATCTTTCAATGATTTTTCATCATGTTTCCTTCCTTATCTATCTCCTCTCCATGCCCATTGGAGTTCGATCCTTTAACTCCCAAATGAACATCCATCCCTTTAGCTTCATTCTCTAAACTGGAAGAATTCTATGTCTCCTCCATTTCTCTGCACTCAGTGGAAAATCTAAATGGTTCTGGCACTTGCTAAACTTTTGCAAACACACATGACGACAACCGGAATTTGTTAGGACATCATTCCTTAACAAATTCCACTGCATTCATAAGAAAATCTGAGTCAAGAAAGCATTTATATTTCATGAATTTTCTGAGATCTGCTCAGCTCTGTAACAATCCTTTAGACACTAGTCCCTTTTCTCTTAGTGCCCAACCCACGTGATCGTTGTTCGTGACCACTCTCCTAATAAAAAAGGGTTCTTTGGTACTTTTCGTTTTGGGTATTCAGCTGTGGGCCAAACCTGATACTCTCAATTCCTGATTTTTGAATCGAGAATATCCTAGGCACTAGCTCCTCCTGCTAGGACCTTTTGATTGTGATGTTGGGTTATGACTTGGGCCCCAACTTCCGAGCTTCTCTACCCTTCGACCTACATAGTACAAATGTCACCAACTAAGGCGATGGCACGTGGCATGCCTAGGAAGGTCCACATCACCCCAGGCGATGTCATTCGGCCCCACCATGTCTACTCTTTCACTTCAGAACTTCAGACTTCGGGAGTTTGTGCAATGACACATCTCGCTTCTCTCGACAACCGAACTCCCGACATTACAATCTGCTCTTCTACTTGATCCAACAATCAATCTCTTTTCTCCAGATCTATGGTGTATATCTCCCTCGGGACTTCGAGGTTTCAGGTTTCAGACGTTTATGCCTCAACGCACCCCGCTTCTCCCGATTGTCGTAGTTATGAATTCTCTCTGGATCATTGACGATCCTTATCTCTCCCGCAACCAACGGTCGAGATCCATTTCACGATTTCTTGCTTCGGAGATGTTCACCTCTCTTCACTTCCCATCTTTCGATTTCACGAATTTCGAAGGGTTCTCGTGACTAACCTGAGTGTGACTTTACAAGATCTAACGATCGATCTCTCCTCTCAGATCTACGGTGTAGATCTCTTCCAGGACCTCAGAGCTTTAGATTTCGAAATATTTTTCCTCAACGTACCTCGCTTCTCCCTATTTCCGAACTCTGAAATGTTTCCAGGATAACTCTCCTATGCCTTCTCCAGATCTGACTGTCATAAAAGGGTATCCCTTCCTTCCGAGTAGATCCTACGGTCCACATTACTCTGTGGTCCAATACCACTTCTATCATGGTTTTACGATACTGCTACTCCTCCTGAGCTTCGTAACACGACCAAGGTAACTTCTCGACACTCAGGAAGGTTCTGAGGTCCGAAAATAGTTCCTACAAACAAAATTCCCTCTTGAAACCTCGGGTCCAAAGATCGATCATCCAACCCATCCAGGCTCAGTGTTGAAACATGGCTCTGATACCATATTGTAACATCCCCGACCATCACCCCCACTACCGGGCAATTCTACTACGTGAAACATTCACACACACACACACACACACACACATATATATAACATGCTTGTTTAATGAAATTTAACCAAACAATACAAAGTTATCACAGAGTTATTTCTAACATACAAACGTAATAGAATTAACAATAATTCATACATGCAACGTAATACATGATAACATTTCAAGATACAGACTTGCATCACATATGAATTAAGTCCAGAATTAATACTTATCTTTTAAACCGGTGTAACACCACCAATTGTGTGCAGGCCTTCCACGAACCTCCCAGCCTTAGGCCGCGCTGCTCATCACTCTCAGCAGTAGGTCACCCCGGAACTGGGACTAAGCTCCACCGGGAAACAAAATCTTAGGCTAGGCAAGGTCAACAGGAAGACACACAGTTTATGAGGATGGATTCTCTCCTAGGAGCCACTTATGCCCACTTCTCATAGAATCTCATTCCCCACATGTTTCTCCCACCCCAGGAGTATACACCTTCACTGTCACACAGGAAAATCCTTCGGCTGCTAAACCACCCTTGCCTTGGGCTTCAGCAACAGGCTGGACCTAAATTCTCTGAGCTCTGTAGAAGCTACATGACCCCTTCTAGGAGTTCTCACTTCCTCTGCGCACTCTCTCACTTGGAGAGAGTCGCTCACAGGCCTGACAACCTACTTCTTCAAATCTATGCCAGCATAAGGAGGATAACAATAAGGCTCAGGAAGGAACAAATGACGGTAGCAATTCACACTCAGCCAAGGGACTACGTGGCCACACAAACCCACAGTTATAACACACACAGCATAGAAAATTACGGTATGCTCAGTTTTCATAGAAGACATCAACCCAAATGGTTAAGCATGAACTTGTATTTGTAGTGTGGATAAACTGGGTTCACATGACACACAGGATACATGGCTCAGTCGATGGGTTTTCCATTGGTTTTCAGGGTGCGTGACAAGGAATCAATGTAGAGGTTGAAGGCAGACTCAAACATTTCATACGGAGGATGCGTCCGCTTCTCAGGAAAACATCATGGTTTTTTGGTTTCAATGTTGCGTGAGGGTATCCAGAGATCATACACCCCCTCACATGGTTCAGACAATAGATGGAAGAATGGAGGACAAACCCCCATCACAACTCAATTATTGGGTTAAATTGCATGTGCCTGGGCTGACACATGTCGCCCATGAAGTTGCATGCACTCCATCAAGTATGTGTTCCCTTTTCCAGGAACTTAGGATAAAAATATACCTTTCACACCACTTTGGAATAATAATAAATTATTATCTCAAGGACTTAAGCCCTCAAGCTTAGCCCCTCTTCCAACCTTTCAACCCCCTCTCCCTTACCTGGCCTTGTGGAAGCTTAGTCCCCCATCACTCTTTCTTCGTGGTCGATTGACACACAACGATGTTTATATTTTATTAATGATCTTCATAATTACATATACAAAAATCAAACTCCTGGCCTTTATCACCTAGGCTCTCCGGCCTAAATAACATATAAGCCCACCAAATTATCAACACTCATCTCACCAGCCTACAAAACATAATTACAATTCATAATTACAATAGGGGCTTGTCCTTGGGGACATTACAAGCTATCTCTAAATCTAAGTGTATTTTTTTGGAGATAAGGGAGTTATAAATTTCCAAAACCCTAGAAGGAATTCGAATCCTAGAAAATAACACAGTTTCATATGACAGAGTTGGTTTTGTAAGCATTGAGTTTGAGCTATGAGAGTTGGTTGGTATTAATGGTTTAATGAAGGTCTCTATTGGAAAAATAGGCTAAACAAGTTCATCACACATTTGGATCTTCTGGATATAGTTAGTCAATAATTGATAGTTGATTAAGTGCTTGAATTGACATTTGACTGGTCAGGCAATTAGAAAAAATTAGTTGATTGGTGTGTAAAATAAGGTAGAATTCAAGGAGTTTGTTATGCACCCTATACAATCTATATGGACCTTGTCTTTATCGCTTAAAGGAAGTTAGTTACATAATGTTTCTATATAAGATGGTGTTATGGGTTGATCTACATGGATGCGTGTGATGTGTGTTGTGTAAAGAAATATTTTGGTTTCCTACAATTTTGTATATGTTGAGCTATGCTTAGTTATGCTTAAATGTTGTAAAAATGTCTTTAGACACCACCTATTTATTGGAATGACTATTTATTTGATCTACTTAATCCCCTAGTTCTCCAACATGGTATAAAAGCTAGTGGTTTGAGATCTAGCTTGTTGACTATGAGTCCTTTGGAGGATTTCAATTGTACACGATCCCACTGATTCAAATTTTTCTAGTAGATTAACTCATGAATGTGACCTGTAGATTAAATTTGGGACTAGATCAATAAATCATCTTCATGTGTTCAAAGAAATAACATGTGGTTTTGAATGACAAAAATTATGGAATATGGGAAAAAAGATATGGAAACATTGTTGTAGAGTAAAGAACTTTGGAAGTTTACCAAAAATGTGGTTCTAGAGCTGAAGGATGACCTTTTGGGGATTAGGTGTAACCTGATATGAAACAGAAAAAACAACATTGTAGATAATCAAAGAGGAAATATGACTTCGAAGACCAAAAGGTGGTTTCTAAAGAAACTATTACAACACTTAAGCACAATGCACTGTGATAAAAAAATCACAATGCATATCACACATCTTGTACATAACAACGATATTGTCGTTCACCTTTTGATAATGACCCATAGGGTCTTCTATTCATAACTTCAATATCTAGCCATCCTCGTTGAAATTAGGAGGGTCTTGTCCACATATAAATGTCAGTTGTTAGAGTTGGCTCTGTCAAATCTGTGTTGTCAACTCGACCTGACAAGGGCGATCAACCCAACCATCCATGCATCCAAATCATAGTTGATTTCTTGGCTGGTCGATCCACTGACCAACTGTCTTCAACTGTTGGTCGACTATTCGACTGACATACTTTTCGACTTCCCAATCGATTGAGACCGAGAGAAGTGTGATGAACCATCATGACTTGATGTTCCAATACCCCCCAATTAGCACACGACATTGGATATTCAGGAGGTTAAATTACATCAGCAGGATGTCCCCCCATAATTGCAGCTTCCCGAATCCCAAGAATCACACAAAACTTGATAAATCTAGATTCAAATAAAGTCTTAGTGAAGATATCAACTACTTGATCATTTGTTCTGCAATATTCAAGAAATACAAAGTCTTCATGAACAAACTATCTGAAATAGTGAATATGGATCTCAACATGATTAATCTTAATGTGGGAAATAGGATTATTGATGACTTTAATAACACTCTGATTGTCACAGTATATTGTGGTTGAGGTCTAAACAGGAAAGGAAAGTTCACGTAGAAGTTGGCAGATCCAAACTAACTATGTATCTACATGAACAATGGCACGATATTATGATTTTGTAGTCGATAAGGAGACTAACTTATCTTTCTTGCAATACCAAACCAATAGTCGAGTGCTATATAGAAACACATATCCAGAAGTGGGATTCCAATCATCATTGTTGCCAGCCCATTCGAAGTCAGTTAAGATGACCAACGAATATGAACTTCGACAATACTTGATACCAAAATGAGTGGTACCATTGATATAGTGGAAAAATTGTTTGATTTCTTTCCAGTGGGTTTCTCTGGGGTCCTACATAAACCAATAAACCACACTAATAACAAAGGAAATTTCAGGTTGATTACGAGTAAGACAAATAATATTATCGACCAATTGTCAATAAAGTGTAGAATTGACTTTGGGAGTTTGACAAGTTTTAGTTAGCTTTACTCTAAATTGAAAATGAGTAGCATAGGACTTACAATCGACAATATTAAAACAAGTCAAAATATCCATTACATATTTAGATTGAGAAATAAAGAAACCAACACATAGTAGTAATAATTGGAGACCCAAAAAATACTTCATAGTACCAATATATGTTATGTCAAAAGAGTCAACAAGTTTCTTCTTCAACCTAAGAATGAGATCAGTGTTATTGCCAATAATGACAAGGTAATAAGCATATAAAACAAAAATCAAAGTGTCTCCATTGGTATGGAGTACATACAAGATATGATCAAATTCAGAATTTTTGAAACCAATTCGAAGAAATCAACTCTCGATCTTAGCGTACCAAGCTCAGGGATACTGCTTCAAACTATAAAGAGACTACTCGAGTCGAAAAACTAGGTAAGAATCTGTCACAAAATAGGGAGGTTGTTAGATGAAAAATTATTCAGATAGGTTTGCATGAATAAATACACTCTTCACATCCATTTGATGGACCTGTCATCCAAAACTAACAACAAGGGAAATAATCAGTCGAATAGAGTTCAACTTTTCAATAGGGGAAAAGGTCTTAGTGTAGTTGATGCCTTCTTGTTGACAAATTCCTTTTGCAACCAAGTGAGATTTATGACGCTCAACAAAACCTTCATAGGTAAATTTGGTTCTATAGACCCATCAACACATCACAACATTCTTTCCTTGTGGCCAATGAACTAATTCCCAAGTGTGATTCTTAGAGATAAAGAATCAATTTATGTTTGCATAGCCTGTTCCATTCAATTTGACCTTAAGCATCTAAGTAGGTAACATGATCATAAGTTTCAAGTACACAAGTCATCAATGCAATGCTAACATGTTTCTTTTGACTTTAAGTTTGTCATCCAAAGGAAATATCACCAACATTAGGTCCAACAACTTTAGTTGTCTTGGCAAACCATTTGAGTAGACAAGAAAGGGGTGAATTGTTTTTCATTGCAATAGGTCAATTAGAATTCATAACAATTTCAGTAAACAAAGATGGTGGACCAGTCAAAATAGAGATCAACGGACTAATTCACTCTGAGGTTGACAGTCTAGTCAAAACATAAACAAAGTTTGACTGTCCAGTCGAAGAACTGAAATATGGAATAGGAGAACCAGATTCAGAGACAACATCGAAGGGATCATCCTGTAACTATCTAGAGGAGGCATTCAAAAAATTGATGCCAGAAGACTTCTCATCAAACAATACATTACATCTGAGAATTATTTGTCGTTTGATGGGATCAAACAGTTGATAGGATTTAGACTCTTCAAAGTAGCCCATCACGATGCAAGCATGACTCTTTTCATCCAATTTCTTTCTAGAATCATCGGAAATATGATCAGAGGAAACACATCCAAACACGCAGAGGTGTTCAAATGAAGGCTTATTTCCAAATCATCATTCAACTGGAGTCACCAAAGGAACATCTTGAGTTGAGATGTGATTGAGCAGATAGTTTTCACAATATACAACTTCATCCAAGAAGTGAGGAGGCAAATATTTCTCCTACAAAAGACATCTAGCCATTTCTACTAATGTCTAATTCTTTCATTCTACAACGCCATTCTACTGAGGTTTGTGAGGAACCGACCACTGTGATTCAATACCAAACTAAACCAGGTATTATTCAAAAGGTTGATTTTCATAGTCACTACCATTTTTTTATCTTAGGAACTTGATGGGTTGACCACATTGTTTTTCGGCAAAGGCTCTAAATTCTTTGAACTTTTCAAAGACATTATCCTTATTCTTCATAATACAAACCCAAGTGAAATGAGAGAGATAATCAAATCAATTCAAGATATACCTTGCACCTACTAGGGAAGGTATATTGATGCAACAAACATCACTGTGAACCAACTCCAATAGGTTATTTGATCGCCATGCTCCCAAGTCAAAGGGTGCCTAATGATTATTTCCAAGCACACAACCTTTTTATAATCCACAAGGGGGGGAAATTTAGGTATACTAGCAACCATTTTTTGAGTTTCCATTGACTGCAGACTTCAAAAATTCAGGTGTCTTAGTCGTTAATGCCAAGTTTGAATTTTCTTATCGATGTGAGAAACAAGAGGATTCTTTTCAGTGTCGGATCAAGTTGTGTCGCATAATTTATATAGACTTTCCTTCCGTTCGAGAAACCATCCAGTGACAATCGAATGAACATTATTCTAATCTTGAACAAAGAAATGATCATGCCAAAACCCCACAATCTTACCTATATATTATCTGATAAACAAACAACAAATTGGCATTGAGGTTTGGCACATAATAAACTTTAACAATTCTCCCATGTCTATAGGAAACAACACCCCGACCAACAATATCAAGAGAAAAATCACTGGAAACATAAATCTTCCTCTCTTTGGCTTCATTCAAGGAGGTGAACAAGGAAGCATCCTTAGCCATATGATGAGTGCACCCATAGTCAAATACCCATTTTTTATATGCAGAATGAGACAACAAGGCTTGAGAAGATATGATTTGGAAGGTGAAATTATCAGTGGATCAACAAACAATGAACACATCTCCTTCAAGGAATTTAACATTCTCCTCTAAATCATTTATCTTCTTATAGAATACCTTCTCCACATGTTCAGTCTTTCCACAATAATGACATGTCTTCTTATTTCAACTTTGATGGGGTGAATTTGTTTTCCCTTTAGGTTTATGGTCAAGGCATCCAGGTGCTATTGGATAAATCTGTAAGTGCGGACACAAACCGATCTCCCTAGATCCACCCAGATCTAGAACAAAGCAAGACAGAATAATACTATTTCCCTAGATTTCGACTATTGAATGTACTAGAAGGAAAGAACAAAGGACATACCTTATGATCGCTTCCTATGGTCTTTGTTGCTCCTTCTTCGCTCCAATTCTCTTGTGTAGTCAAGACCAAGACAACACAAACCAACCAAAGTGAAGAAAGCACAATCTATTCAACAGTCAATCTATGTATATGATCAAGGAGTTATACAATAAAGTGGAACTAGCTTTATGGGAAAGGGACATATTACTGTATCATATTGATGGAAAGTAAAGATTACAACCTGAGCCTTGATGTTGCAAACTTCCTTTCGATGGCTCTTGACTCTGACACACACAATTGCTCACTTGTATGAAGAAGATCAACCACCTTTGATAAATTTGCTGGAGTTCTCTTAGCTGCTGTAGCATTAGTCCTTCACACAATTCTTTTCACTAGTTCTCCAATGAATCTCTTACTTGTTTTCTTCTAACCTTTTCCATGAGAATCCCCTCAATATATAGGAGAGAATGAACTAGTTACTTGGATAAGAATGATCCCAAAATATCAGGAAATCCAGTACTTATATAACCATTCGAATGCCATCTCATCCTTCTAGAAGATTCCCTTCTAGAAGCTTCGAGAATTCATATTTTTCCTTTCTTTAGAAAGTGTTCACACCCTAGCAGTTATACACAGTGAAAAATTCTCTCACCCTAGCTTAAGGCAGCCTGCAAGAATCATACATTCTCGCAGGCAACTATACTAGCAGCCTGCGAACCTTCTTCAAAAATGATATTTCTGGAAAGAGAAGAAAGTAAATTTTCTCAGGAGAAAGTTCTAATGAAGATCCTGAGTGCACCATAATCAATACATCATCATGATGACCAAAATCATGGGTAACATAATGCCCCCCAAAGTCTGAGATTGGAACCAGTGACAGTCGATAGACTTTGTAAGCTGCATGTGTGTGTTGAGAACCAGGAGCACATCTAATCGGAAACCTGCGAACAATCAAGCATCTGCAGAGTATGATATATATCAATTCTGAGGTAGGCATTCCCATACTCAGATCAAAGACTGACGCCATTGTAGACATGGGTCATGGCCACCAATCATACACTGTGGATCCATGCCGTCAAAATACAGCATAGCCACCTGAATACATTGTGGATCTATGCAAGAAATTTCAAATCAAGACGACATAGCCATGAAACATACACAATGGATCTTTGTGTCGCAAATTATACATACTGCATCGCAACCTGGATTACAAAGATAATATCCAGGGTCTTCAATCTCGTCGCCCAAAGTACGAATCTAACCATGTGATTACATGTTTTGAAGTCGAACATGGTAGAAACCACTTGATTACCGGTCATTGATGAAACCGTTAACAAATGCGAGGGAAATCACCAATGATGTCAATGACTCCCAAGGTACCATAGTACAATCCATCGAGTGTGAATAAATGAGTTGATGTAGAACACCCGATGGAATATTTCGATCACGGGTCAATGATGTAAACCCACTGTCGAAAGCGAGGAAACCTACCATTGAGGCATGCAAGTTCCAAGGTACTAAATAATTTCTAAGTCTTGATTCCGGATAATGAGCTGAAGTCGACGGAACAAAACTCATCATAGGAGGGCCTTAATGTATCCCCATCAATGACACGAAATGAGTAACAGAGTTTGAAGGTGAAACAGAGCATTTTGCAAATTGGACTGGACACAGGGAAGGCCGACACGGAGAGAATGGATAACTGCAGATGACCGACTCAATATAGGTTTCAGATGGAATTCTCTTGAACAAATGAATGACACGACCAATGATTTGGCAGCATTGACTCAAAGACAACACAGGGAATGACCTTGTAATAAATCGAATGAGAGACAAATGGATTTCCCAAACCGACTTCAAATGATGAATAGGGGGTGTCATGTTCAAGAGCGACACTTACTGCCAATCAATACGAAGATGAAACATATACCTTTCCCAAATTTTCCCCCACCATTTCTGGCAAGTACCTCTTTATTTTTACGCAATCTTGAAGAGGATCACATATGCTTGTTGATATAAGCTCATTCTTCAGACGAGTCCCTCGGAGTATTTTTAACGAACCCTAAGAAGGAGTGGTTCGGTCCCATCACGGGTCTGTCAATGTTTGTTTAACGAGTCCAAAGATAGAAAACTCGAAGGTTTTTCAAGATTATAGAGTTTGGAAAAACACTTAAAAGAGAACTCTCTCAGTTCCTTTTTCGTAAAAGAGTCTGGATGAGACCGAAAAAGAGAGAAATTATCGCTCACCAAACGCGTACTTCAAATACTTTAGCGAGCGTGAAAATAGCAAGGTCGCTCGACGATCTTTTCATGTTTAGAGAGTTTGAAAAGAGCTTAAATAGGACTCCAGGGGGGTTCCTTTTTTGTATAACCTTGTTGAGCCCGAAAAAGTGATAAAAGTATGCTCGGCCACGTTCTCATGTTTTTACGAGCGCAAGAACAGACAAAAACGACGCTCGAGGTTTTATGTAAAAACCATAAAAAACAATAAAAAACACGCCATAGCGAAGAAAAATATGTCCATATCCTTGTATTTAATCATCAATGCCTGCAAGTCATTACACTCATCTTGATATTAGGGATTAGGTTTAATCAATAAATAAGCATAAAACCCAAAATGACATAGTAAAAAGTAAATTAAATGAGTAAATGACCATTTTTACCACATCATTTCACATTTCCACTATTGAGCTCCAAAACCCCCTTTTTACCCTCCGAGTTTGACGTTAATTTTCGAGAGCTACAAGAGACCATTCGACGAGCCGTCTACAACATTAAGGTAAGCTCTTCATTCTTGACATTTTCATGGTTTAAATTTTTGATTTCATTAGTTAGTTTTTCAGTTTCAAGTGGTTTTTTGAACCCTACATGCGCATTGGCATTCTCGCAGGCAGCCCATACGGGACCTACGAGAATGATGCGTTCTCGCAGGTGAGCCTTAAGCCACCTATGAGGTTCTCGCACTGTGCTAATGGGGCACCTGCGAGAACCGCAAACTCGATTTTTTTTTAAAATATTTAGCCAATGAAAAAGATCCAGATCATGAATAAAATCATTAATCCTCCTTTTATGTTCCTTGTCCAAATAAATATCCATAAACATGGTGCTTCAGTGGCATGAAAGAGAACATGAAGAGGATAATGCAAATGCCAAGAATCATCCTCCCACCATAGCCGCATTGAGAGATTGTGGGCTCTTAAAATACTTTCGCATCTCGAGCATGAGGGCCCAAGTAAGACTACTAGAGTTCCTGGTCCATATGTGGGACCCAGATCAGCAGGTTTTCAATCTAGGAGCTCATACTCTGTCCATAGACATTGAGGACATATACTTTTTGACTGGATTGTCCAGGCGCAGGTATTATGTCAGCCTGACCGGTAGTAGAGGTGGTGGGCTAAAGATGAGTGAGTACTGCAATCAATACTGTGTACTTGAGGCTGAGAGGAAAAAGGGAAAAGTGGCTATCTGGGGGGTACAAGACTTGACCCTCTGCACTATCCTTTTTACCATAGCTCGAATGGTCAGGAGTTCTGCTCCTCATATGGAATTACAGAGCTACTTCCAGTACGCCATCGAGTGTACTGAGCCTCGAGTATTCAACTGGGCAGATGTTGTGCTTCGCAGTATCAAAAGGCAATTAACCAAATGCAGGCGAGGTGAATTGAAACAATTTGGGTATGGTTCTTTGCTGGTGTCCTTTTTTCTCAAGAGGGTTCCCGTATTTAGACTATAGGTTGAGTGGGACTTCCCGGGTCCTAGGGATCCAAGAATGCTAAGATGGTGTCGGCTCATGGCCCAGCACGTGGCAGGACCAATCGTCAAGTACGACGATATTTTCTTTGACTGGCTTCAAAACCATATGTTGATGGTCGATGACTATGCTTATGCCGGATTGGATTTTCGAGGAGATCCAAATTTAGCACTGCCTGAGGACGCTCAGTGGGGAGACCTCGGTAAGAAGTTCACGCATTTTCTCTTCTTAAATGTTTTTGAATTTTTTATCATATTCAAATGTTTTTGTTTTATATATTTATCCAAAGACTAACACAAAATGTTTGTTGATAACACAGATGTTGGACCGTATAGACCTCCTGGCACCTCTCCTATCCAGGGACGAGGAGAGGTAGCAGCAATAGCACCACAGTATGCCAAAGATTATCAGGTGGTGGAACAGAATTTAGAGGGCCTGACAACAGACATTCCAGATATGACTCTGGAAGAGGTTCCACGATGCGATCAGCGTCACACTGTAGGGGTATCAGCGGCTATGGGTCGACTTCTCCGTAGGGTTGCTAGGGAAGTCATGTGTTACCGTGAACGTCATCCATGACATCACTTTGTAGAAGCTATAAGCTTTAAATTTTGATATTTTGGTCTTCGGACAAACTTTTTTGTAAAAGCTCTTTTGATCGTTATATATACAGATGATTTCTACCGGTTTACTTTATAATGTGTGTATTTTGATGTGTTTAATTTATAAATGGTTCAAATGTCTGTCCAATACATAATTAGCCAATGCATATGTTAATGTATTAAGACATCTAGGAATATGTTGATATTCAATGTGATCAAAATAACGTTCCAAGAGGTGAATTCACAAATACACCCGTAACAAAGTAGGACTTCGAATAGAATAGATATTACTTAGCTGTAGTACTAAAAGCTGCGAGTCCAGTAACACAACCAAATGACGAATTCCGAGTGAGATAGCATCAACCAATAATTCAATAACGACGTTATACTCTGCAATGTTGTTGGTTGCACGGCCAAGGCATACACCTCGTAAAGATACAAGTTCGTTTGTTGGGGCATAGATTGCCCTAGCAGCGGAAGCTAGGTTCCGAGTACTACGGCTAGCACCATCAGCGAAGCCAATATAGGGTAGCGAAGACTCCGACATATGGAAATCAAGCACAACGTCACATAAGGGTAGAGACCAGATAACGTCAAAAGAAAACTAAAGTAACACACACAAAGTATGATACATAAAATACAAGTACTTGTGCACAAATGATTTATGCATAGTACTTCTTCAAGTACAACCCATTCCTGGGTTCACTCAAAGGGATACCATCGTAATCGACCAGCTCATATGCTCCTTTTTCGAAAACTCGACGAACAACATAAGGACCTCACCACATTGGTTCGAATTTCCCAGCTCCTAACGCATCTCGATCCTGTTCATAGAGAAGAACAAGATCACCTTCAGAGAAAACGCGAGGCTTGACATGCTTGTCATATTGTACCTTGACACGTTTTTTCTGGGCTTCTATTACTAGAGTGGCATCACGTCGAGTTTCATCTAATTGTATTAGATACAATAGACGTTCCTCTTCAGCAGAAGTATTGGGTAAGAGTTCGACAACTAGCTTCAAAGAGGGTATCTCACATTCTATAGGAAGAATGGCTTCCACACCATAGACTAAACGAAAAGGCGTAAACCCAGTAGTGGATTTAACAGATGTCCGATATGTCCACAATGCCGAAAACAACATTGTGTGCCAACTTGATTTATGAATTCCTATCATCCATCGAAGCATAGTTATAAGAACTTTGTTGATTTCTTCGACCTGGCCATTAGCTTGCGGATAATAGGGTGTTGAGTTATCATGACGAAGACCCAACTTTTCCGTAAGTTCAGACATCATAAAATTCCTAAAATGACTACCGTGATCAGTAACGATAGCTTGGGGAACACCAAAACGAGCTATGACATGGTTAAAAAGAAACAAGACTGCAGTCTTTCCAGTATTATCGAATGTTGGCATCGCCTCGGCCCATTTTGTAAAGTAATCAATAGCTACAATGATGTAACCATGCCCCCCGACCGAGTGAGGGTGACATGTCATGAAATCAATGCCCCATTTCACAAAAGGAACAATTGAGACCACAGGATGAAGAGGAGAAGGATGTGACCGAATTTTCTGATTGTAGGTCTGGCAGGCATGGCATTTCTGAACAGCAATAATGCAGTCGTTGAACAAGGAAGGCCAAAAATAACCTGCGCGTAAGATCTTATGGGCAGTAGCATACCCAAACATATGACCACCACATGCTCCAGAATGGCAGTCATTCAGAGCTTTCTCGGCTTCGTCAAACGTCAGAGAACGTCGAAAAATAGAGTCAATGCCTCGACGGTAAAGAGTATCCCCGAGGATAATGTATTGACGAGCTTGATAACGGATGCGATGTCGTTTAGTACGAGACAAAGCAGGCCGAAAAGTCTAGGTTTGGAGATATATAATGATATCCCCATACCAAAGATCATCGGTACTAATTAGGAAAAGAGATTCATCGGGTAATGAATCTACTGCTACATTTTCCGTGGCAGAGTGAGGAAAATCGCATATCAACTCAACAAAAACTAAGGATTTCTTAGACATGGCGCAATCGAATTCCAAGTCAAACTCTTGGAGTATGACAATCCATTTGGAGTATTTTCCCCCTAGCAATTGACGTGTCAAAATGTGTTGCATAGGGTTGCAATGAGAAATCACTGTAGTTTTCCGTGAGAGGATATAATTCCGGAAGCGTTGGACGGCTTGAACGGCAGCCAAGGCCAGTTTTTCAACATGTTGATACTTGATTTCAGTGGATGTGAGACTTCGAATCCAGTAATAAACAACATGCTCGTTGCCCTTATCATACTCTTGGACTAGAACCATGCCAATAGTATACTCCGAGGCAGCAAGATAAAGAAAATATCACGACTATAATCAGGAGGAAAGAGAAGCGGAGCTCGCGTGAGGGACAACTTCAAAGCTTCAAAAGCATTGTTGGCAACGGTATCCCAAACGAACTCAGAATCTTTCTTTAGTATTCACGTAAAACCACGAGTAATCTCGGCGTAATTAGGGATGAAACGACACAGAAAGTTTTCTTTCCCTTGCAAACTTTGCAACTGGCGCAGTGTAGAAGGAGGAGGGAGATTAAGAATCGCCTCAACTTTAAGAGGATCCACCCTGATCCCTTGACGTGAAACGATAAAACCTATAAGACGGCCGGATTCTACGCAAAAAACACATTTATGAGGATTTAAACGAATACGATAGAATCGACAACAAACGAAAATGGCTCGGAGATGAGTGGGGTGATCGACTCGACGTAAAGAATGAGCTGGTAAATCATCCAAATAGGGTTGAACGATATGCTTTATATCATGAAAAGCATAAGACATAGCACGTTGAAACATCGCGCCAACGTTCTTAAGACCGAAGGGGATTTTCCTATAGGTAAAAGTACCCCAAGGACATATAAAAGAAGTTTTATGTTGGTCCTCGGGAGCAATGTTAATTTGATTATAGCCGGAGAAACCATCCATGAGAGAGAAGATTTCACTTCCGGCACAGTCATCGACAATCTGGTCGACGATAGGGGTTGGAAAGTTGTCTTTTGGATAGGCTTTGTTAATATCCCTATAATCAACACATACACGAATACTGCCACATTTCTTATCAATTGGAACAGGGTTAGAAACCCATTCTGTCAGAGCCACCGGATAAATAAAGTCGGCTTTTAGAAGTTTTTCAACTTCGAGCTTGATAGCCGATGCTTTACGTGGGTGAACTGGACGAAGGCGCTGCTAGACAGGTTTAGCTTCGGGGTATGTCTTTATCTCATGTACAACAATTGCAGGGTCAATACCTGGCATCTCTTCATAACTCCAGGTGAAGATGTCACGAAATTCTTTGAACAGAGACGTATAGGTGACGATTTCTTCGGGAGAAAACGAAGCTCCAATATGAACATTTTCCACTATCCCAGGTTTAATGGATATGTCAATAGGAATCGTGGGAGAGATGTTACTTAATTTCCCTTCAGCAAACACATCGTGTGAAGTCGCGGGAACCGTATAAATGAAAACAACGACCGACGGAGTCGAAATCCGTTGGTAGTTCTCAAGAGTGTGTTGTTCCAGAAAGAGTATGGAACGATGATGCCCATCGTCCCAAGGGGTGTCCTCCATGACGGATATGATCATCTCATCAGTGGGAAAGATAACACGGAAAGGATCAGGAGACAACTCATCAAGAGAGGAGGTAGAAGCTATTGTCGATTGAATGGCCTGATATGCAGACTCAACCGGACTTAACGGCATGACGTCGCCGAAATGAGTGTGGTCTCCAGGGTTAGGGTGTTGTAGGAAAATCTCCCTGCGGACAGGTAGATCGCCTCTAAGAGCTTGACCTTAACCCTAGACAGAAAAATGCTTAACGTGGACACTGACTTCCTTTCAAATCTATCTAAACTAATACATGATAAGGAAGGATAACAGAAGTA
>ML794303.1:93222-104502 GCA_009831015.1 Picea engelmannii
GACTCTCTCCCTAATGCTGAAACACCATTGATCAGTATTTTTTTTCCCATCCCTCGAATACTCCAGACCGCCATTCCCCCATCATTTCTTATTTCCGAAACAACTCCGTCCAGCATTTGTTTCGTTCTCCCTCCCCATTGCTGGAAGTACCAGGATGAGGTAACTTAGGTAATAAATCATAAAGTGTTCCCGTTTGTGAATAAATGAGATCAAGATATTGAGCACGACTTATAGCCTGCTCCTCAGTGACAACGCCACCCATGGCAATGTCCTTACCAATTTCGTTCACAAAGGATTTCGAAAACCATTCGGCCAGTAACTGATCGGGGAGTTCAAGTTTGATGAGACATCGTCTCCTTCGCCACTCATGGATATGATCCGATATATGAGTGCCTTTAGTCTATTTGAAAGAAGTCAAAATATCAGTCCCAGTATCATAACGGATCGGTAACTGGTAATGCATAAGGAAATCCATAGCTAGGGTGTTGAAATCAGAGAAGAAACCTCGTGGCAATTCAATATACCACTTCGCAGCAGAACCGGTAAGGGTTCGTTGAAAGAGACGTAAATGAATAGAGTCGTCCATCAATGAGTTGGATGAACACCCTAGGTGAAAATTCATAACGTGATTGTTCGGGTCCTCTCCCTCTTTTCCATCGAATTTAGGAATGTCCGATGGAAGCTTAGCTGAAATAGTAGGCCATTGGGGAGAGTGACGAATAGGATCATTTAGAATCCTAGACAAATCTGGCAAATCCAAAGTAGAAAGAAAAGGTAACTGTCGATTCACCTACGGATACTGGTGACTTTGGGGTGGAAGCCCTGTTGGCAAGCCAGTAGGACCGTACGCAGTCTGCCCATAGTGGGAAGATCCCGGCTGATTCGGTGGTGGTTGGGGAGGATAGTAGTTCCAAGGATTATAACCTTGAGTTTGATTAGGGACCTGGGTTTGAGCATTCTGACCTTGACCCCAAATAGGATTGGGTATACCTGGATAAGGTTGGCCTATAGTAGGGGCAGGTTGTTTCCCCGCAGTCGTTTGAGGAAGATTTTGTAGCATCTGAGTCCAATACTGGGCCAAAGCAGGAGGTATATTTTGTCCAAAAGGTGGGGTTGGTCCCCCTATCGTAGGTGGAGTTCCGATCAGAGGTTGTGTTCCAATCGAAGGTTGAGTAGTAACTAGAACATGTCCGGTAAGAGGAGGTTGAAATGTACCACCTAGACCACCAATGGGAATCTAGAAATTAGGTGTAATAGACGGTATAGTGCCACTAGGATTAGGATTGCCAGGAGGAAATTGAGGGAGAGTCGGAATAAAACCGAGAATAGGATGCCCAGAAGGACCACCAGGAGTACCAGATGGGGTTTGCGGAGGTGTTGGAACAGAAGCATTCAACAAAGCATTCAACACATGGTATCTGGGGGGTTATGTTGGAATAACATTGGGCGTTCGCTGAGTGTTTATAGGAGTGATACCAATGGTAGTTAACCCGGTAGGGACACTCGTAGTATTTTCGAGATGGGCCATCTCAGTAGGGAGGGTAAAGGTATAAGTAGTATTCATTGGTACAGACTTTGTCTCAGGAAATACCGGCGGGTTGATTTCAAAGACCACAGGTGAATCAGGACTAAAAAGGGCCCTGCGGAAATCACCTGCAGACCAAAAAGGATCTTGGCCTTCTATACCGGGAAGAGGCCCAACGGGTGATCCAGAAGAGGTAACAACTAAATCTCTGGAAGAATTTGATCGCACAAAGGGTCGTTCACCACGGGGAATTCGAAAGTCCTCTTGAGTATTGGTAATTCGGAAAGGTTCTAAAGAGTCAGTGCATTCTACCTATGGAGGTGGTGTAGAAACGTCTGGGACTTCACTCTGCTGAGGAGAGCCCTCAGGTGTAGCTGTAGGCAAGGGTTGTGAAACGTCCAGATGCTCTGGAGATAAACCTTGAATTCTATGTGAACGATGTGGGGGAGCTATTGTGAATGAGAAATAAGCTCCGTGAAGAAATTCCTATGGTCAACTTCGAGAAAAAAATAACACGTGCTAGTAAACAAACTCTAAGAAGCAATCACCAGGCAAACAAGACCTTCTAATATTGAAGTCACTAGTTGGTGATGAAATCCAACATCACAACAATGAGACAAGAAGGGGCAGGGCTAGGGTGGAAAAGTTATGCTGATGACCTGCTTAACGGACTTACACCTTGGTGCAAGCTCCCACACATAATCGTGGGTATACCCTCCAAGGAGCTCGAGTGAGTTTGGTCAATGTAATTTCCAGGTACCGTGAAGACTTTCCCCTCCACAGTCACCTCGGGTAAGAACCTAGAGAGATAGGCCACTAAGGTCACCACCAACAACAATAAATCCTGGGGGAACAGTTGACAGTCTGATCCACATGCAAGGGCAGGGTATCTAGCCCGAAATCAACTCAAAAGGCTTCCACTCATCATTGTGGGTATACCTCGGAGTGACCCCCGTAATACGTGCAATCTCTACACTGATGTCAACAAAGCAGGGTGAGTAACTCTACCAATAGCAATGCGACCTAGTACTTGACGCTTGTGTTAGAAGGGCTTCCCAGGACAATATGTTGCAAATGGAATTTAACACTCCCTAACTCAAGATGCTATTGTGTGTTTTGAGCTTTTGGAGAGTGTATCTCTCTTCCTACTCCAAAGCACTAGCCTAGCTAAATGTTGGTGTAAAAGATCCCTAGAAAAGAGTTACTAGATAAATTTTATGATTACACAATGTTTTTAAGAGATGTTGTTTACTCAAAGGTAACGGAAGTGAAACTTATGTTGTATGACTATGACCCAATAATGCAAGGATGAGAATGAAATGTATCACTTTTCGTTCGATGAATCCTATGTATGGGAAAGAGAGAAAAATTTCCAAATCAACCCGGAACTACAATGCACAATTTCTTTTCAAATGTCAATGCAAACAATCACTTATTAAATGACTATTCTCTATGTTTCTCTTTTTCAATACTTCAACAATCTCAAAAATTTTGATTTTCAATGTTTTGTAAATGACAAAAATAATTTGATGAAAGAAAAACTTTGTGTTCACTTTTCAAAAAGAACCCTCACTATACCAATGAGAGAGAAGAAAATCAAATCATAAAGAATCAAGCAATAACAACCCAATCAACTCTTTCAATGAAATCAAAAATAAAGAGCAAACCAAATAGTCTTCTCAATGCAAAAGAAAATGATCTTTTAAACCAAAAGCAAATGATAAAACCAAGAAAACTTAACTTTCAACCAATCACTGGTTCTCAACTAATCAAACTCACTCAGATTCTGAAGTCAGAGAGAATGGTTTTGCCAAGAAAAGCAAAGAAACGAAAGTCAAGTCCAAAATGACAAGAAAAGCCTTGAAAACCTAAGACGGTTCAGACATGCTAACTAAAGAAAGAAATATATCAATCAGAGATCCAAGAAACCCATAAGAGGTATTCCAACTGATCTGGGCAGTCAGAAAGACCAAAACTCAAATTCAAAATTTTGAAAAAGAATGTTCGCAGGCAAGCAATATGACACAGTGCGAGAATCACTGATTCTCGTAGGCAACCTTTGAGCAAGGTGCGAGAACCTCGCATTGAACCCTATGAGCAGGGTGTGAACCTGACCAATTCTGGCGAGCTGCAATGAAGTGCAGTGCGAGAATTCCTGAACATATCCAAAAATTTGAAAAATGAAGTAAAATTCAAAAAAGCTTCTGGACTCAGAAGGTCTATCAGGATATCCTAAAGACTCAGATACTGATAGGACAGGAGAAAAATGAAACCAGAGGAAATGGCCACAGAAAAATATCAAAATCCACAAAGAAAATGGGATACTCCCTAGTGGATTCGCCGATTTTGTTATTGGATAAATCCGTAAGTGTGGACACAAACTGATCTCCCTAGATCCACCCGGATCTAGAACAAAGCAAGACAGAATAATACTCTTTCCCTAGATTTCGACTATTGAATGTACTAGAAGGAAAGAACAAAGGACATACCTTATAATCTCTTCCTATGGTCTTTGTTTCTCCTGCTTCACTCCAATGCTCTTGTGCAGTCAAGACCAAGACAACACAAACCAACCAAAGTGAAGAAAGCACAATCTATTCAACAGTCAATCTATGTATATGATCAAGGAGTTATACAATAAAGTGGAACTAGATTTATGGGAAAGGGACATATTACTGTATCATATTGATGGAAAGTAAAGATTACAACCTGAGCCTTGATGTTGCAAACTTCCTTTCGATGGCTCTTGACTCTGACACACACAATTTCTCACTTGTATGAAGAAGATCAACGACCTTTGATAAATTTGCTGGAGTTCTCTTAGCTGCTGTAGCATCAGTCCTTCACACAATTCTTTTCACTAATTCTCCAATGAATCTCTTACTTGTTTTCTTCTAACCTTTTCCATGAGAATCCCCTCAATATATAGGAGAGAATGAATTAGTTACTTAGATAAGAATGATTCCAAAATATCAAGAAATCCAGTACTTAGATAACCATTCGAATGCCATCTCATCCTTCTAGAAGATTCCCTTCTAGAAGCTTCGAGAATTCATCTTTTTCCTTTCTTTAGAAAGTGTTCGCACCCTAGCAGTTATACACAATGCGAACTTCTTGCACCCTGGCTTAAGGCAGCCTGCGAGAATCATACATTCTCGCAGGTAACTATACTAACAGCCTGCGAACCTTCTTAAAAAATGATATTTCTGGAAAGAGAAGAAAGTAACTTTTCTTAGAAGAAAGTTCTAATGAAGAGCCTGAGTGCACCATAATCAATACATCATCATGATGACCAAAATCATGGGTAACACCAGGTCTCTATATAGGGGTATCAAACCATCCTCTAACCATGTGATTCAACTTTCTCTTTCCATTTAGAAAGTGTTCTTGATGTTTAGCACCAAGCTTTCCTTCTTCAAGCAATCTGTGCTAATTAGTGATAAAAAGAACACATAAGTATTCAAATGTGTAATCCTTGCCATCTTCCTTGCATGTATGTTAGTTGGTGTGGAAAGTCGAAATGAATACGTCAAATGGTGTTTTCAAGTTCATCGGGACCAACTCGATGAGTTGTTCATATTTCTTCTAGTAATTCTTTCCACATTCTCCCAATTTCAACTGCAGTTCCTTCACACACGCCAAATACTCCTCTATTTGGTCAAAAGAATGAGGATCGAGACAAATAAACTCTACACAAATTATATAAAAATTATACACAAATTAACAACATAATTTTCATATTTAATGGATAAAATAAAGATATATTAATTCTAATTACATAGTCTGCAAGAAAGACCAAGATAATTGAGTGTTCCCTTAATGATATAGAGATTAACTCATTGAAAATATGAAGAACACAAAACCTTTGCGCTACCTTTGTATTCCAATCCTCAATCCAATCAGCCACAACAAAGTGTAGGGGATGACTCTCCTCCCAACCAACCACCTATTCAATACAATTAAGATCCCATTGATCCCTCAATCAACCTCCTATGACAACCTCTAATTCCTCAAGTCCATATTTTTCTTCACCCCCAAAAATCTCCCTCACTCCATACTCTTCCTTCATTAAATAGATTCCATCCATGCCAAAAGATCCATTAGTTATACTTAGTAATTTCTCTTTCATTCTCTTTACTTTCCTTTCTAAATTATATTAGTTGATTGCTAGTTCATCTTTTAGATTTTCCCTTAGTTTGAATTGGTAATTTCTCTTTCCTTTTTATTACTTTCCTTACTAATATATTAGTTGACTACTAATTATTATTATCATGTCTTTTATGATCACCTATTGTTATTTTATATCCATTTATGATTTTCTTCCTCTAGTATTTAATATTGTTGTTAAATATAGGGAATTACATACTTTCCCTTATCCAGGCATATATCGGTGGCCACCCACCTTTTCCAACTGGCTCAAAACAACTTTCTGGCAATTTTGGCAATTTACTATTTTTAGCAGGTTTTAACTTCCGGGGCCATTTTGAGGGCCTAAATGAAGGTTTTTCTAGGTAGAGGTTCTCAATGATATTAAAATGCATGATTGAGCCCCCAAAATGAATCTCCTCAACGATACCTTTCCAACGAGCTATCATACGCCTAAAACGAAGATCGTATGCAAAAGTTACAGCCCCGGGAAGTTGATGTACTAACTTACCCAAACGGGGCCCACATGACTTTTGGTGCTTCATCTCCTAGGGTTAGGTTTTTGGATGTATAGGAATTTTGGAATTCCTGTTTATTGTAAAAGGGACTTTAGAGCCTCATTGTAATCATCTTCTTACAAATGCGAGTAGCCGTCACATCTCTTCTCAGAGATAAGTTGCCACCATTCTAGTGAGTCTTTCACTCTGTATTTTTACAGTCTCTGTACATTTCTCTGATTAATAGAAATCGTTTATTACTTTATATCTGTGTTTATGGTTTCATCTCTGATACATTTCTGTTATATTATTGAATATCTGCAATATCTCTATGCATTTCTTTATTATATCTCCGCTCTCATTTCGTGTCGAAAATAATCCGGATCAGTGGTATCAGAGCAGGCTGATCTTGATTGTTTTTTCAGTGCATGTCCCTAACGAGGTCCGAGTATAGCAAGTTGGGTCTCGATCTTGTCTCTCTTGAAGACAATCGCTCTCACACACCCAATAAACCCTCAATGGCGGAAGAAAATAAAAACGACGGAGCAGACGATCCTATCAATCTGTTGCTTGAGCAAGCTCTCACGCGACAGAGGGACGAAATGATGGAGAATTTTTCCCACATCCTTCAATGCTTGCCGATAAGAGCAGGCACATCTTCATCAAGCGACCACTTTAGAGGGACCTCGCCTTTCAAGGTACAAGTTAATTTTGATATTCCTGTATTTGAAGGACAGATAGATGCAGAAGCCCTAGAAAAATGGTTAACTCTGCTAGAAGGTTATTTCTCTGTTCACAATTTTTTCGACAAAGAAAAGATCACCTTCACACTCCTTAAATCTCTCCCTCATGTCAAACATTGGTGGAAAACTTATTGGGAGCAAAGTTCCACAGAGGAGTCTGGAATATATGGGTCCGATCCCACTTGGGATTTTTTTGTGGATGCGGTAAAAGAACAGTATTACCCTATTGGCAACTATGAGGACCAGTACATGAGATGGACCACACTGTGGCAAGAGAGGGGCCAAACAGTTCCGGAGTTCACCAATACCTTCCATACCTTGCGCACCAAGCTAGGTATCAAAGACTCTGAGCGACATTTGGTTTTGAAATACCGTGGGGCTCTACACGGATACATCTAGACTGAAATGGATTTTCTGGACATCTCATCACTCGGTGTTGCTTATCGATATGTTGTTAAAATTGAGCATAAATTTAAGCACCAGAACAAATGGGAGTTTGGATCTGCAAATCCGCAACAACCAAAGTATGAAAAATACGGCCCTAACAAACAGTCTCTCGAAAACCAGTCCAAGACACAGGAAAAGAAGGGTCACGGGAAGACAAAGAAGGACACCGAAAAATGGTGCGAATTCCACAAAAGCCCCTGGCACAACACTGATGAATGTCGCTCAAAACAGTCATTGGTGGCCAAGATCAAAGACAAGGAGCCGAACCTTGATTCAGAATCTGATTATGAAAGTACTGGTAAAGGACAGATCATTGACGCAGGCCCCATTGCTATTGTCACTACCATAGCAATTCAACCAGAAGAACCAATAGATCCTGAAGAGGGGGAGCGCCTTTTTAATTCACATATGTGGGTGAAGGGGACCCCGCTGCATTTTATTGTTGATAGAGGGAGCCAAAAAAACCTCATCTTAGCAGAGGTCGTCAAACAATTGGGATTTTCGACAACACCACACCCGCAACCATACAACATCGGGTGGCTTCGCCAAGGACGAGATCTTCGTTTCATCCAGCAATGTCGATTGTCATATGGCATCCAACCCTTCAAGGATGAGCTATTATGTGATGTTTCCCCACTAGATGTCTGTGATGTTCTCTTGGGCCAACCATATATGTGGAAGAGCCAGACTGTTTGTGAGTCTCGACCCCGTAGTGTCATTGTTTCTCTAGGGGTCCATCTCTACAGAATACCAGAGGTAGTTACGACTACTATTCCACCTAAAAAGTGTCGCAAGGTAGTATCTCATACTGCAAAATTAATCTTCTTCACAGTATGTTCAAAAGGGGAACAAAAGAACACTGCAACCACTATAGCCTCGTCCCAAGCACCTTCTATCCAACAGAAGCAGGTCGACAAGGTTGTAGAAAAGTGCAAAGATTCCTTCTGCACACTGTCCTCTCATGTAGCCCAACTTGTTGAATGGCCTCAACTCAACAGGTTCGTGAAAAACTTCCACAAACTGAGTAGCGCTATGTCTCCAGCAAGACAAGCAACTCACCAAGATGCAGATTCAACAAATGATTTTCCCTCTCCCCCGGAAACTCAATGCAATGGAGACCATTTCTTCCTAAGGAGGGAGGATTGATCCAGGTGGATATCGGTGGGCACCCACCTTTTCCAAATGGCTCAAAACAATTTTCTGGCAATTTTGGCAAATTACTATTTTTAGCAGGTTTTAACTTCCGGGGCCATTTTGAGGGTCCAAATGAAGGCTTTTCGCAATTGAGGTTCTGAATAATAGCTGAAGGCATAATTGATCCCCCAAAATGAATCTCCTCGACGATACCTTTCTAACGAGCTATCACACGCCTAAAACGGAGATCGTATACAAAAGTTACGACCCCGGGAAGTTGATGTACTCACTTACCCAAACGGGGCCTACATGACTTTTGGCGCTTCATCTCCTAGGGTTAGGTTTTTGGATGCAGCTTATGGTGGCAACTTATCTCTGAGAAGAGATGTGACGGCTACTCGCATTTGCAAGAAGATGATTACAATGAGGCTCTGAAGGCCCTTTTACAATAAATGGGAATGCCAAAAGTCCTAGACATCCAAAAACCTAACCCTAGGAGATGAAGCGCCAAAAGTCATGTGGGCCCCGTTTGGGTAAGTTAGTACATCAACTTCCCGGAGCCATAACTTTTGCATACAATCTCCGTTTTAGGCGTATGATAGCTCGTTGTAAAGGTATCATCGAGGAGATTCATTTTGGGGGCTCAATCATGCCTTTGGATATTATTGAGAACCTCGATCTTGAAAAACCTTCATTTAGGCCCTCAAAATGGCCCTGGAAGTTAAAACCTGCTAAAAATAGTAAATTGCCAAAATTGCCAAAAAGTTGTTTTGATCCAGTTGGAAAAGGTGGGTGGCCACCGATATCCACCTGGATCATTCCCCCTTCAAGGAACTTCATCCTTAAGTTAACTTTAATTATGTTTCTTATAGGAGTATATTTATTTATTTATTTTAACTTTATTTTAATATCCTCCCATCACCCTCTTCTATAACTAGTATAAGATCAACCCAAGCGATCATAGTTGATCAGAATCTGGACCAGGGGTCTAAAATTTGCTCAATTTTCAAAGTTCTCGGAATGCAACGAAAAAGGTACCATTGAGTCCGTCTCGTTCTCCTGATTCCGGCGGTATATTTACTTTTGCAAACGGAGTCCGTATGGAGAAGATATCGAGGTCTGTTCGCTAAGCCAAACAGGTAAAAAAAAGAGGATGCTGACTGGGCAGGCCGTACTTCCACGTGGCAGGGCCGTACAGTGCTGACGTGGCGTTGACTGGTCAAGTGGTGACATGGCAGATTCTTATTGGTTGTCAACGGGCGAATTGTATGGTGACACGTGGCACATTTGTGGCAAGTTGGAAGGTGCCACGTGGCCCAATGAGGGGCTGCCACATGGCACCCATTTACAGGCTATTGGGTTAATTTGGTTCATTAAAATTATATGAGGCCGCGGGGTTCGACCCGCGGACCTCCCACTCATACAAAGCTTTAACAAAGTTCGAATAGCCAACCCGTCGAGCCTTTGGTTCTTAATACATTTGTGGGTATTATATTATTTGAATTGGCATAAGTTTTCAAATGGAGGGGGGTCGGGCCGGGGCTAGCCCCGACCCCCGGTTCTATGCATTGCTATATGACCATGCTCTCCGGTTTGGCGCGCGCGGGAGTTTTGTTTATATGGAACCCGGTTCTATGGTTATACATACATACCAACCATTACAAATGCAATTGTGCGCGGGTTTCAATTTGTAACATTAACCCTTGGTTTTATACAACACATGTGACCAGTGAGCGTGCGGGTTTAAAGTTTTGGGTTTTTCAAACGGTTATGCCACCGTACACCCGACGTGTCAAGCCCACATTTAACAACAGTGCAGTTAGCCTTTTATTGCGCGGGACGTGGACATATGGTCCCCCATGTGCCCAACACCTCCGTTCTTGGGGGCTTTATTCTGGGTAACTGTTCGACATTTTGGCGCGATTTGTGGAACGCGCATTGGTGCTGGGTTTTGTGACCGAAAACACAGAGAGCTAGGTTCATTTTCACATAGGTGCAAAATGGCGATCCGGTAACAGAGCTTGGAGAAAACAAAAATGGCAGGAAGCATAACTTTTGGAGTTTTTGGCCAAATGAGGCTCTGTAAAAGCACAGCTAGGGGTTTTTGGACGTTCTGAGTCCATTGGTGAGGTCTTCATAGGCATTTGAAGAGCCCATTTGCAGGTTTTTCACATTTGAAGCTTGAGGAAGCTCCATGAAGATTAAAGCCCTCATTGTTTGAGGCATTGCTCTGATGAGCACATATTCATTTGCTGAGACGAAATAGTCATTTCTGATTGTTTATTATGATCTGAACACATTGGGATAGGTTTCAGATCCATTGGAGGACTTCTACAGGTATTTTTACCTCATTCTTGCTCAGGGAAGCTTGGAGGCCATTTGTAGAAGAGGTCATTGTTGGATGAGCCATTGTCCATTTGCAGAGTTTTTACAGTCAAATTTGGGGTTTTTATGTATTCTGAATCCAATGGTACAGTCTGTACATTCATTGGAGTTGAGAAGCAGCTTGTAATGAGCATTTGACAAACTAATCCCAAAGAGCCAAGTCCATTGAAGGAGGCTCAAGGAGACGTAGCCCAGAGAGGGGTGAACTCCTTTATCATCTTGTTGTTATAGTGAGTTTGTTGTGTTATTTTCTGCACTTGTTATGGTTGTGTATTGATTTATAACACATATTTAAGCATGTAAAAGAGCATTACCTCACACATAAATATTCACAAGAACAAGCAAGAAACTTAACACATGAACCAATCTTGCCTATTAAAACACATGAAGCAAGGTCTTATTA
>ML794303.1:116362-163851 GCA_009831015.1 Picea engelmannii
AATAAGGCGGATGTAAGAAGACCTAATAGAAGCTTCCGCTTCTAGAAGGATCTTCCTATAGATGCTTCTCTTAATAGACATATTTAGTATAAATAAGGGTCGAGGGTATGAGAACCCTAGCTTGGAGATTATTGTAACAGAGCGCTGCTCGATTGGAGGTTGCCCCCTCGAAGAGGCCTGTGAACATTTCTTTTTGAATCAAAGTGCTATTTCTATTGCTATTGTTATATCATTTCTGTGTATTGTGAAGATTATGCTGGATATTTTACTGTTATTCTGCCATTTCTAGCATTTTATTTTTGTTCTGCATATTTTGTATATCTGGTATCTTGCACACTTACTGGAAGAACAAGAGGACAAGTCGAAGCTACTGAGGACCAGACACTTAGATGTCGAAGTGGAGAAAACATAGGAAAGTTTGAAAAACTTGTCCATGCAGCAGAAACGAGCACCTACCCCTGAGATAACAAGAGATGAGGTATCCCACTCAGAACCTTTGAAAGACCCTCAACAGTGCGAAGTTACTATTCTAATAGCAGATAAGAATAAAAATGGAAAGAGGAACCCAGTGACTCAAATCACGCGAAAGAAGGCAATAAAGCTCAACAAGAAGAAAGCCAAGTTAGAAAAATTGCAGGAAGTTCCGGAGAAGACTTCGCAGAAGGAAGATATGCAAAACTTGAACTTCGCCGGAATAGAAGAACACCGTAGATTGGCACTTCGCCATGATGAAGCAATATGACCATTGGAGGCATCTTGACCATTAGCATGATGCTCCAGAAGGGATAGAAACGTAGTTATGGTCAGAAATATTGCCATTTCACTGTTGAGACCGTGCTATAAAGGATGGAATTGCATTGATTGAGGCATCATTGTCCGTTGGAGGAATCTATTATGACGTTGTCTATTTATCCCGTCGAATGTTGCACCGAGAACCCTTTTCATGTGAATTCTGAGTATCCAAGCCCACAGAGAATTCATTGTTATTGTGCAGTGCTTATTGAGACTTCGCCACCCGTTCTATTACCGTAAGTATTTGTTCGCCTTCCTGAGATATCTGATCTCGAGTGTGTATGTCGAGTGAGTGCAGCACAGTGGAAAAATTCATAGAGGAAATTATAATAGATCTAATGGCTGAGAAGTTCATGTCCGCAGGGGCACTGGCCTCATCAACTAGAGGAGTGAAAGCCTCTCCATCAACTGCACGTCGATTTGGGCCCTCTAGAGCTGTGACAGAGAAACATAGCAAACATCACGATGACTTGGCAAACACGAAGCTCATCTCATCTATCCTGCCCAACTATATCCCACCTCTGGCTGGCGTATTTATTCGTGATAGTGTCCCGAGGGACTTCGACTACACATTGATCACTGCGTACCTCCTGAAGGGGATACACGCAGTTGGACCACAGTTAGGACAGATTATGACGTTGAAGATCAGTGACTTCAAATTGGAAAGAACTATGGCATGCTCACCCCACACAAATATTTGACCAAGACAATGGGGAAGAAGTCGAAGATAATCCCCCATCCGTGGACCATGGACATCGTGAGGTCCACCATCCTGAACGTAATGAAGATAGCCCACTTTGGAAGGCATTAGGAGGTTAACGCGTGCGTTAAAATCCTATTGTCTTGCTTCCATGGCGGTTATCTTTGGCTGGATAGACGCATCATCGTAGATCCAGTGTTGATCCATCAGATCACCGGATTAAGCATGCAAGGACCAAAACCTCAAGAAGTTTCCCCAAGGAAGGTTGCATATCGTGCCCTGGCGCATCGAATCAAAGATACCTATGGCGATGTGGAGAAGGGAAAGAGAGGCTACAAGTTAGACTCCATCCAAAATGGCTCAGTGCGCCTAGCCTGCTAGTTGATCGTTGGTAAGATAGTAAGGAAGAAAAGACCCACGCAGGTCACGGGGTTTGTCATCAACCGCACAGGAAAATGCATTGAAGGGATACAAATAAATTGGGCGAGCTACCTCATCAACCAGTTAGAGAAAGACTGTCACAGAGCTCAGGATTAGGGCTACGAGTTCCATTTCAGTTGTTGTTTATCCTCATCACCTTTATTGATTGGGAGATGCCAGAAGGAGCGAACTTCCCTGAGATTGAGCCATCCGAACCACTAGCTGCGAAGTTCACTACGCTCTAGTATTCGAGCGACATGGAAAAACAATGGTAGTCAAATGCAGTGTTCCACACCTATTACCTGCAGCTGAAGAGGGATATTGAGTCTTTCCCTCACATGACGTCAAATACCCTACACAGGTTCATGAACCTTTCAAAGTTCTGCGTCGATAGGCATTTTATTGATATCACTGTGCGCGGAGACAAACATAAAGAAGATCTCCAATCCCACTATAAGCTCATAGAGGAGGACATGGAAGAAATAACTAAGGAATGGCCTATAGAGTTCCTTATACCAGTCGACCAAGCAGAACTGTCCAACCCTGACCTCATAGGAATTCCTATGGTCACTCATGAAGAGTATGATGCACCCATCAGTAGCAGAAGGAAGAAGGAAGAGGTATAGGAGATGAAAATCACATCAGAAGAGACTGCTTCAGATTCACCTGGAGGGGGAGGAGGTGATGAAGTAGACAAAGAAGAGGACAAAAGGGAAGAAGACAATCAGAAGCAAGGTGAAGTAACAACGCTTAAGGATCCACTTGATGAGGAAGATACATCTAAGAAAAGAAAGGTTTCCCCCATGAAACCTTCATCGCGGAAGAAGTCAAAAGCTAGTAAGCCGAAGTTGCAGACTGTGCTCACGGTGGATGACATCGAACTCATAATCGCCACCCTATCAGATACCTCAGAAGATATTTTACAGCGCAACAAAGAAAAACAAGAGACTGTGTATGATAGGATTGAGGAAGAACTAAAAGGGGTACAACAAGCCCTCTACTCCAGCCACGCAGTGTCTACTGTGCCACCATCAGCTGAAGGAATTGAACTGGGAGATGAGACTGCCTAGCTATGCAAACTAGCAGATGAAACCGAAGATTGCCTTTGTTGTGTCCAGGAATAAAAAGAGCATGCCAGAGAGGCATTGAAGCAAGCAAAAGAGGAATCCCTAGAGCAACATCGGGTTGCGCAACAAGAAAAATATGACCTCCAGGCGAAGTTTGCAGAGGATAGAGTGCAGATCCAGAAGGAGAGAGAACAACTGCTCATGAAGCAGATTGGAGTTAAAGAAGAAGTCACTAGAGGACTTCACTCTGTGACGGGCTTAGAACAGAGAGAAGAAGACGTAGTTGAGAGTCAAGCGGTGAAGCTTGTTGAAGCCATTCAATAGCTCCAACAAAGAGAAGCAGAATTGGAATTACAAGCAGTGCCAAGCACTCTGCAGGAAGTGCGAGACCAGAGAGAAGAAACCGCCCGAAGCATAGTCTAGAGAATCCAGG
The DNA here is from genome assembly GCA_009831015.1 of Picea engelmannii. Lineage (NCBI taxonomy): Eukaryota > Viridiplantae > Streptophyta > Pinopsida > Pinales > Pinaceae > Picea > Picea engelmannii. Next base: position 119,775 of record ML794303.1, read on the forward strand.
CCTTGGCCTTAGAATGCAAACAACTCAGCAGTCAAAGTGTGTAGACTTACGAGCACCTTGTAGAGGACCCTGAACTAAGGACACTAGAGTCACAACTCCAGGAGGCAAAGTAACAAGCAACATCAGTACAAGAACAGTTGAAGCCACTGTCAGCAGTCGAGAGGATGAAAAGGTCCCAAGAATAGAGCACGATTCAACAACAGGTCCATGCCATCCAGAGTAAGGTCATGGAAGTGACCCAAAGACTCCAGCCAGTGCAGGATGAAGCTTGCACACATTTTGAGGAGACTGAAGAAAAAGGTGCACAACTAGAACAAGTGGTCACCACAGTAGAACAACGCTTGGAAGGAACTGTGACTGAGAAAGTTATTCAAGAGTTCACCGAGTAGGAGGCTCTAGAGAAGCAGCAGGTCGAGGCAGCTTGAGCTAAGATAGAGGCCTTTGAGGGAGAGATACCTAGATCAGAATGACTTGGGACAAGTCACAGGTGAGTGTTGGGGGAATTGTGTCCCTTGACCAAGTTTTGGAGAACCTTGGTCATGTTTGACCATTTTTGGGACTTCGACCCATTTTTAGGGATTTTTGGGTTTAGGGTTTATGTAACGGGTACGAAATGTCATCCCATGGGTTTACCCATGCTTAGGCCCCTCTTTTAAAGTATAAATAGATATCTAGGCAATGTAGGAAGAGGCTGGCGAGCTAAGTGCGAATAGTTATGGATATGTTTTGCATACCGTGTGTTGAGAACTTGCAGAGCTAAGTGCAAGTGATTGTAAGAAGCTTGTGTGTAGACTGTAAGAAGGCTTTGTGCTGTGACCTAGCTCGGGGAAGGAGGATCTGGAGAGGTGTGCACAGATCTCATGTCCTATGTGGAGTGGGTTTGTAGCTTTGTGCATGTAAGAATATTGACAGAAGACAATAAAGAAGAAAAAGAGTTGGTGGATGTAGCCCCACACTGGGGTGAACCACGTATATCATGTGTTGTGGTTTCTTTGTGCATTATGGTTGTTATGTTATTGATGTGATTTATGCTTAGTGTTGTAATCTGTATGTTATATGCATCTGATATAGTATCTTAGTGCTTAGTGATGTGAATGAATGTTATATCTAATCTAATTTTATGTGATAAGTTCTTGAATGTGTTAGATCTTGTTGAATTCTGTGTTGTTTTGTAATTAAGGTTTCGACCTGCGATGTGAATAAGGGTTAAATATTAATGAATGTTAATTGCTAAGTGATTTGTTAAGTACTGTGATCACAGATCTGTGTCCCATCTAGGTTGTAGACACTTGAGTCCTGCAACCACCCCTGCCTCTACCTCGGGTGAGACTTCATTTGCTTCGCAGGTGTTGCTGAAAGGGCCGATAGTTAGGGTTTTGTTGGTGCGTTGTTGAAGCATTGAACCCTGGGTTTGCCCCTGTGACAACACATCGCAACTCCAATATCAGACACTTTGGCCTTCTCAAGGACGGTCCTATGTTCCATTGACCAATGAATAAGAATAACTGACATAGGATGGCTGATTGAGTTTTCCCCAGACCATAAGATATTACTTATAGATATTTTGCTTCGTAGGTATGTGATACCATTCCCATTGGTGGATTTTCTTTCAATCACCACCACACAACATGAAATTGAGTAATTAGTTATAAACATAACATTATCATCTCATAGAAAAAGAGTTTTCATGGATATTTCCATAAATACTCGTTATCATAATAAGGCACCACATGCCCACATATGCCATTATAAAACATCTTATTTCATGCAATTAAGTTGTGACATCACATCATGAGATACGAACATGAGTGTAAGCTCAACACATTTTTATCAAAGATATAACATCTCAATAACATAATAAAGGAAACCACATGTTAACATAACATCATATATACATTCCTCAAGTTTCTTTAAGATAGTATAACGAAATCAATAAAATAACCATAAAGCATATGTAGAATGATCAAACCAACATATAATATGTATCTTAACAAAAAAATAGTCATTCTTCAACTATTAAAAGAAATGCTCATAAAATCCCTCATCTAAAAAGTGCATCTGTCCAAGTTAAGTTGTCAGTCCAATTTGAATCATAAAAGAAACTAGTCAAATAGATGGGGAAAGTCATCACGAATATTTTTTGCATCCTCCCAGGTAGAAGATCATGGGTTGTATTGGTCCCATTGGACCTTGAATTGTTTAATTTATCGACTCCTGAGCCAATAAGCCTTGTGGTACAATATGGAGAATGGTTTGACCTAGATGGCTCCCTTCTCAGAAACTTGTAGTCCCTTGAATGTTAACACATGGGATGGATCATAAACATTATTTCTAAGTATAGAAACATGAAATACATTATGCATATTTCTTAGATGGGATGGAAACTGAAGCTTATAAGAAAATATTCCAATCCTCTCTGGGATCTTAAATGGTCCGACAAACCTGGGGGATTTTTTTTTCACTTACCAAATCTGAAGGAACTCTTAGATGGTATGAATCTAATGAAAATTTTGTCACCTTCCTTATAACTTATATCAATTCTCTTAGCATCTACATAATTTTTTTGTCAATCCTTAGCTTCCTTAAGCCTTTGCTTAATTGTAACCATTTGTTCTTCCATTTCTTGGAGCATGCTAGATCCCAAGATGATTCGATCCTCTAATTGATCTTGAATCAAAGGTGTATGACAAGGTATCTCATATATAACTTCATAAGGGATTGTCTAAATGGAACTATAATAACTATTTTTGTATGCAAATTCCACTAAGGAAAGATACTTCTCCCATTGTTTTTGTTGGTCCATGACATACATTCTCAATATATCCTCCAATATTTGATTAACTCTATGTTTTCCCATTTTTCTCTAGATGATATGCAGTAATGAAGTGAAGTTGATTTACCAAATGATTTAGGAGGCTTTGCCAAAACCTAGAAGTGAACCATGAATCTCTATCTGATATGATTTTTCGAGGCACCCCATGAAGGAATATTATTTCTTTTAAGAAAAATTGAGCGATGGATGGTGCATCAAAGGAGATCTTAACTGGAATAAAGTGGGAACTCTTCATTATATTGTCAAAAAATAAATTTATGTAGTCATGTCTCTGGGGGGTCATAGAACTACAACAAATCCCTGTGATTTGCTCCCTTTTTTGCTTCCAAAGATTGTTTTAGTGTATTTTTCTCCAATTTTTTGAAAACGTCGGCACTATTTATTGGGATGGCGTTGTTTCTAGCGTTATTTTCACTGAAAAAAACATGTAGGTGATCAATTAGGCGCTACTAATGCCGGAAATAACACCAGATTTAACACCGGATTTAGCGCCAGATTTAATGTCGGATGTGCCTCAATAATTAATTAGTTGAGGTGTTGGGGGTTAAGTGGATAGGGGATTTGAGTATTATGGGATTTAGGGATTTGGGGTATAGGGATTAAGGGTTAAGGGATTAATGGTTAGGTTTTAAGGGATTAATGGTTAGGTTTTAAGGGATTAAGGGTCAAGAGATAAGGGATTTGGTGCTTACGAGTTAAATATTTTAATGGTTAATGTCTTAGGGATTATGGGATAGGGGATTAATGTTTAAGTTCTTAGGGAATAGGGGTTTATGGATTAAGGGATTATGGATTAGGGTTTAATGGTTTAAGGGTCGATGGCTTATGGGTTAGGGTATTTAGGGATTTTTTGTTAAGGGATTAGTGATTAACTAAGGTGGAGGGCTTACGGGTTCGGGGATTAGGGATTAAGGATTTAAGGGTCAATGGATTAGGGGTTAGGGGATTTGGGGATTTGTTGGAACTCTCTTGAAATTTCATGGAACGTCTTCCAACACACCCATCACCAATGTCATCAACCGATGTCACACAATGAGTAGTGAATGGGGCCAACATTGAAATTTCCTCAAACTGTTCTTGTATGTGTTGAAATTTGACATGGTTAGACTAGACACATTCCTTGATGATATGCGAGGGTTTCAAGACTCAAGGATGCATGATGTCCCCAAATAATCTTTGATATCATCCATGTTTTCACCAACGTTCATCATGCAGTTTCATTGTCATCATTTGTCATTGACATCTACAGAATGTTTGTCGAAAATCTCTTGAAATTTCATGGAATGTATTCCAACACACCCATCAGCAATGCCATCCACCAGTGTCACACTATGAGCAGTGAATGGAGCCAATGTTGAAATTTATTCAATTTTTTCTTGATGCATCGAAATTTGACATGGTTAGACTAGACACATGCCTTGACGGTATGAGAGGGTCTCAATATTGAAGGATATTTCCTAACGTCCTCGCATAATCTTTGAGATCATACACATTTGCATCAATGTTTATCATGTAGTCTCATTTTCATCATTTGTCATAATTATCATCTATATAATCTTTGTCGAAACGCTCTCAAAATGCCATGGAACGTCTTCGACCAACACACCCATCACCAATGTCATCCATTGATGCCACATAATGACCAGTGAATGGGGTGAACGTTGAAATTTCTTCAAACTGCATTTGTATGCGTCAAAATTTGACATGGTTAGAGTAGACACATGCCTTGACAATATGCGAGGGTTTCAAGACTCAAGGATGCCTGATGTCCTCGCATAATATTTGAGATCATCCATGTTTGCATCAATTTTCATCATACAGTCTCATTTTCATCATTCCTCATTCCCATCTATAGAATCTTTGTCGAAACTCACTTGAAATGTCATGGAACGCCTTCTAACAAACCCATCACCAGTGTCTTCCATCGACGCCGCATGGTGAGCAGTGAATGGTGCTAATCTTGAAATTTCTTCAAACTCTACCTATATGCATCGAAATTTGACATGGTTAGACGAGACACATTCCTTGATGGTATGCGAGGGTTTCAAGACTCAAGTATTCCTAATGTCCCCGCATAATCTTTGATAGCCTCCATGTTTGCATGAACCTTCATTATGTGGTCTCATTTTCATCATTCATCATTCCCATCTACAAAATCTTGGTCAGAACTCTCTTGAAATGTCATGGAATTTATTCCAACACACCCATCTACAATGTCATCAACCGACCCGACACAGTGAGCTGTGAATGGGGCCAACGTTGAAATTTCTTCAAAATGTGACTGTATGCGTTGAAATTTTACATGGTTAGACTAGGCGAATGCATTGATGACATGGAAGAGTTTTAAGACTCATTGAAATCATTGATATTGAATATTCATGTTTTGATATGAAATAGGAAACTAAAATTGAGCTTTAATTTATTAAATGTTCACGTAATTCTAAGTGATTAAAATATTTTATTTTGTTTAATTATTTTATGTTTAATTCTTAATAAAACATAATAAAAAATGATGCCCAACATTAAAATGAAAACAATATAAAAATAATGAAGTTAACAAAGTTGCTTATTCAAATCATTGTGAGATATATGCATTAATATTTTATTAACTTTTGTGTCTTCATGAACATATGTTGATACAAAATGAATGGAAGAAGCATCCAAGTAATCGGATTTTTTTTTCCAACAATTCATACCATATCTTGAACACTTAAATTAAGGATATTGCAATAGGTAATTTGTATTGACACAAATAATATTGAACCATTTCAAATTTTAGGCCATAAGACTCATAATTTTTTAAATATGGATTACAAATAATTCTGAAAATTTAGAAGTCTTGGTCATTATCATCATTGTTTGCAACAATGTCATCTAGTGTATCATTGTCAATGTCCATATGATATTTCAAGTAGTTAATACTATCCTCATCCTCATCTTGCCCTGCATCATCTTCATCATCATTGAAATTTGACTGTAGACCATCCATATTGTTACCAAATGTATTTGGATCATCATTTTCTATACCATCCATGTTGTTGTCTTCCATAACATCATCTAACTTTGGATTGTTGTCTTTTTGTGCCTGAACATAACCATCTTCAACATCATCATAGATGTCAATTTATTCGATGTTATTTAATACATCTCTCTCATTTTGTTGGCCATCATTGTTTTTCTCAATATCCACTAATGCATCATCAAATACATGCCTTAATATTGGATCATAATGTATGAAAAACATCCATTTCTAGTCCAGAATATCTTCATAGAAAAATACATGCACATGAACAAGTACATACATATATTAGACGTATGTTATAACAACTTTATTGATTAATAAACACATGCATATATTCACAATAAACAATGTATTAAAAGATTATTGATCACTATCGCTTCTTGTTTGAGTTAAAGAAATACCTGCTCACAATGAATTGGTAGAACATAAGGCTCCTTATCCTATGCTAATAACCTTGAGGAATCTATAAAAAACAATCCACTATGGGTATCATTTCTTCATTTCCTCTCAAATTCTTCATACCATCTACACTTAAAAATACAACATTTAAAAGATCGATAATACAACTCAATAATTTCTTGTATTTTCCCAACCTATTGTAGATTTCCTTCAATAATATTCTTATCTTTTGAGCTTGATTGACTGGATTGCTTGAATTCAACCATGACGTCACAATCTAAGGATCATCTCTTTACATATACACATTCTACATGATAATGTCGACCATATGCCCACAATGTTGGATATTTCCTTGCCTGTGAAAGACCATTTATTTCGGTTAAAACAAATATAATGACGAATATTAAAATAGTTAATAGTGTCAAAATTGTAAGGAAACAACACTTGGTAAAATTCTAACTGTACCTTTCTTTCACATCCTCTAGACAAGTTGATTTCATGTTCTATTATGTTTGAATCTATACCTGCATCTTCTATTTGATTTTAAATTTGTTCAATAACCCATTCTAGTGTGAAATCTTTTTCCAATTCCCCTTGTAGATCAATAGGAAATGGGGCATTCCTTGGGTTCAATCTCTTAAATTGTCTCCTTGCTTCTAACACTTCTTCTCTCTTTTTATCATACAAATCAATCCATTTGTTCATAAATTTCATGTGGTACAAAATGAACTTGTCGAGTATAGCACTTTCATCTACACCTATTACATGTCAACATGTTTATTTCAAACTCCAAAGGCCATTTTGTTAATTTGACAAATAAATTACAGAGTAAATTAATGATTGCAATAAAAACAAGCACAATGATAATGAGTTCACTTACTAATTTCTACTTGAACACCACTAGATTGTGGTTTTTCTCCATCAATAATATATGATGCTCATTCTTCATCCCAGAAGCATGGCCCATCTTTGAAATTCTTACTAAGAAATTCACATAGGAATAAAAATGCTTCATTCAATACATACCCTTCAGCCATGCAACCCTTTGGATGTGCCTTTTGTTGGACATATATTTTTAGAGTTTTTATATACCTCTCAAAGAAAACCATCCACATCATTTATACGATACCCGTGAATTCAATGTCATCGACTAGGTGTATAAGTAAATGGACTTGTAGGTCCATGAAACTTGTAGGGAGCTCCTTCTCAAATACACATACATTTTTTGCAATTTCCTTCTAGTTTGGCAATTCACATTCGTGGATCTCCTTGGATGTCGCCCACATAATATAATAACAGTAAATTAGTATGAACCTTTAGGAAAAAATTAAAATGAAATACACTATCTCTATGTCTCTCACACATGAACATTCCATACCACATACCGTTCAAATGTTGACAATTGACTTATGGCATTCCTCAAGTCAACAGTAAGACATGAATCCCCCCTAATTTTCAATGGCATGATATGTTTTCAAACACATTTATGAAAGGTCATTAGTTATTTTTGTCACACAATAGAATATCATAATATATTTAGTACCTAATCAATTTTACCAATAAAATTTAAATGATGATATATAATACCTTCATAAAATAATGAAAATCATGTGTTTTAAATCCTATGATATGTCCATCAACTGTAAAATATTTAACCAATCATGAACCATAGTAGTAGGTGTCCTTATTGAACATATGACATTTTTTAGTTGGTCTATATCTTTCTTTTTCAAAATCCATGGAGCTTCTGCATATGTTTCATTTTCCTTGTTTGGCCACAAATGTTTTCTATCTAATTTGGTATGCAAAAGATCAATATCTCTCCCCGAAGAAAAGGTATCCTTATATTTTCCTAATATATGTCGAAATATTGAATCTGAGACATTTTTGAACACGTGCATACAATATAATAGGTGAGATATTAATATATCCTTCTAGTAAGGGATCTCATAAAATATGGATTTCGTTTTCATCCCTTCTGACATCTTAATTGCTGTTGGCTCACCAATATAACACTTTTTGCACCCTCTACATTCACTTCTACACCCCTTATTTCACTCTCTCACCTTATAAACACATTTATATTTTCACTCATACAACTAAATACCCAGCAAGTCTAGTAACGTATGGTCATCTCTTAATTTCCTTTTATTTTAATGATTAAATACTATTTTTAGAGGATTCATGACTTATTGTATTAGAAATGAAGCATACTTTGATTTTAGGTGAAGGACATATACGATGAGGACTCTCCATAATTCAGAATGTTTTATCTCACTCAGACAGAATCTCATCTCATCTCACTCGAATCTCTATGATGACTCATACACATACAATCTTCATCTCTAGGCACTACGTGCCCTAGAGATGAAGATTAGTTATTCAAATCACGAGATTACAGGGTGTAATTGGAGATTTGAAGTCACTTGATCATCACGAAAGATTACTTGTCTTCCAAACAGAAACGGTTATAAACAATTATTAGAATGTTAGGGTTTGAAACGAAGGGGCTGGGCATAGTTATTTTCATTGGGAAGCTATAAAAACAGAGATCAAAATGTAATAGGACGGCTCTGACAGTCTAGAAAGTCTAAAAAACAATGAATGAATAAATGGTGTTGTGAAATTCTAAAGATCGCTCTTGATGTTGTACCATTGCTTTGAATTAATGATATGTCCATGATCTAATAACGCACTTTCTGAAAGTTAATGTTTCTTCTTTTTATTTTAGATTGATGGTTTCAGTTTAGAATTTAATCTGTAAGTTCCTAAGGGACTTGTGGTTTTCTTGGTAAGGATCCACCAAGAAGACCATAAGCCTCTCTTTCATAGATTTAGTTCTTATATAGATTACATTTGCAGTAGTTAGAGTTATATTCAAAACAGAGTAAACAGTAGATTTACATTGCTCAAAGTTATTGTTAGCATTCGTTTATTGTTAGATTAATGAATAGAGTAACTATTAGTTTAGAAGCAAGATCGACTCATTGCATTTATGGTATAACTCGTTTCTGTGAAATCTGAAATCCTCATAGACTGTATCTCTTGATATCGTTTCCTGTTTTAAGAATAGTTTTTCTGAGATTTAGTTTCTTAGATTCATAATAGAGTAAAATGCCTTTAGCTAAAAGATTTTAGGGTTTTTATTTGTTGTTAAGTTTTAGTTCTGAAATTAGTATAGTTTTCTTTAGCTTGGAGTTCGAAAGATTCGATAATAGTGATCTAAGATAGAAATAAGAAATAGAAGGTAGGATTAGTTTACTTGTTGAAGGTTTTTGTATTAATAAAATAGAACTAGTTTCTTTCAAATATCTTAGGGTTTACTTGCTGTAGCTTTAGATTCTGAAATAGCACAGTCTCTATTGCACATATAATGTTAAATAGATGTACATTTGTAAAGGTGCAAAATACTTCCTGCACCTTAGATTACTTTCTGCACCTTACATTGTTTTCTGTGTCATTAGTTTACTTTCTGTGACATACTCTGTTCCTGGTATAATTTGTTGTTACTTAGTTTGATTGTTGAAGTAGTTTCATTTTGAAATAGACATCTTACTTCTAGATTAATTCAAAGGTAGTTGTTAAAGATATTTCATTTATGTTTAGAATTGAATGTTGTAGAATTTAAATGGGAATGCTTTAGTTAGAATGCTTTTGTTTAAATTAGAATAAATGAAATAGATTAGAGATAACTTAGGCTTAGAGAAGAGTAGACAATTAGGTTCCAGTCCAGCACATATGGTGTTTATGCCTCTAAGTTTACCTCCTTGGGTTGACATTTTATGTAAGCTATTATAGAGATATAATTAGCCCCACAATTGCAACTTGTTCTGGTTCTTTAATAGAATCACCCCCATCAAAAAAATCCTTCCAAGATTTCAATTCAGCATCTTCATACTTCTGAAGCCAATCAGTTGGACCCATAATCATGGGAGAGCCTCTATTTTCAACTTTTCCATCAAATTGATTCTTATGGTGGTTTCTAAACCTATGATCTAGTGGTAGAAAACCCTTGTTGTTTGCATAAATAAATTTATGTATATCTTTAGAATACCACCCTTGAAATTGTTCTACACATCTTGGACATGAAAATATCCCCTTTGTTTGAAGCCCTGCAATTCAATAAGTAAGCTCAATAACATCAAAATAATAGTATAAAACTAAGTATGAAAGTTGGGATGAAAATAAATTATTAGTGTAAATACGTAAAAACAATTATCTTACCAGAACAAACACCAAGTCTTGGGAAATTATGAATAGTCTAACATAGCACACCATACAACATGAAGGACCTATTTGATGGAGGACATGATATGTCATACATTCTTATTCCTTTCCATAACAGTTGCATCTCATCAATAAAAGGCGCAACATAAACATCCATGTTTTTAACTTGATATTTTCCCGGAATAATGAGAGTCAACATAAGGTTCTCCTTTCTAACACTCATCCATAGGGGAATATTGTATACTATCAATATGACTGGACAAACACTATAAATTGAGCTCATGAAAGAGAATGGGCACAGTAATCCATCAATTGCAAGACCAAACATAATACTATGGGGTTCATCTTTGAATTTTCTTGGCCATTTTTCCTCTATGTGTTTCAATTATTTGGAGTTGGCCGAAATTCGCATGAATCCATATTTAGTCCTATTCTTTGCATGCAAGTCCATCAATTGTGCAAGTGAATTGCAACAAAACATTCGTTGAAGTCTAGGTATAATTGGCATGTGACGTAAAACCTTGTTTGGAACTGTAGGACCGTGTACATTTGTAAGATATCTCTTCTCTTTGCATACAGGGAATTCTACGTTGTATTTATATTCATCTCTATATAAAATGAAATCATTTTTACATGAATGGATTTGCTTATATTGAATCCCCAACTCAACCAACAACTGATGTGCCTCTCTGCAAGTGGATGGCAACACATTCTCTTCAAGAAATATTTTGGTTTTTAGTGCCCTGAAATATTTCCAAATATTAGATCAATTGAATGTTTGACTTATGATGAACATGTTTGATATGCCAATCTATATTAGGACTATTCATAAACGAATTACATACACCAATAAACAATGCATTGTAAGAAATATATTTCAACTCACTTCAGTAGGGTGGTGAATCCTTTGTCTGACCAACCAAATAGTGACTTGATTTCTAATAATAATAATGTGCATTCTAGTTTTGAGGTTCTACTTGCACCCAATTTGAACACGTGTGTCTTTGTTGCAGGCTTGATGGAGTCTTTTAGGTTGTTATCATAAACATTATGTTGGTGGTAATTATCCCTTCTGTCATTGTTACTGTCATCCATATGATCATTGTTTTCATCATTGTTTCCATCCCCAAAGAAACCTGTAAGCAGTTCATTCAATCCTTCTTCATGCACTTCATTTTCACTATCATGATCATCATCAATAAGGCTAGGTGGCATGTCATTAGCATATGTTAATCTCATCAATTGTTCAAATTTCTCAAGTGGTAGAATTCTCTTTAAATATGCTCTTTTTGCCTTGGTATGGTTTGGATCATCCCGTCCAAATCTTAATAGCCCAGTTGGATCTTGGGTATTAGTAGTCATTATTTCATCATCATCTTATACCTATCAACAAACACAACCATTAGTTAATGTTTGGAAACAATTGGATAAATCATAAATGTATCAATTTCAAATAAATATAATCAAATATGCCTTAACAAAATAAAATATAAAAGGTATGAACATATATACATAAATTTAATAATGGAACATTATTTTATAGACTGCTTTATTTATACAATGATTTGAATAAAACACAATTTTGACAACACAGTTTATAAAACATAAATCCACTCTCATTTATTATTCTTTGGTTTTATGCCCTTAAGAACATCCTTAGGGAGACCTTTTTCTTCCCTTTTCTTTCGTGAAGGAGTGTGTTTTAAGAAGGGGTAATCAATCAATAACTCATCCCCAATGGTAAGGTCCATAATATCCTCAACCATTATCAATCTATCAAACTCTCTTTCCATGTCTCCATCTTTATCATTTATAACCTCAACAAATTGACAATTCGGTCTTACAATAGGGTCCCTTCCCTTACTGCTATTTATAAATCCTGCAATATTTTTGTGTGTGTATGCACGTCCATCTATATATATAAGATGACCTCTATTAATTTCTTTTCCACTTTCCAATTGGAGACGATGTGTATACAGATTCAAATTTAGACCATATGCTAACATGCTAAGCTTATATTCTGCTAGCCTTCTCCATTCAGCATTGTAATATGACAGACCATAATATGGCATTGATCTCCTAATGGTTTGTTGTGAATTTTTTCTATTTTTAGATCCCACATGTACATTTTTTACAATAAAGAGGCTTAGATTCGTTCCATGAATATTGGAGGGTTGTATCATGTAGAATTTATAACCCCAAAATTGAAACACATCATACACTCTAGGTAGTTGTTGATCACTAGGCCAAGCGCAATATAATCGACGGTCAAATTTCTCTTTGTAAATTGATCTCAAACCTAAGGGAAATTCATCATCTCAATAACATTCATTATCATAGGGTATGTAGTCCACCTTCCCCTTGTCTTTAAGTAAATTATGAATCTTTAAACCGGTTCTTGTTCTGTTACTTGTTTTCATCAATTCCTCATCTTCTGAGCTGGTATATTGACACATATTTTTGTTATATATATCATTTGATAAATGATCATCTCCCTATAGGATGGAAGTCGATGATCCAAGATACTTTAAACCAAAATATTTATCCTGAAAGCATCCATTAAGAAAAAAAATAATTATTTAAATAATATAAAACAATGTTTAAAAGAAGTATGCATGTTATTTATATCAAATTGGAAAATTCCTTACCACAATTCCTATTGGATTTGAATCGATTGCAGGAGGCATACTAGCTACTAGAAGCTCATCATCTATGTAATGTCTTTGTAAAATCGCTCGTTTGAATTGTTTCTTTCCACAACATATAGAACATCCACAAAAAACAATTTTCTCAAAGTATTCATCCCATGTACTATATTCTTAACCAACCTCTTCTTCAGTGCAATTATTTGTTGTGTCTATAGCATCCATTGTCATATCATCTTCCACCCACTGTGTTCTTTGTGATTTAACATTTTTAGGTCCACTCCCACATACATATGTTTTTTTTCTTTTGCTAGTTGAACGCTTAGGCTCTGCACTTGCTCCAATATCCATCTGAAATAATCAACAACATGCATTAATTTATTTCAATATTGGATAATACACTATAAATTTTAATAATACTGTGAAAATGGATGGACGTATCACATAATGCTTCCTAAGTTAAGTGAAAATTTGATTACCCGATGCCCTGCAACATCTATTGTGTCCTTATTTGATATGACACAATATGTTTCCATGGCCTCGTCTAGCTCCTATAATACACAAAATAGTCAATGATGTTTAGTACACCAATTATATCATTTCAACCAATATGCTATCCAACACAAAACCTCACTTTACTCATATATTTGACATATTGATATCATGTTTTGGATTTGAAAAAAAAACAACATAGTTTATATAACTCTATCTCTTCTATGTTGTAGCATTTTTGAATTCATAAAAACCATCCTCCGTTGGTTGAGGTTTCTTTGTATTCTCAACTTTATTGTATCTTCAGATTTCGTATCTAATTCTATGGCCACCCACTTTCCTCTCGTTGATTTAGTAGGTCTATGTCACCCATGTCCTTTGTCCATGGCCTCGTTCAAATCATGCAATACACAACAATCACATTAGTCACATAACATCTATGCACCAAAATGTTTTTGATATTATCTTGTTAATATGCTTGCTTTCCATGGTCCATGGAAGGGGCCCCATATCATCGTCACTATTTCAAGTGACTAGAAGACTAGTAAGAGGTCATGTGTTGTGGTATGAGTAGTTATGATTATCCTTGAAGGCCTAAAATCATCCTATAGGGCCTAACATAATTGTTTCCTCCTGTGACCATGTATATAGGCTCATGCGCCATGTTTCTATTGTCAAAACATCCAATTTTCATTACGTTAGTTGTAGGTTAGAGATCACAACTCCCTCTAAAGCAATTTATGTTTACGTTTGTATTTTAGAGTTAATAAGGCATAGTTGAATCCCAAGAATGTTTTTATTTCAAAGAATATATGTTGAAAGATGTTCTATGTGATGAATGCAAAATATCCTCTAAGTAGGTCACAATGGAAAATGATCCTTTATAAATAGAAACTCAACCATGCCAAAGCAATAAGGAATGCACAAGTGTCTTGATGTTGCTTAAGTGTATAGAAGGGGTTTGTAGAGTTATGATACTTAAGGGATAAAGTGTGATGTAAATTATTAGAGGAACAAAGAGATAATAGAGACAAAAGAGATAAAACACAACGTGACCCATATTTGGCTCAAATATACATATATTCCAATATAAACGAATGAGCTACAATAAATAGCAAGGATCAAAGAAATGAAATTAACTTGTTGTGTCTCTAGCTATAATGAAAGTACGATAGATCTTTATAACATGAAATATATCATTGCAAAACTTTGTTTAACAATGTACAATTTCATGATGATTTACAATGATTAGAATTATATATTTATAGTGTAAATCTACCATCAATGAGATGATTTCCATGCTAAGAAACAGAATAGAAAAATCTTAGTGTTTTTTAGAATATGTTAGTTTTTAGGGGCCTTAATGATGATAATAAAAACAACTTTAATCATTAGAGCTAGTGGAAACGTCACCTCAGTCCACTATGAGATCCCATTGATGATGCCAAGGAATTTGGAGTTAAGTTGGCACAATAGCATACTACATGTTGATATGTTGGTGATGCCACATATATGACTTGTTGAATAAGGATAAATCACATATTTTAGATAATGTGTGGGTCATATTTTATATGGTCGTGACAAGGAATAAAACAACTTGTGACAAATATCGTTGCAAGTACCCATTTAATCGCAAGGTCAATGCATGGATCAGGAGTCCCTTTCCCTAGGTAGAAATGGTATCCATTGCATTGGAAGTAGAAATTTGTTTCCTGTAGGCAATGGAGGTTAATGTTGATGCATAAAATGTTAATGTGTTATCCACAAAGCAAATTTTTTTCTCACTTGTTGAAATGTGAAATACTTGGACTATGCAAGGGACTAACTTGATTTGACACATTTGTAGAATATTTATATATCCTTGTGTATGTGTGTCGAGTCATTTGATCTATGGCTTGGTCAAAATGAGCTAGTGTATTGAACTTATGATCAATCTCAATTCGAGGATCCAACGAAGTTGTGATTTGCTCAAGCAAAGGAGGATTGTAAGGCTATAAGAGCTCAACATTTAAATTAGATGTTTGATTTGTTTAGGAATATAAATGTCATGAGTAATAGGAATTATGTCAATGATATTCATATAGGTTGTTAGTAATGGTAGACTACCAAGTGGTTGTGTTGCATCACACTAGGTTCCCTAGATTTGGATGAGTGCACAACTAGCAATGGAATATCTAACATGGATGTAAGCTCCTAATCCAATCTTAATATACTATTTGAGTGCCTACTCTAATGAGATAGTGATATATGTAATGTGCACTAAGAGACAACCCCATATAAGGACAAGTCCATGATAATCTTGTCCAATATGTCAATGGGATCAAGCATGAATAATTTCATAATGAACTAGGTTGCATCATGATGGGGGCATATTAGGTAGAGAAATTGAAAACTACAGTGAAGAAGAAGTTATATAATTTTGTCACAACACTAGTGAGGTCCTCTTACATAGTAAATAGTAGTGGGGGTGTAAGAAGAATCACTTCTTAGTTCTATTCTTGTTGAAATGTAATGAAAGTTCCTACTAATTGCAACTATGAACCTCAGTAAGTGCAATAAAATTTTGGGGTGTTAGTGGTGGATATTAGTTTAGTCATGATAGCTTCATATAAGACATTGGTTAGGTAATCCACATAAGCCATTTACATGTGTGTGATTGACTAACTTATGGAAGTATGTGGTTGCAACCACCAAGAGTGATTGACTAACTTATAAACGTATGTGGTTGAATTAACCACAAAGAGATTTAGTTTTCACTTTACCTTGAAAACATAGAACAATCTACCCTCGATTGACTCAATGTTGATTCTCCAAGGTCATGATAATAGACCCCATGTTTCTCTCACAAGTAGGGTTTACTAATAATACAACATTGTAGATATTCAAAGGTGTGATGTGACCACATGTTACCTCATGTTTTCCAAGGATAGAAATATACATTCCTTGGTGATGTAGTTCTCCTTCTCTATTTGGAGCCATTCAATGTTTCAAGGATGTGGGTGATCTTAGTTTTTGAGCTTCTGTCATTATGTAGTGGCCATGAGAATCAAAATTCTCTAATTATAGTTATGAAAAATAACATGGAGATGTTTTTAATGAACCCCCATTTGACTGTGGAATTGATGTGTTATTTCTTACTCCAACTGAATTGTGCTTAATGATGGATATGAGTCTATGTGCATTATGAGAAGAATGGTGTTGGAAAATTCAGGTGCATAGGTTGCAATCTTCTTATCGTTATCGTAGTTTTATTGTTTTTTGAGTTACACAAAAATGTATTTACAAACTCATCAATGTGTATTATGATGGTTAAATGTCATCTTGCACCACTTTATATTTCTTATTTCCTTTCTTAGAGTTGACCTTTGTTTCCTTCTTTTTAGGCGTTGAAGAATTATCAAATTGAGCAATTTTTTCCAAAGTGTGACAAGTTTATTTCTTCTTTGCATTTGTGCCATTCTTTGGAGTATTGCACTCTTAGTCCAATTTGTCATCAAAGGAGTTGGGGTGTTTCTTGGATTTGTGCTTATTATTAATCCTTCTCACAAATATTTAGGCATATTTATGTGTATGAATTATTAGGAACTCCATATTTTTTCAAGTGATGTATTGTTGTAGTCTTCTCTAGTACTTGAGAACAATATTTATGTACTCTTCCTTCATGAATGAATGAGCTACAAGACTATTGAAATCATATGTGTATCCATCAACTAATTGATCACAATGTTGGTGTAGTTGTTTTGACTTCATGTATTGGTCACATTTATGTCATAAAGGATAATAATTGGCATGCATCACCTTCATGAATTCATCCCATGTAGTGATGGGTTCACCATGTTCCTCACACTTCTATATATTATCTTTCCCCCAAGTTTTGGAGTGAGTGACATTTATGTGGTTGTGAGATTTATTTTCTTAGCGTCATTGAGGTCTTTTGCATCAACTAAATTTGTAGGGAACTGAACCCTTAATACAACGCTATGATATCAAATTTCCTTTGAACACCTATATGTTGTAGTCAAACTTGAACTTTAAGGGGTTGCATCCATAAAAATACTATGATCCATGGTTGAATGAAGTATGTAAGACTTAGGGCACTAGTATCTTGTATAAGAATGCAAATTGGGTCCATAATTATTCAGATTTCCTTTGGAGAGACTTCTCAATCATTCTCTACATAACACTTACTTTGGGTATCACAGAGCCAACATAATCATCTATTGCTATCTATAGGCGCTAAATTAGGCTCATTTATTTCATTTTTTCCCCATTTAGCGCCCCAAAATGATTACATTTTTTGCCAATAGTCGGCACTAAATCTAGCGCTAATGCACCCAATTTAGCACCGATTATTAAAAAAAAACAAAAAAAAATCCCATACAATGAATGTAAAGCATTCATACCCCCTATTTATTTTATTGAGTGCGTCATAGGATGGCCAGGTAGTTTGGATTATCGTGGAACAAACATGTTGAGACAAGAATATCGATCCAAACCCCGTGGAAATTGAATGGAATGGCAATTCTTACACGCATGACAAGATACGCATTTTTAGGCCCCAGAGGAAAAGGGAAAGGAGATCTCTTTATTTACCCTGGCATAATGTTTCTTCCTTTTGTTCTTCTATAGGTAGGGTAGGCTAACTGGTGTCTTTATCGAGCGAGTCATTCGTGTAGTGAGATCTATCCTTATACCTTCATCGACTGGGAAATATCCCTCCCACCCGGATAATGCTGAGATCAAAACTCATTCTTTCGTATTATGAGTTTTGTTTTCCAATTTTCATTCGACACCTTTGTCTTTTTCCTCACCTCTATGATCCACTGGGTAAACCTACTCGATGATATCTTATTGCTAATTTTCTATATTTTAACAAGCTATCGAGCAATAAGAAGGAATTAGATCTTTCCTTATATTGTTTCCCTCCTTTGTCAGGTGAGGCCAAGAATTTAAGAAACCTAAATAAACAATATATTCCCATCTAGGTAGTATGTTCTTTCCTCACCCGAGTCATCGCCAACAGGTCACCAATGTAAATCATTCACCATTTTTCCATTCTCATACTCACAATTGAAAATCTAGGGAGCTTGGAACTTCTGCGTGGAGTTGGAGAAGACCAAAGAAATGCCTTGAGTCTATGAAAGAAAACAACTAATCTATTGGATCTCTGTTGATGGTGGGAAGAGATAATGATGCATCCCTCCTCCCCTGTTGTGGATTTCACTAAAAAAAATTGATTTATGGGTGTGATTCGGCCTCTACCAGTCACAAAATCAATTTGTGCATGTCATTCACCCCCTGCCAGAGACAAAAATCAAACCCTTGTCCATCCATTTCACATTATTGTTGTTTATAAAAGTTCGAGGGAAGGGAGCAAAACATATAGAGAAAAGAGAAGGGATTTTCCACAATCTGGAGGAAAAACGTTCGCCCTAGGATGCCATAAAATGTCAAGCAACAAAGGGAAAAGAGAAAAGGGATCTGATTCTTTCTAGAATGAGGTATTTCATACTCAATTTATATATTTGTACATGTTTCCATTGCTTGTTTGAATTTTATTTTTTAGTTTTTTATTTCAAAATTATAAAAGAAGAAATTTCCTCTCTCTCTATATATATAAGGTTTATTTTTTTATTTTTAAATTTAAAATAACAAATTTATTGTACATATATAGGGACATGACAGTGAGAAACTGAAAGAGGTGATGGATTCTATATTGGGGGTAGAGTAAATGAAGAAACTATAAGGTATCGACTTGTCCATGCTTTCCAAATATGTGGAAGAACGATCTCCTAAAGGCCCTGAAACAGTCCAACCAAAGAAACCATGTCAAAGGGAATCGATTGATTCCCTATCAACTCCTAGATCGTGTAAAAGATCAAGGAGAAAATCAATCACAATAAACTATAAGAATGTGGAAGAGGCGGCAGAGACGTCCAATGTCTCATCCACTCATGGGACACATATTTCTTTCACCACTAGTACATGTTATGCATATTGCATTGGTACATACAAAACCAAGGTAGAATATGATGTTGTGTCTGGGAATATCAGAATGAAATATAACGGGAAAGTTTTCATGCGTAGGTTGAAGGAATCATGCCTTCAACGCTTCAAAAGGAATCTACATATTCCATTCTCGAAGATACCCATGCACCTTCAAAAAGAAGTCATTCATGACATGGAGACTAAATTTGGGATAGGTTGGTTGGTAAAGAAGATAAAAAAACAAATGACTCAAAATTGCAATAGATTTCTCTTCAACCAAACGAAAAAGATAAAATAAATTCCTCCTGAGCTAAGGAACAAAAGAAGGGAAATTGATGTAAGTGTGAAAGTATGGAAAGAGCTCATGAAAATATATGATAGAGAGGATGCATGGAGAATGATTCAGATTTAGGAGTGGAATGAACTAATTATAGATTGAATACAATAAACACAGAGATATGAAGAATAACATAGATATCTAGTGAAAAATATCTTCTATTGAATAAATGAAATAGGGTGAAACTGTAAAACTGACGAATTGAAGCACTTGCTCAAATGGTGGTAGCTATATCTGAGAAGATATTTGGTTGCTATGCGCATCTGTCTGAGAAGAATGATTACAATGAGGCTCCAGAGGCCTTTTTGATATTACTCATGAATGCCAAAACCCTATACATCCAAAAACCTAACCCTAGAAGGTGAAACACCAAAATTCATGTGGGCCCCTATGGATAAGTTGGTACCTCAACGCCCCGGATGGGGTGACACGCGGCGTTGTGGTGACACCAGGCTTAGCACTAAGCCCGGGCTTAAATGTCGATGGACGCCACCCACACATCTGCATTTACGATGGTGGACGGCCATAGCAACAGCCATACGACGGAGGGACTCCTCCCTCACGTGACCATTTACGCCTACTGCGCACTCAGAATGAAAGGGGATAAGGGTGGACAGGTGACTTTGGCTTCTGGTTATGTGCTTTCTTATGAGCCCAGACAGAGCAGGATTGCTCCTGCTTTGGATATGCTCTTCGCTTGGATGCTCTGGTGTAGTCTTGCACTCCTCATGTCCTGGCTCACTACCTTTTCTTTGCATTTTGGTAAGAATTTCCCAGGTAGTTTGTCTTTGTGTGTGCCGAGACAGAGTCGGTCTGCTCGTGCTTTACACCTGCAACCGCTCTCATCCTGGCTTTCTAGCTTATCACTGCAACCACTTGGTACTTGCATTCATCCCCCGGATACTATGGTTAGAAAGCGAGGCAGGCCTCGCCGTGGCTCAGCCTGGAATGCCCACAAGGCGTAGCGGCGATGGAAGGAGCAATTAGAACGCGCTCTGGCATTGGCGACCTCCAGTCTTCGGAAGAAGGCTCGAGCTGAGAAATTGGCATTAATCGCCACAATTGCAGAGTCGGGAGCTGGCTATAGCATAGAAGCCACGGAGATTCAGTCGGGTGACAAGAAGGAGGCTGAGACTGAGGCTTCGTTTCCCACCTACTTCGTGGAGGAGGACCCGTTTATGGAGGACCTGTCGATTGAAGAGGAGCCCCGCACCATAGAGACGACCAACCGGGAGGGAACCAGACTCAATTTGGCTAGGGAAGACGATTTCCCCAGCTGCATTGTTGAAGAAACTCCCTGGCCGGGCGACAACAGTCCTATCAGCCACGACATGCAGGCAACTAGTGCTGAGAAGATTGTGGATAACAAACGCTCAGCGAGGAAGGCTGCAGAGGATGAAGCGGAGCAGAGGGAGTTTGCAGCTGGCATTGGTGCGGCAGTGGATTTGAGGAATGCTCCCCTTAGCGGCATGGGTGGCGGTCTGCATGGCTCTCTCCTCCATGCAGATCACTTGGCTCTGGTGTTCGAGCTCTGAGGCCACATGTCAGACCTGGAGCATAGGGCCCTCCTCATGGGCCAGCGCCTGGACCTTCTCCTCGATGCATATTCCAGTGTTCCAGCTCAGCGGAAGTGCCCCCTGTGCATGTAGGCTTTTGCCATCCTGGCGAGGTCCACGTGGTAGAATGGTGAAGGCAACAGGTCACCGGGTACCTAGGTTTTTATGCTTTCTTGGTTCTTAGTCTTATCGTGTTACTGTTTTATGTTCATTTGGACCATAGACATCTATCCTGGTTTCCTCCGGGCAGGACAGATGCTACTTTCCTTCATGTTTTATCATATAACTGTTATTTTCTCTCCACTTATGCTGGTTTCCGGTAATCGACAACATTTTTGGTGACTTAGACCCATGCCACTGTATATTTTGTCAAAGTTTTTGTTAATCTAATATAGCAGGTACCACCCCTTTTTTATTTAAAAAAAAAAAAAGTTGGTACCTCAACTTCTCGGGGTCGTAACTTTTTCATACGACCTCCATCTTAGGCACGTGATAGACCATTAGAAATGTCTTTCAGAGAACTACACATTTCATCGTCAAACTTTGATTCCGTCTACATTTTGACTGTGGAGAGCCAAAAAAACAATGTTTAGGGCCCCAAAACGGCCCTAGAAGTACAACAAGATGTGCTTACATGAAAACATACAAAATAATCTAGTTGGATTAGGCGAGAGGCCACCAATATCCACCTGGAGAATGTGTAGGGCTTCAGACAACCCCAGAAGTGTATAACCCACAATTACAAAGAAGTACATAATAATGTGCTTAACAAAAATGGACAAGAGGAGCTAGTTGGGATAGGAGGGTGGACACCAATATACACCTAGATCAATCCTCCCCCCTTAGGAAGTAATGGTATCCATTGTGTTTATTTCCCCCATCAGGTGAGGAAAATTCTGCTAGATTTGGCCCCGGGTGAGACATTGTCCTTGGTGTAGGAGTTGCCCTGCCTTGACAACCCGATAAAGCTGGATCCTTTGCTGGCGAGTTCCCTTGACCTGTGTGTCCACTATATGATCAATGGATGCTTGTTCCATGCAATGAGGGTTGATATCTATTGGTGTCATCTATTCTGCGATCTTTGAGGTGTCCAATAATGGTGGAAAATATGGTCGAAGGAGGTTCACATTGAACATTGGGTGAATGCCAAGGAAGGGTGGAGTGTTGAGCTCAAAAGAATTTCTACCCACAACCTTGGTGATAGTGTAAGGCCCATAGAGAAGTGGGTGAAGCTTCCGATGGGGCCCTGTGAGACGCTCCTTCTGCAAATGTAACCAGACTTTGTCTCCAAACTGAAACTGGTGTGGTACCCTATGTTGATCATGGCATTGCTTGTACTTCGCATTGGATTTCTGTAAAATCTTATGGACCTATTGGAAAATGTGTTGAATACACTCAATGAATCTAGTGGATTTTTTGGTCTCAGACTAAACATGGGAAGAGTCTGTCTATGTGGTGGCAAGAGGTAGTGCAACATACATGAGACCCAAGGGCTGGAATCCCAACCCCACCTGAAATGGGCTATGGTTGAAGGAGCTATAGAGAGCCCTATTGTAACTATGATGAACATAGGGGAGACTCTCATCCCATGTACATGGATGCTTAGAGTTTTACATATGCAGGATGTGCACAATCATCTGATTGAGAATCTATGTTTGGTCATCTGTTTGGGGGTGGAAAGAAGTGGATTTATTGAGCTTGGTGTCCAAAAATGACCATAGACTAGACCAAAATGTGATGAGGAACCTATTGTCTCGGTTGGAGATGATGGTTTGTGGTATCCAAAAATGGACCCACACTTGTTCGAAGAAGAGATTGGCGGTGTTTGTCGTTGTGATATTCTTTGTGCAGGCTATGAGGATGGCCATCTTCAAAAACTGATCAACGACCAAAAATACACAGTCATTTCCTTTCTTGGTCGACGAAAAGATACACATGTAATCCACTGAGATGGATTGCCAAGTCTTCTCGGGAGTAGGAAGAGGGGTGTATAAACCTTGCTTCTTGATAGATGGCTTGGAAATGGAACATGAAGTGCAAGATCTGATATACTTGTCGACGTCCTGTCGAAGTTTTGTCCAATAAAAATGTTTCTGAAGAACAGACATAGTTTTCTCCACACCAAAATGTCCCGCCATCTGAATATAGTGGGCTTCCTAGATCATCTTTGCACGCTCGCTTGTAGGAACACATAGATGGCCCATATGGCATAATAGTCTGTCCTGAATGTGAAAATTAGTGATAGTTTCTCCTGTACCCAAGAGCTGATAGGTGGTGGTGAAGTTTGGATATTGTTGATAACGTTGGGGCCACTGAGATACCTCATGTCCAAAGGAATGGAGAATAGTGGTGAGTGCAGCCACAGGACCTCGACTGAGGCAGTCAGTGACATGATTTGAGATCCATTTCTTATACTTGATGTTGATATGGAATTGTTGTAGGTAGGTGGACCACTTATGATGGCAGTTGTTTTGCAATTTCCTCTATGTCTGTATGAACTGAAAAGGCTTGTGATCAGCGTGGATGATCATCTCCTTTCCTAGAATGTAATGTTTCCATTGACGACAGGCTTGTAAAATGGAATACATTTCCTTTTCATAGGTGGGGTATTTCTGGATAGTATCTGAGAGTGTCTCACTATGGTATGCCATCGAATGGTCGTGTTGAGTGAGAACTATTCCTACAACATAGTCAAATGCATCATTCTCAATCTCGAATGGTTGCTACAGATCAGGAAAGGAGAGTATTGGAGATGAGCACAAGTGATGCTTCAGATCATTGAATGCTCGTTGTTGTTCCTTCCCCCACACAAACTTTTCCCTTCCACTGCCCTTGGTCACCTGGCTAAGGGCCCATGCAATATGGGAGAACCCCAACATGAACCGTCGATAGAAATTGGTCAGTCCCAAGAAGCTCTGAAGCTCAGTTACTGTGGTCAGGGCTAGCTAGTCACGAATGAATTGGATATTATCTGGATCAAAATCTACCCCATGCTCATCAATAATGTAGCCCAAGTATTGGACCATGTTCATGCCAAAAGAGCATTTTTCCAAGTTGGCATATAGCTTGTGCTGCCACAGAGTGCTCAAAACTCGCTCAATATTCCACAAGTGCTCCTCCAAAGTTCTGTTGAATATTAGGATGTCATCCAAATATACAACCACAAAGGAGTTGGTGAAGGATCACAATACATCATCCATCAACCTCATGAAAGTGGATGGTTCATTTCTTAAGCCAAAGGGCATGACCACCCATTTGAAGAGACCTTCTTTAGATTTGAAGGTTGTCTTCCATACATCAGTTGGTTCGATGGGAACCTGGTGGTAGCTAGACTTTAGGTCAATCTTTCTGAAGAAATTTCCCCCCTTGAGTTGGTCAAGAAGGTCATCAATACTGGGAATTGGGTACCGGTTTCTAATTGATATTTTGTTTAAGGCTCTGTAATCAATGCAGATTCACTAAGTCCCGCCCTTTTTCTGTACCAGTAAAATCGGGCTTCCGCAAGGGGAGGAGATGGGTCTGATGTGCCCCTTTTGAAGAATATCTTGGATCTGACGCCTAATTTTGTCATTTTCCATCAGTGAGCGATGATAGACTGGTCCATTAGGTAGAGGTGCGCTGAGGGCCAGATCAATTGGATGCTTTACTTGGCAGTGCATCGATACCCTGGTGGGTGAGGAGAAGATGTATCTGTATTATTCCACGATCCAGTCCACTTGATTTTGCTGCAAAGAGAGGCTCTGTGTAGAGGCCATGGATGTGGCGACAACCTTCTTCTTACTATGAGCACAGATCACAAAGAAGACGAACTTCCCGTTCTATGAAATGACCTTACTGCATTTCTTAGTAGAGATTAAAGAAATAGCGGTAGGAGGCGCTACCTCCGGTATCATGTACAATTGTCTACCCAAAGTAATAATAACACTGCGGGGTCTAGACTCATACACAACATGACACTTCCACAAATATGGTTTTCCTAAAAGAACATCACAAACTTCAAGGGTAGAAATATCACACAATACCTCATCTTTGAAAGGCTTGATGTCATAGGGTAGATGACATTCTTGGATGAATTAGAGATCTCTTCCTTGGTGAAGCCAACCAATGGTGTAGGGTTGTGGGTGCAGTGTCATTGGCAGGTCTAGCTGCTTGACAACCTCTTCTAAAATCAGGTTCTTCTGACTACTGCTATCGACAATGAAATGAAGCGGAGCCCCCTTTACCCACATATGTGAGTGACAGAGGTGTTCCCCTTCCTCTGGTTCTTCTGGCTCACTTGGCCGAATTTTGGTGGTAGCGACAATTGCACTGGGTTCAACATTGATAATCCAATTCCCTCCTTGAGTATTTGATTCGAAATGAGAATTGGCCTCTGACTCAAAATCCTTCATCTCATCCACGAGTGACTGCTTGGAGCATCATTCTTTAGTGTTGTGCCAAGGGATTTTATGGTACTCACACCATTTTCCTGTGTCCTTCTTCGTCTTCTCATTGCCCTTCTTGTGTTGCAACTTGGAATGGTTGTCCTGAGAGTGGCCATGTGGGATCGGTCCCTTGCTGTGTGGGTTCGGGCCGCCTTTTCCCTACTTCGGCTATGAGGAGTTTGCAGATCCAAACTCTTGCCTCTTCTTCTTAAATTTATGCTCGATCTTGACAGTGTATCTATAAGCCATTCCTAATGAGGTGATGTCCAGAAAATCAATTTATGTTTGAATGTATCTATGCAAACAAACATGGTATTTGAGCACCAGATGATGCTCAAAGCCTTTGATACCCAATTTGGTGTGCAGGGTATGAAAAATATGGGTGAAATCTGGTACTGTCTGGTCCCTTTCTTGATGCAAGGTGGTCCATCTGGTATATTGGTCCTTGTAGCTTCCAACAGGGTAGTATTGTTCTTTAATAGCATCCCAGAAGGAATCCCATGTGGGGTCCACCACAATATTTTAGATTCCTCTACGGGTATTTGCTCAGAGTAAGTATCCCACCAGTCCTTAACATGGGGGATGACCTTGAGGAGTGCAAAAGTAATCTTTTCCCTATCAGAAAAATTGTGGACCAAAAAATACCCTTTGCGCAGATTCAACCATTTATCTACAACATCCGCATCTATCAATCCTTCAAATAATGGAATATAAAATTTTACTTATACCTTGAAGGGGTTTGAATAGCCGCTTGATGAATATGCTTCTCTCGTAGGTAGTCATCGAAGGGTCTGCGCAAATTTTTCCATCGTTTTGTTCCTTTGTCATACGAGGGATTCCTCGAGAAACATTTAAATAGGATCTCCTTCTCTATCATCTTTCTTTTCATCCCCCATGGGTTGTTGTCAGCCTCGGCATTGCAGATCTTGCAACGACTTGATTAGTTCGAGTCCCAACTTCTTGTACCTAGATCTTGTCGGGGACATGCACGAAGAAAACTAAATGAAGAGCAGACCGCTCTGATACCACTAATCCAGATTTAGGAGCAAAATGAACTGATTAAAAATTGAATACAATAAACACAGAGATATGAAGAATACCATAGATATCCAGTGAACAATATCTTCTATTAAATAAATGAAATAGGTTGAAACTATAAAACTACAGAACTGAAACACTTTCTCGAATGGTGGTAGCTATCTCCAAGAAAAGATGTGGCTTCTACGCGCATCCGTTTGAGCAAACTAATTTCAATGGGGCTCCAGAGGCCTTTTTGATATTACTCATGAATTCCAAAACCCTAAACATCCAAAAACCTAACCCTAGAAAGTGAAACGCCAAAAGTCATGTGGGCCCCTATGGGTAATTTGATACCTCAACTTCCTAGGGTCGTAACATTTGCATACAACCTCCATTTTAGGCGCGTGATAGCCCATTGGAAAGGTCTTTCAGAGAACTACACATTTCACCGTCAAACTTTGAGTTCGTCTACAATTTTACTGTGGTGAGCCAAAAAAACAATGTTTAGGGCCCCAAAACGACCCTAGAAGTACAACAAGATGTGCTGACATGAAAACATATGAAATAAGCCAGTTGGATTAGGTGAGAGGCCACCAGTATCCACCTGGAGGATGTGTAGGGATTCGTGCAACCCCTAAAGTGTAGAACCCACAATTACAAAGAAGTACAGAATAACATACTAGACAAAAATGAACAAGAGGAGCCAGTTTGAATAGGTGGGTGGCCACCAATATCCACCTAGATCAGAGAAATTCTGGTGAGGAGAGCACACAGGTATTTGAATTTGGTTAAAAGATTATTTCAAATTCATTAACAAAATTTTATATTTTACTGGTGCATAATTAAATTGAATTAGTGTATGTTTCAGGACAAGGCCTCGAATTCTAGGCTTGCCAAATTTCATGCCACACATCACAGTGGCCAAATGGGTTTAAAATCCTTAATATGCAAATTTGTAAGTATATTTAATATTTGAAATGATATTTTTTTTTAAATTTTGTACAAAAAAGTAAATGATTGGATATTAATTACTTTAACTAGTCCATTTGCCATGTTTTGACAGGAGAAACAATATGGCCATTATCCATCACAATTAGAATTTGAGATGATAAAAGACAAAAAGTGGTCTGATTTTTTTTATTTGGATGGAGAATAAGGTATGATTAGTTGACTTTCAATAACTTAGTTGGATATTGTTATGTTAATATGTCAATTTTCATTTCTTGTGTTGAGTTGTTTATTTATGTGTAGCTTGAGTTATTTTGTGCTCCCATTAGTCATAGCACCCTTATAAATCACCAACCTTTCACTATGATCAAGTCCTTATAAATCAATATCCAATCATGGATTTATCAATTCCTTTGCTAAAAACCTAAGCCAAAGGAGAGATGTAATACCATGTAATACATAACCCATAGACAACAAACCAGATCTGTGTTGCATCTTGACAAAGCATACCGAGTACCTCTAGAGTGCAAGGCAAGAGTATAGCGAGCCACCAATGACAAGACACAAGTATAGAGAGCCTCCAATATCAAGACATAAGTCATATGAGCCTCTAAGGACAAGACCCAAGCCATAACGAACCTCCAAGGACAAGACACAAGTCATAGCGAGCCTCCAAGGACAAGACACATGTAATAGCAAGTCTCCAATGATCATGACAAAGACATAACAAACCCTAGAAGGATCAAGAACAACTGTAGTGAAATTACCCAGACAACTATAGAGAAAAACCAAGTGTGCAAGAGAAAGAGAAATATGTCACAATCACTGAAGGAGTTCATATATATATACATCCAACATGACTCATATGTGAATTTAGATTATGACCGACTTGCACTTCACATAACCACATCTATCTTGGGATTTTCTTCACAACTTTATAAATTTTACTTGACTTCTTACATCATAGGGAAGGTTTTCCTTCATCAACACTTCAAGGAATCATGTCCACTCCACAAGGAGGATTATACCATCATTACTTAGGTGTTATACCATCACTCCAATCCAGAAGGACCACCTTATCATTGTCTATGTGTTATAGCGTCACTCCAATCTAGGAGGACCACCTTATCATCATCTATGGTATTATAACATCACTCCAATATAGGAGTACCACCATATAGTTATCTAGGTTTTATAACATCACACCAATCTGGAGGACCACCTATTGTCAACTCCACTATAGAGGACCATGGTGTTATAACATCACTCCATCCGGAGGACCACCATATCATTATCTAGGTGTTATAACATCAATCTAATTCTAGAGGACCGCCTATCATCAACTCCAGTAAGGAGGACCATGGTGTTATAACATCACTCCATCCAAAGGATCACCATATCATCATCTGGGTGTTATAACGTCACTCCAATATAGGAGGACCACCTATTATCAACTCCAGTCAAGAGGACCATGGTGTCATAACATCACTCCATCTGAAGGACCACCATATGATAATCTAGGTGTTATAACATCACTCCAATCTAGGATGACCATCCTATGGCTACTCAGCTGGCCTCATCATATGCACGTTATCTAGCCTACTCGATGGTGTTATAACACCACTCCATATGGAGGACCACCATATCATCATCTGGGTGTTATAACATCACTCCAATCTAGTATGACCATCCTATGGCTACTCAACTGGTCTCACGACATGCATGTTAGCCAGATTATTGGAGTTGTGGTATGTGTGCACCCATACCATATTAGACATGCCTTGCACAACAAGGGATAGCTAATCCCTCAGGAAAGCACTCTGATTCGTAGCTGAGGTCATGGTCTAACCTTTAACAATGTGAGAGTGTCTCAAGCGAACTCATCTCAGTACATTAAGATGTCCACAACAAGGATATGTCCATCAATCTGTCGACTCGCCCAATCTCAGGGACAGTCACAACATTCCTCCCCAATGTCAGTCACACAGAGCTTATCTAGATTGTAGTGAAATCTACCTTGGAGAGTGTAGTTAGCCTTGTTGTGTCATTTTCCTTCATGAACTTGTCCTTGTAGCTCTTGAAATGTATCATTGAATTCCTCATATTTTAATATTCATCTTTGTATTAATCATGAAAGGATTTGTGTGTGTTGGTGCAATTATATGTATAATATATAACCAATCATAAATTAATCAATTGAGATTTGTAATCAGTAGAGTTTCTACACTATATGTGTCGGACACAGGTAGTCTAATATATCACCACTTTTTATAGTGGAGCCTAAATCACTGTGAAACATAAACTCTGTTTTTTCCAAGCACTAATCACAATCTCTAATCCAAACAAACACACTAATCACTAATCATTAAAAATAGTTCATATCCAGACAAACAGACCATTCTTGGTTGAGTAGATATTCATCCCTTCAAAATAGTCGACACATCATTTACTTTCGTTAAGATGCCATCGTCCTTTCACTGCATAGGGAAATTTTCACCCTTATGAAGCATTGACATTCTTCAATGTAATGTAAGTCCTAAAAACAAACCAAACATAGTCACAATGTTTAGTTTTATATCTATGTGACACCATTTATTGCCTATATAGAATGTACACCAAGTGTTTGTAAGAATTCATAAACAATAACTAAGGTAACTAGGTGCATATGCAACCTAGTTAGATGTGTCACGTCTGTGCTATCATAATTCCCTACCATATAGTAGTAATTCTCTCTTTTTCTTCTTGCTTTTCATTGTTGGGATTCACAACTACCACATGCAATGAGTAATATGATGATGTCCCATTGGCAGCTATATCTAGGTGTTATAGATTTGATACCTAATCATCCCATAGCCTTTCCATATATTGGTTTATCATGTCTTCCTCTTTTAGTATTAAGAAGTCACCCCGGGTAGAAATATTGTAGCATATTTATTGTGTCTTTGTTGAATTCCTAAAATTGGCGCATATGAAATTTGAAAAGAATATGCCCTCTTTATATTTGTCTGATGGAAATCAAAGTTGGGAATGGTGAATTTTGTAATCATCCCTTTAATAGTGTAGTTTTGTTATGAAATCCAATCCATAATACATCAATAGTGGTAGGATAACATGTCAAACATTGGTTGGTAGGGGATTTCTTTGTCAAATCTTGGTTGGTAGGAGAATTTGTTAGCATGTGACTAGTAGTAGAATATAACATATCTTGGTTAATTGGACAATCTATCAAATCTTGGTTAGTGAGATAGTCTCTAGATAATCCATACATGGAATTGAATCTATCAGTAAGCCTTAAAAATTTTAAAGAAGGAATAAAATTTTAAAGAAGGAATAGAGAGAGAGAGAGAGAGAGAGAGAGAGAGAGAGAGAGAGAGAGAGAGAGAGAAATTTCTCTTAGACTTCCAATTTTAAATTCAATATCATATTGCATTTGACAAGTCAAACAATATATCCAACACTGGGATTAATTTTTGTACTATTTAACCCACCCTTAGTTCATGTGTAATGCATACAGAGTTGGAATACTATGTTATGGAGCCCATGTACTTCAAATAGCCATGGAATTGCTACTATAGATTTGTTCCAAATAATAAATAACTCTTGCTACATAATATAGAAGAAAATGTATAATGGTAACCATATCATTTTGCAAGAAAGCGATATAAGGTTAGACTTGACAATTTGAAAACAATTCTAAACTATTCTTAGTGTGCATATAGCTTTATTAGTTTTTATTTCCACTTGTTTCACTTGTCACCATCTTATACAAACCAACTCAATCCCTAATGAGATATTTGTGAGATGTATTTCCAAACAAAATTGAAAAAGTTGATTTTATTATTTTTCGTGGAAAACAAAAGGTAGATCTAACAATAAGGAGTTGATATTTCTACCACAAAAAATAAGTAATGGAACCTTTGCATGGTGCCTTGCATTCTTCTCTATTTATTTCCAATCTTCCTTCTCCTTCTCCTCATCCATCTCTTTTGTAGGTGTGGTATGTACTATGAGAGGAGGATTGAATCTTAGCCCAATCCATTTGAGCTTGATCTTCCTCAAATACTCCTTACACACAACTTGTAAATTATGAGGAAAGTGACGCTCTATCATTTTAAGATCAAGAGGAATACCACCCCATCTAGATTGTCAGGATTGGAGTGCACCTTCCCTTAAAATTTTGACTGTATATTTAAAATGGGCAATTGTCCCTCTTTGTTTTTCCTCTAAAATGGGCATTAGATCGATGAATGATGTCAAAGTTTTGTGGATATTTATGATTTAATTTTTTATTGTGGCCTCATATCTAATCCATAGGTGACTACTCATTTCTTCTTCCATGTACTTTTAGAACCCAACAACCCTTAATTCTTCATGGTCCTCTTTTTCCACCTATACTCTTTTATGTCAATGTTGAAGGATCCCTTGCCTTGTTTTTTCCCTAGTTTTTGTCAATGTCTCCTCATTTGGGCATCCTTTCCATTTATCTCCTTTGAATATTATGAACTTGTGGAATGATCCTTGCAATTTATGGAGTTTGGAAATACTAGACCTTGTTTTGTGGCTCCTTATAACAAACATAGTTTTCCTAGCAGGGCTTTGCCCCTTCCATTTAACTTATTTATATTTTCCTACTATTGGGATAAGTTGGATTATCATCCAAAATTCATAGGGCCTTCTCTTCCTTGGACCTTCTCTAACATAGGTGAATTTCACTAATAGATGGGTAATAATTTCTTCATCCATCTTACAAAGTGAACACATGCCAAAACCTTGCTTACTTCTCCTTTACAAATGATCTCAAAGAAGTACCTTGTCTCTCAACACCAGCCACATATAAACATGTGTCTTCATAGGAGCTCTAATATTCCAAAGGGGATTCCACCACCATGATTTTGTCTTGTTCTCTATTACATAACATAGTTTGGTACCCTAGCTTTGCAATCTATTATCTTAGAATATGATTCTTGGACCAAACCAAACTATATTACTCATCCTTAATAGTTACATGAATATGAGATAAAATTCCACATAGCATTTCCATTGTGCTACATTCTCTATTGCAAATCCCACAAATTTTGCTAATCTCTACCTTTGGTGCTATATGTTTATAACATTTCCATTCCTTTCCTTCACTTGCCATGCCTTGCCTTGCCTTCACTTGCCATGCCTTGCCTTGCCTTCACTTCCTTTTCCTTTCCTTGTCTTTTGTTCACTTGACTTGGCTTACTTTTCCTTGCCATGCCTTGCCTTGCCTTGCCTTCACTTGCCTTGCCATGCCTTTCCTTGTCATTCCTTTCCATGCCATGCCTTCACTTGCATTAATAACATATTTATATTGAGTTATAATTATATCTCAAAACTTAGTTATGTTAAGATACATAGTGGCGCACCCTTCATATCCTTTATAGAATAAGAATACTTAGGGTTACAATGTATCTAAATTCATGCAAGGGAGAGCTCCATCTGGCAAGGTCAAACCCTAACCCTAATCACCTTAAGTATTGTACTTGCCTAAATGGATATATGTATGAGGAATAGTGCACACCCAACTGGAGAAGATTTCAACATGTGAATCCATGCACTTCCTAGGGACCTACGCCCTCCTCCTAGAATATACAATCCACATGTAGTGAACCCTAGTAGCCTAGGGATATATCCCCTCATCTAAAAATAGAACATGGATGTACAAATAGAAGCAACACTAAATATAACTCAACTCCTAAGGATGGCACATGCATGAGCAGAACAAGTGATCTAGGATGGCACTTGCATTCCTACAACATGCATGGCTACAACTTGCCTTCCCATGTGTTTCCTTGCCATGTCATGTCATGCCTTGTCATGCCATGACTTGTCATTCCATGCAATTCCTTGCCTTGTCATGCCATGTCATTCCATGCCTTACCTTGTCATGACATGCCTTACCTTGTCATACCATGCCATGACCTTGCCTTTTCATGTCATGCCATGCCATGCCTTTCCATGGCTTCACTTGCCTTGCCTTGCCTTCACTTTCCTTGCCATGCCTTTCCATTACATGCCTTCACTTGCCTTTCCTTGACATTTATTTCCATGCCTTTCCATTACATGCCTTCACTTTCCTTGCCTTGCTATTCCTTGCCATGCCTTTCCTTTCCATTCCTTTCCTTACCATGCCTTTCCATTCCTTTCCTTCACTTTCCATGCCTTGCCATTCCTTACCATGTCTTGCCATTCCTTTCCATTCCTTGCCTTAACATGCCATGCCTTGCCTTGCCTTCACTTGCCTTTCCTTTCCTTCACTTTCCTTAGCTTTCCTTGCCTTTCCACGCCTTCCATTCACTTTCCTTGCCATGCCTTGCCTTTCCATGCCATTCCATGCCATGCCTTGCCTTGCCTTTCCTTCACTTTCCTTACCATGACTTGCCTTTCCATGCCTTTTCATGCCATGCCTTCACTTGTCATCACATGCCATGCTTTTCCATGCCTTCACTTTCCATGCATTTTCATGCCATACCTTCACTTTCCTTTATTTTCCATGTCTTCGCTTTCCATGCCATGCCTTCACTTTCCTTTATTTTCCATGTCTTCGCTTTCCATTCCATGTCTAGCCTAACAAGTTGTTAAATTGTCAAAAATATGTAATAAGCATTGATCAAAACCCTAGTGTCATAGATACTCCAACAAACGGTTTTTTGGTCAACATAATGATAGCGTAGGGGCCCCAATAGTTTAAACCTGGTACTACGGATCCAATGCAACTGACGGTTCATGCATCTGAGTCTCGGTTTGAGTTCTATCGCGAGTTGTAACTCGCCTCCTGAGGTCATTCAAGGACATGTGGCCAATTTGGTCCGAGGACATAAAATACAATTCGAGAAGCATAACGAAGTTCCGTAAGCTCCCAAAATCCTGTTTGGACAAGGCCCACATGACTACACAAGCCAAAAATACCTGACATAGTGTTCTTGAAAATTGACCTGTTTGGACAAGGCCCACGCGACTACACAAGCCAAAAATACCTGACACAGTGTTCTTGAAAATCGACCTCTTCAGAAATTGCACTATGGCTCATTGACCAAAACCCGATTGTCGAAGATACTCCAACAAATGGTTTTCTGATCGACGAAATGATAACACAGGGGCCCCAATAACTAAAAATCGATTCTTCAAATCTAATGCAACTGACGGTTCGTGAATCCGAGTCCCGTTTTGAGTTTTAACGCGAGTTGCAACTCGCCTCCTCAATCCATTCAGGGACATGTGGCCAATTTGGTATGGGGGCATAAAATCCAAACTAAGCAACATAACATAGTTATGTAAGCTCCCACAATTCTATTTGGCCAAGGCCCAGATGGATACACTATTCAAAAACGTCTGACACAGTGTTCTCGAAAATCAACCTCCTCTTCAGAAATTGCACTATGCCTCATTGACCAAAACCCTAGTGTCGTAGATACTACAAAAAATAGTTTTTCGATCAAATAAATGATAGTGGAGGGGCCCCACTAGTTGAAACCCAATGCTCCAGATCCAATGCAATTGATGGTTTTTGCATCTGAGTCCTGATTTGATTTTTATCGTGAGTTGCAACTCACCTCCTCAAGTCATTAAGGGACATGTGGCCAATTTGGTATGGGGGCATAAAATCCAAACTGAGCAGCATAACAAAATTCCACCAGCTCCCACAAGTCTATTTATCCAAGGCCCACATAACTACACTATCCAGAAATACCTGACACGGTGTTCTTTAAAATCGACCTCCTCTTCAGAAATTGCACTATGCCTCATTGACCAAAACCCTAGTGTCGAAGATACTCCAACAAATGATTTTTTGATCGAAAAATGATATCATAGGGGCCCCATTAGCTGAAAATTGATGCTTTGGATCCAATGCAACTGACGGTTCATGCATATGAGTCTTAGTTTGATTTTTATCACAAGTTGCAACTCGCCTCCTCAAGCAATTCAAGGACATGTGGCCAATTTGGTTAAGGGCATAAAATCCAAACTGAGCAGCATAACGGAGTTTCATAAGCTCCCACAAGTTTGTTTGGACAAGGCCCATGTGACTACACTATCCAAAAATTCCCAACACAGTGTTCTTGAAAATCAACCTCCTCTTCGGAAATTGCACTACGCCTCATTAACCAAAACCCTAGTGTCGTAGATACTCCAACAAACATTTTTGCGGTTGACGAAATGATAGTGGAGGGGCCCCACTAGATGAAACTCGGTGATCTGGATCCAATGAAATTGATGGTTCATGCATTCGAGTCTTGGTTTGAGTTTTATCATGAGTTGCAACTCGTATCCTAAAGCCATTTAGGGACATGTGGCCAATTTGGTGTGAGGGCATAAAATCCAAACTAAGCATCATAACGGAGTTCCCTCAGCTCCCACAAGTATGTTTTTCCAATGCCCACACGAATACACTAGCCAAAAATCCCTGACATAATGTTCCTGAAAATTGACCTCCTCTTCAGAAATTGCACTATGCCTCATTGACCAAAACCCTAGTGTTGTAGATACTCCAAGAAATGATTTTTTGGTCGATGAAATGATAGTGTAGGGGGCCCACTAGCTAAAACTCGATGTTAAAGATTCAATGCAACTAACAGTTCATGCATCCGAGTCTCTTTTTTATTTTTATTGCGAGTTGCAACTCACCTCCTCAACCCATTCAGGGACATGTGGCCAATTTGGTTTGGGGGCATAAAATCCAAACTGAGCAGCATAATGGAGTCTCGTCAGCTCCTACAAGTCTGTTTAGTCAAGGCCCATGTGAATACACTATCCAAATTTACCCGACACAATGTTCTTGAAATCGACCTCCTCTTTAAAAATTGCACTATGCTTCATTGACCAAAACCCTAGTGCCGTAGATACTCCAAGAAACAGTTTTTCGATGGAAAAAATGATAGCATAGGGGGCCCACTAGCTGAAAATTGTTGCTTTGAATCCAATGCAACTAATGGTTCATGCATCCGATTGCCAGTTTTAGTTTTATCGTGAGTTGCAACTTGCCTCCTCAATCCATTCAAGGACATGTGGCCAATTTGGTCTGGGGACATATAATCCAAACCGAGCATCATAACAAAGTTCCATAAGCTCCCACAAGTTTATTTGGCCAAGGACCAAAAGACTACACTAGCCAAAAATTCCCAACACACTATTCTTGAAAATCAACCTCCTCTTCAGAAATTGCACTATGCCTCATTGACCAAAACCCTAGTGCCATAGATACTCCAACAAATGGTTTTTCGGTCGAATAAATGATAGTGGAGGGACCCCAATATATGAAACTCGGTGCTCTTGATCCAATGCAACTGACGATCCATGCATCCGAGTCTCGGTTTGAATTTTATCGCGAGTGTCAACTCGCCTCCTCAAACCATTCAAGGACATGTGGCCAATTTGGTCTGGGGGCATAAAATCCAAACCGAGTAGCATAATGGAGTTTCGTCAAATCCCACAAGTCTATTTGGCCAAGGACCACGTGATTACACTAGACAAAAATGTCCAACACAATGTTCTTGAATGCCAACCTCCTCTTCAAAAATCGCACTATACCTCATTGAACAAAACCCTAGTGCCACAAATACTCCAACAAAATGATAGCAAAGGGGGGCCACTAGCTGAAAATAGGTGTTCCAGATCCAATGCAACTGACGATTCGTGCATCTGAGTCTCAATTTTATTTTTATCGCGATTTGCAACTTGCCTCCTCAAGCCATTCAGGGACATCTGGACAATTTGTTCTGAGGGAATAAAATCCAAACCGAGTAGCATAATAGAGTTATGTCAGCTCCCACAAGTCTGTTTGGCCAACTCCCACATGAATACACTAGCCAAAAATACCCGACACAGTGTTCTTGAAAATTGACCTCCTCTTCATAAATTGCACTATGTCTCATTGACCAAAACCCTAGTGCCAAAGATACTCCAACAAACGGTTTTCCGGTCGATGGAATGATAGCATAGGGGCCCCATTAGCTAAAACTCGGTGCTCTAGATCCAATGCAACTGACGATTCGTGCATCCAAGTTTCAGTTTTAGTTTTATCGCGAGTTGCAACTCGCCTCCTCAAGCCATTCAAGGACATGTGGCCAATTTTTTCTGGGGGCATAAAATCCAAACCGAGCAGCATAACAAAGTTCAATAAGCTCCCAAAAGTCTATTTGGCCAAGGCCCACATGATTACACTAGCCAAAAACACCTGACACGGTGTTCTTGAAAATCAACCTCCTCTTCAAAAATTGCACTATGCCTCATTGACCAAAACCCTAGTGTTGTAGATACTCCAACAAATGGTTTTTCGTTCAACGAAATGATAGTGGAGGGGCCCCACTATCTAAAACATGGTGCTCCAGACCCAATGCAAGTGACGTTTCATGCATCCTAGCCTCGGTTTGATTTTTTTCGCGAGTTGCTACTCGCCTCCTCAAGTCATTCAGGGACATGTAGTTAATTTGGTCTGGGGCTATAAAATCCAAAACAAACAGCATAACAGATTTTCATTAGTTCCCGCAAGTCTATTTGGCCAAGGCCCATGTGGCTACACTAGCCAAAAATACCTGACAGAGTGTTCTTGAAAGTCAGCCTCATCTTTAGAAATTTCACTATGCCTCATTGACCAAAACACTAGTGTCGGAGATACTCCAACAAATGGTTTTTTTGTTGACAGAATGATAGCATAGGGTGCCCACTAGGTGATACTCGCCTCCTCAAGCGATTCAACGACATGTGGCCAAATTGGTCTAAGGGCATAAAATCCAAACCGAGCAGCATAACGAAGTTCTATCAGACTCTGCAAGTCTGTTTGGCCAATTTCGTCCGAAGATCAACAACAAGTACATTTTATCCAATAAATATCATATTGACTTCATAATCCATAAAAATCCTAATGGGGTCGAAATATCAAGCCTATGGACACATGTCCACTCTGACTAGAAGAAAATTTCTATGAAAGAAACATGAGAGACTTCAAAGTTCACACATTTCAAGAGCCTAATGATAGCTAGAAGACTCAAGTACATAAGCAATATAGAAGACAAGAGGAAAAGAGGTAACTGAAGGCATTAATGGTTGAATTCTTAGACTTATACCTCCTTATATAATTAAGGATCAATCTATTTTTTGACTTCACTAAACAAACACCCTGGATTAAAAATCATCTTCTGTGCAAAGTTAGCTTGACAAATTTCAAAATTAGAACAAGAGTAAGATGAATAATATGGAGGGTTGTACTCTAGGTCTTACTTCATCTTATCTCAGGAGAAGTTTTACTTAGTATTATCTTCCTTTGGCCGAAGGATTTTCCATCACTTGACCTTGGATTAGTCATACTTCCTCTTACCTTACTTTCTGTAGAGAGGTATTATCTTCTCTTACATTTGACTTATGAGGTATTTTATTACCTTCCATTAGATGGAGGTCTTACCTTCTTATTTTTATTCCTTCAAGTTGGAAACCAAGAAATCGCTAAATCCTGGGATTACTTTCTTCCCCAGGGGAAGTGAAAAGTTCAACATAAAAAATGTTGAAGTGATAGTAACATATGGGGTTCTTCACAATGAGCATCAATTCATAAATTTATAAAATTCTTATGTAACCTGATCCTTTTGTACATATATCCAAATGGGTATCACCTAAATATCACTGATTAATTGTTTTAGTTTTAGGTTATGTACATAGATTTTGCTAAGTATAAAATCTCTACAATGAATGAATGTTATTTTTGATAGTTTGAATGTTGACATCTTTGGCATTCTCATTCAAGATCATTTCATTTCTAAAATGGAAACTGATGTTCAATTTGATGCAGTTTCTTCAACACAATTTCTAGAGAGGCCTATAGTAGGGTCTCAAGTACCATTTTGTCCAATTGAAAAAAAACAATTCCAGGATGTTCGTATTTTATTGAACCTTTAATTTATGCTTTAAGCTCTCTAAATCTTGTATAAAATATCTACAAATGATCAAGTCCTATGTTCACTATATATTGATTTTGTTGGATATTAATTCCTAGAATAACAACAACCATCAACAGATCCATCCCTCCAACACCATATTTTTCACCAAATACTTAAAAGATTAATGGTCTATGAAGAATTTAATATTCCCTCCTAAAAGTTAGTGCCAAAACTTCTATAATGAATACACCATTTCTAGTCCTTCTCACTCGGTAGCAGTATAGTTAAGTTATGCCTTCAATACTTTCCCACTGGAAAAATAGATATGGAAATCCAACTTTCCTTCTCCAAGTTGTGCCAATATTTCTTCTAGAAAAATGTGAGATCCATCAACATGTACATGGAATTCAATACTTTAATTTAGAAAAACTAGGATGTGCACACTTAACAATTTTTCTTTGAGAAGATTGAAGGAATTTTGGCATTTCATAGTCCAAGTGAAATTTTATATCTTCTTCATCAATCATTCCATGGGGGAAGTGATGGACATGTAACCCTTTATGAATATTCTATAATATCCAGTGTGGGCTATGGTACTAGACCATATGATGTGGACATTGGTCGAAGATTCTAGGTGGA
Source organism: Picea engelmannii (assembly GCA_009831015.1). Classification (NCBI taxonomy): domain Eukaryota; kingdom Viridiplantae; phylum Streptophyta; class Pinopsida; order Pinales; family Pinaceae; genus Picea; species Picea engelmannii. The sequence continues at coordinate 160,199 of ML794303.1, forward strand.
CAATTGTGGCTATTTTGGCTGGATCAACTAGTACGACATATCTACAGATAATATGACCCAAAAATATACCAAAAAGAGTGAAGAAGATGCATTTCTTCAAGTTAAGGGAGATCTACAACTATGGTTAAATATACCAATGATGTGTAATTCCTTTTGTGCTCAACATGGAGTTGACACGTGGCATGCATTTCTTCAAGTTAAGGGAGATCCTTTGAACATCAGTCAAAACATTACAATGTGGTCATTCAATAGGTTGTGTACGGTCTAGTCATATACGTACACTTCTAGAAATTTTTGTATGTAATATCTAAATGTAGTGACCACTATCATGGACAATGTTACTAGTGCATTCTTCAATATGAACAACATCATGTTGTAGGTGTAGGTGCACCATTATATAGAAAAAGTGGTCTTATTTTTGTCCTCCTTAGTGATTCCTACCTGATGGTGTTCCAAGAAGACATCAATGAAATATTAAGTCACTTTCCATGCTACCTAGTCTAACACTTCATAATTTAAAGGGGTAGGGAATGGACCATGAATAAAAGAATCATTCGACCCTTTGAATTCGAACCATAATATGATACCACCCATATTTAAATTATTCTACGAGGAAAATTAATATTGTTGGGAGCATTTTTTCAATCTCCTCTTTCACTTTCTCCTTGATCTGGGGATTAAATCTATAGGGTCTCCTATTGATAGGATCGACATCTAGTTTCATATCTATCCTCATTTTTCCCAATTCCCATTTAATCCCCTTCATCTCAGTAAATATTTGTGGGAATAAATCATCATATTCTCTAAATAATTCCACAACCTTTGATACTATCGCATCATTATAGTAGTCCCCAATGGATTCTAGACTAGGTCCACCCTCTATGATGATATTCAAATTTTTTACCTTCATGGTTTGTAAGTATATCTCCCTTCTAGATGGTATGTTTTCGCTTTCACTATCCTTTTCCTTTTTTGATTATCATTTCATTTCATGTGTTGTAATATTATATATATAACAGAGAAATTAATTATTGCATGAAATAAATAATAAATTTTCATTCTAAATGTTTTTCTTGTAGAACAAGTATCTTCCAGAAGATTCATATGATCCTCATCAAATAGATCCAGATCATGTTGGGTCCAATGCTGAGATGGCAGATGATGCTCATGATGACATAGATACAGATGACAACGAGGCCAATATCGATGAAGATGATGATTATGATGATCATGATGATCATGATCACGATGGTGATGATGATGATGAGGCAGTTGTTGGTAGCAGCCAGTGACATTCATGATCATATAGACTGCATCATGGATCATTTTTTATATATTGTTGTAATGCCTCTTTTCATGGTTATTATCATATGTATCATTTTCACGGCCTCCAGTAACATATTATTGAGTTGTATCATTCTGACATGTATCATTTTGACTTATATCAATTGGACATGACGTATCATATTGAATTGTATCATTTTGTCTTACATAATTTATCATTTTTATTTCTATCATTTGTACATGATGTATCATTTTGACTTATGTCGACTGTTGGACATGTATCATTTTCACATGTTATTGATCTACTGGCATATTTGACTTCACTTGTTTTAGTTATATATGATGATGATCTTATCAGTATTGACTTGTCAATATTTATATATTGAAAGTGGTTGATGATTTTTGGATGCATATTTATTATGTATGATGGTTTTGATTTACTGCTCATGATGGATGTTGTCAAATTCAATTAAATTATAGATATTTGACTCACTTGTTTTAATTATAGATGATGATCATGTTGTAATAATTATCTTGTTATTTTATGTATATTGAATGTTATAGATTCTATTTTGATGGAGATTTAATAAGTATAATGATGTTGTTAATTTGTATGGATGTATGTTTCCCTAAAAATTATTTTTTAAATATTATCCTATAAAATATTTCAAATGAATTTATATGACTTAATGTATAATCATATAATTTATTTAAGAGACATGATATATTTAACTAATTAAATTGAAATAAAACATATTAAATTAATAATTGTAAGCAAAACAAGAAACAATTTTGGAAGAAAAAAAGGAAGAAAAATTGGAAGCCACACCAGAAGCAAAATTGGAAGCCAAACCAGAAGCAAGATGGGAAGCAAAACTAGAAGCCAAACGAGAAGCAAAACTAGAAGCAAAACTAGACGTAAAACTTGTTCGAAAACATAGGTATTTCAACAGAGGACGAACACCTTTAGTAACCACTCACTTAACCAGATCAAAGATCAACACATTGATGTTTTCACGTGGTAAAAACCCTACTGGGAAACATCCATGGCCCCAACCAATGCGGCCACTTGGAGCAGTTTATTAATGAAAAGAAAAAGATTACAGAAAGATTTTACAAGATGGTTTCTCACAATCGATTATTGAAAAATGACCCTCCATTCTCTTTAAATAGAGATCATGGACCAATCGGGTGTTAAGCCATAGATCAATGGTCGTTAAGATCAAGGAGAGTATGAACCATCAGATCACTCTATGTTGGGAACATATCATGACCGTCGGATTTCCTAACTACAAATGCATACTAATGCATACTAAAGAAACACATTAGAAAACACACTTTTACCTAACGACACAATAGACCAAGTAGATATTAACTAACTCCTAAGTGTCTAAATATCCTAACATCCCCCTTAAGAACAACTTGGGATAGGATTGAATTATTTACAATAGTGACACAATAGGAGAAGGAAGGAGGCATTAGAGCCTATCCCCCCTTAATGAAAACTTCCTGAACTCCTAACATAGATCAAAGTTTGGAAAATTTCACTTTTGTAAGGGACTTTGTGAAAATGTATGCAACTTGATCTTCTGTAGGGAAAAAGAGCACTTCAATAACTTGATCATGAATGAGCTTTCTGATGAAGTGCATGTGTAGCTCGATGTGTTTTCTATGCTGATGTTGAACTGGTTATTTGGCGAGTTTGATGTCACTCTGCTTGTCACACCAAAGGTTGGTCGGGTGCTGGTGCTGGAATCCAAACTCTAAAAGGATCTGTCGAAGCTAAAGGGCTTCCTGACTTGCATTTACCGATGCTCGGTACTCTGCTTCTATTGAATAAAGTGCAATAGCCTATTGTTTCTTACAGGCCCAAGTGACAGGTCCTGAACCAAGGCTGAAAACATAACGTGCAGTAGAATTTTGATCATCAGGGTCGTCGACCCAATCTGAATTAGTGAAACCAACCAATAAAGGAGTCCCCTCTGAACTATAATGTATCTCGAACTGTACTATACCACAAACATAGCAAAGTATCCTTTTAGTTTCTTTCCAATGGCTTTCATGGGGCATTTTCATATATCAGGCAACAAGACCAACAACAAAGGAAAGATCAGGACGGGTATGAGTCAAGTATAAGAGGCTACCAACTAACTAACTGTACAGGGTGGCATCAACTTCAGGAGAAGTATAGGTGGCAGTAAGCTTGACTCTAGACTGGAAGGGAGAACAGGTTGGTTTTACAATCGTCCATGTGAAAGTGACAAAGAAGGTCACAAACATACTTAGACTGGGAAAGAAAAATTCCTTCATTGGTTTGCAAAACTTGGAGGCCAAGGAAATAGTGCAAAATTCCTAAGTCTGTCATTTCA
>ML794303.1:163901-225036 GCA_009831015.1 Picea engelmannii
ATTTCAAATTTCTTCTTAAGGCTGGTTTTCACATGGTTTAAAAGTTTTGAGTCACTACCAGTAAGGATAAGGTCATCAACATAAAGGAAAAGGATTATGAGATGGCTTCCTACTTTCTTGGTATAGACATTAGGATCATAATGACATCTAGAGAATCTAGTGGCAATAAGAAAGCTGTCCATTTTGGCATACCAAGCTCGAGGAGCTTGTTTGAGACCATAAAGAGATTTCTTGAGGTGACAAACAAGGCTAGAGTCATTCTGGACATATCCAGGAGGTTGTTCCATGTAGATTTATTCTTGCAAATCTTCGTTCAAGAAAGCAGATTTAACATCAATCTGATGGACCTCCCATTTATGCGAGGCAGCAAGGGAAAAAACAAGGTGGATGGAATTCATTTTTTATACAAGGGAAAAGGTTTCATTATAGTCAATTCCTTCAACTTGGGAAAATCCTTTGGAAACTAACCGAGCCTTGTGTCTTTCAATACTTCCATATGATGCATACTTAGTTCTGTAGACCCATTTGCATTTAACAAGTTTTCTTCCTTTTGGAAGAGGTACAAGATCCCAAGTATCATTTCCATTAAAGAACGATACTCTTCATTCATTATTGTATCCCAATCCGGATGACCTGAAGCTTCTGCAAATGTCTCTGGATCATGAGTTTCTGAAACTTGAACCAAAAGAGAAGAGGATCACTGGAATTGTGAACGTGTATGATGTTGATCTAAAGGATCGCTGACAAGATCACCAACTACTTCTCGTGTTGAACGGACCCATCTGGGAAGCGGTGGAGTTGGTGTTGGTTCTGGTTCAAAGGACTCATCTGGAGGAAGGTGAGAAGGTGGAGGTGGATTTTCATCCTCACTGTCATCATCTGAAGAAGAAACCAGATCAGAAGAAGGAAAAAACATCGAATATGGATCGTAGGTTCAAGAAGGCACAACCGTTGAATTAGGCTTGCAGGCCAAAGAAGGAACAAACGTCGAATTAGGCTTGCAGGCCAATATATTTTCATCAAATTTAACATCTCTTCTAATAATAATTTCATTACAATGTGATTGAAGAAGTCTGTAACCTTTGACATCTTCAGAATAACCAACAAACATACACTTCTCACTTTTAGGCTGCAATGCTTTCCTTTTCTCATCAAGAATGTGAGCCCATGATATACTGCCAAATACATGGAAGTGACTTACCTCTGGTTTAATTTTAGTCCAAGCTTCTTCCGGTGTTATATTTGTAAGAGCATTTATGGGTGTGTGATTTACTATGTAATTTCCACAGTTGATGGCTTCCGCCCAATACTTTAGACTTAATCCCTTAGATTGGATCATACAATTAGCCATTTCTTTTAATGTGCGGTTCTTTCTCTTAGCAACACCATTTTGTTGTGGTGTATATGGAACAGTGTGTTTCATTTGGATTCCCTATGTAGTGCAGTAACTTGTAAAATTATTGTTCACATATTCACCTCCATTATCTGTTCTTAACCTTTGAATTTGATGTCCATATTGCTTTTCTACAAGGGCCTTGTAGGCCAAAAACTTGTCAAAAACTTCACTCTTGAGTTTCAAGAAGTAAACCCAAGTATGTCTGTAAAAGTCATCAATGAAAGTTAAGAAATACTTGCACCCAGAAAAATAAGGAGAAGAAAGTGGACCACACAAATCACTGTGAACAAGCTGCAAAGGACCCCAGACGTGCCAAGAGGCACGTTTGTCAAAATTGTCCCGATGATGTTTGTCGCAAACACAACTGACACAAACACCATATCTACATGAAACAAGAGGAAGATCAGTCACCATATGTGGATTACATAGTTGTTGCAATGAGCGATAGTTTAGATGACCAAACCACTCATGCCAAAGTTTGAACAAGTCATCGCTATGAGCAACAAAAACTGATGAAAAATATGGTGACCCAAAGTTGTCAAATTTGTACAACCTAGTAATATCATCAGCAATTCCAGTTGCAAGAACATGCTTAGGATATTTTAGATCCTTGATTACAAATTGGTGAGGTGAAAACTCTACGATTTTACCTTCACCTAAATGAGTGATTTGATATACTGATAGAAGGTTACAAGAAAGACTTGGAACACATAATACATCATTGAAATGACCATTTTCTACTTGAACTGTTCCAGATCCTTCAACACTAAGATATATATCATCACCAACAAATATTTTCTTGGTGTTACATTCATTTAGAGTAGAAAATATGGCTCTATCCTTAGCCGTATGATAGGATGCTCCAGAATCAATAAGCCATTCATCATAAGTAGAAGTAGAAGTAGAATTTGTATTGAAGGAGAAACCAGAAGCAGACAATGCATGTCCATGAGAAAAGAAGAAGAAATAGAATCAATACTGATGTTGTGCTTCTTCATCGCTGCTTCTAAAGCTGCCATCTTCTTGAAACATTTGGACTCATCATGACCATCTTTATCAAAAGAGTTTCAATGTATGTTAGTATTCTTGTTTTTTTATTTTTCTCCTTTGTCTCCATTAGGAGAAAAAGTTGTCTGAGTGGATTTGGGACCCTTATATTGCTTGTTGTTGTGGTGAGGATGTTGCTTCTTGGGATTCTTGGGTTTATCTTTCTGATGGACAACTAAGGCTTTGTTGGAGGTACCTGCAGTGTTGATCACTCCAAGTTGTACTAGTTTATCTTGCTCTCTAATCAAAGCATCACAAAAGTTCTCAAGACTGGGTATTTGATAAGTTTCCCCTAGAGCCTCTTGCATGGCATAAAAGGTAGATACACACACAAAATATGCACTACCTAGCTTAGAAAAAATAATATAGATGCAACGATCTTCGTCTATATTTATCTTACATTCTTCACATAAAGTTCTAAGTGTTTTAAACTTAGATAGATAGTCTTCAATGCAAGAAAAATCTCTTGGACTTAAAGTTAGTACTTGATTTTCTAATTGTTTTGCTCGAATAATATTGTTTTTACCAAACACAGATTCAATCTTTTCCCAAGCTTCTTTGGTTTTATCAATTGATTGAAGGTGGAACCTTAAATCAGGAGAAATGGACATTCTGATTAATCCACATGCTTCATCATTCCTATTATCCCATTTGGCTTTTTTATCAACATCATTGGGTGTTGTTTCCTTTCCCAAGGTAATCCAGTACAAGCCTTTACTTCTTAATAAATCCTCCATATGGGATTTCCATTGGAAGTAGTTGGTGCTGGTAAGTAAGAGATTACTTGTAGAATCCATATTAAATATGTAGATAATACAGATTTAGAAACTGAAACTGGTGATCTGAATGGAAAGAGCTTGAAAATTTATGCGGTTTTAAAAAAACCGGCACTGAAAATGGACTTTGGATGTGAGAGTTATGCCATTTTTAAAAAAGGCATAAATGGTAACCAAAGTACCACGTGGTAGTGTAAGTTGCTTTATGAAGTGACCCACTTTTATAAAGAGAAGTGGGGCTCACTTTTACAAAGAAAAGCTGCATGAAAAATAAATAACTCTAAAATAAAATATTAGAGCTACTTATAGTGATTCACTTTTATACTTGAAGTGAAATACACTTTACAGTTTTAGCATGAACTTTTTCAAAAAATGTAACAAAAGAGAGACTTGAACTCAAGACCTCTTACTTAATAAGACAACTTTTAACCAAATGGTCTAAAAAAACATATTTTTATGTTCAGAAGGAGGATTGGGGGTGTTGTTGTTGTTGAAGATGGCCTTGGAGAGCGTGCTAAAAAAACTCTTTTCACACAAGAAAAAAAAATTCTCTCTAGATCTTGGTTAGCTTACCCGGAAGATGCACCTTTTCCTATCTGTTTCTGATTTTTCGAGGTCACACAGGGCACGAGGAAAAGATAATACGCAGATCTAAAAGAGTAGAAACTCAGAAATAAAAAAATACAAAACCAAAATAAAACCAAAATACTTCTCTGCAAAAAAATTAAAAAATGCGTATTCAAACTTTATACCTTTGGATCTGACTGTAATGGTCGTATCTTGGGAAAACGAAAACCTTTTCGAGTGAAACGAAAATTTTTCCTGAATGAAAAGAGTGCTCTGGATGCAATGGAATAGTCCTATCAGCCCATAAATGTATTAAAATGATATAAAATGAATATGAGGCAACTCGACTTCACAATCTCGATCTACAACAAGAGCGGGTCTTCAAACATGCTCTGATACCATGTTCGACAACACAGGTATTCCAGTAGAGGAAGAACCCATTCAATAACCACTCACATAAATAGATCAAAGATCAACACACTGATATTTTCACATGGTAAAACCCCTATGGGGAAACATCCACGGCCCCAGCCAACACGGCCACTTGGAGTAGTTTATTAATGCAAAGAAAAAGATTATAGAGAGATTTTACAAGAGAGTTTCTCACAATCGATCATCGAAAAATGACCCTCCATGCTCTTTAAATAGATATCATGGACCAATCGGTTGCTAAGCAACGGATCAATGGTCGTTATGATCGAGGAGAGTATGAACCGTCAGATCACTCTATGTCGAGAACATATCGTGACCGTCGGATTTCCTAACTACAAATGCATACAATGCATACTAAATAAACACACTAGAAAACACACTTTTACTTAACAACACAATAGACCAAGTAGATCTTAAATAACTCCTAAGTGTCTAAATATCCTAACAAAACTGGAAGCCAAACTGGAAGAAAAATTGGAAGCCATATCGGAAACAAAATTGGACATAAAACTGGAAGCCAAACCAGAAGACAAATTGGAAGGCATATCAGAAAAAAAAAATGGAAGCCAAATTGGAAGCCACACTAGAAGCAAAACGGGAAGAAAAATTGGAAGCCAAACAGGAAGCAAAACTAGAAGAAAAACTAGACGTAAAACTAGAAGCCAAACTTAGAGAAAAATTGGAAGCCATATCAGAAGCAAAACTGGACGTAAAATTGGAAGCCAAACTAGAAGCAAATTGGAAGGCATATAAGAAGAAAAATTAGAAACAACACCTGGCGCTAATATTAGCACTAATAATTTTTGGTGCTATTATTGGTGCTAATTCTAGCGCGAAATCTGGTGCAATTATAAACGATCCTGTTTGTGCCCATTTTTGCACTGGAAAAGGTGTCCAATTCATGAAATGAAATACACTAAATTCTGGTGCTATTTTAGGTGCTAATTTCCTGTTCTGTTGTAGTGTAGGTAATCCCCCCCCAAAATCCATTGAAACAACTTCCCACTTAGTTCTTGGTATATCATGGGGTTGTAGAAGACATGTAGGGTGGTGGTGTTCAAGCTTCACCTATTGACACTCCAGGCACCTAGCTACAAAATGCGTTGTATCCTTTTTCATACTTGCCCAAAAAAATAATCTTTTCAAGTCGACATGCATTTTCTTTACTTCTAGGTGTGCAGAATAAGGGGATCTATGTGCTTCCTCCATTACTAATCTCCTAAGGACTTCATGTTCTGGGACATATATCCTACCCCTAAACCATAACAATCCATCATTCTCTAAGGTGTACCCTTCCCATTTATATTTCACTGGTACTTCATCTTGCAAGGTATATTTTATCTGTTAGTATTGGTTCTCTTCGATAAGGTGGTTTAAATACAATTTCCTAAGTCTAACTTTAGAGATAATATAGAATGAACTATGGGTCTTTTGCTTAGAGCATCTACAACCTTGTTTTATTTTCCTTTGAAAAAGGATATTCAGAAATCATATTCACTAAATAATTCACTCCAATGTCATTGTCAAGCATTCAGGTCCTTTTGGGTAAAAATTGTAAATGTTGATGAACCTGCACAAATAAGATCTATCTAGCAAAGGACATACACAGTTTGCATAAAAATGAGAAAAGACAGAAATGAGAGAGAGGCAGAGAATCAACTAATTGTATTAACTGAATGAAAGAATGATACAATACAAGTGATATATGTTGCATAGCTAAACTAATGCGCCATAATACATGAGCTAATGCATCATATTGGTGGTCTAGAGTGATCCGGACACACACTGATAGTTACAGGAGTTAATTGCCACCTAGTCTAAGTCAACTAGCCTCTTAGTCCTCAATTAACTGACTGAAAGCATCAGTAGTGTGCCACTCTAGTGATAATCCCAAGGAAAATGTGCATTAGCAATGATGATCCCAATGTTGCATGGTGATGGAACCAATGTGGCATCAAGACTCCACTCAACTGATCCAACTGAAGTGTGAACTGAAGGGAATATTCCCTTAGAATGTAGGAAAAGGAATATTCTCCCTAAAATGTAGGGGACTGGATAATGACTAATAAAAATAGGGAAAACCTTAGAAAAATGAAATCCTAGGTGTGTGTGAAGTATCTCCAACACCCCCCCAAACATCACTATGGTGAAAATAAAAGAATGGGTCCCGGCAACGAGGCCATTTTATGTACTTCAAAACAAAAGACACATCGAAAAAAATGAGGAAAGAGGGAAAACCTCATGGGGAAAACCCCCCCTCAAGGTACAATGTATATATAAAAAAAGAACTGACAGTTGCTAGGAAACGGTGTCCTTCACTCCAAGATGACTACGAAGAGAATGGAAATTCTACTCAGTGAAGGTATTGGTGAAGATGTATGTAGTCTATTCTGCTAAAGGACGGAAATGCAGGTCAATGATCCCCTCATGTATTAAGTCCTGGATGTAGTGCATGTGGATCTCAATGTGCTTCATCTGCTGCCTATGAACTAGATCTTTGCAGAACTTCAGAGTGCTCTGGTTGTCACACTAGATGATGATCAACCAATGAAACTGAATGCCCAACTAAGTGAGAAAATGTTTTAGCCACATAGCCTGAATGATTATGTTAACTACCCCTCTGTACTCTGCCTTAGCTGAATATAGAGAAATAACATATAGCTTCTTTCTCGACTAACAGATGGGCCCAAAACCCAGACTTAGTGAGTAACCACATGTGGACTTGCGATCAATGTTATCACTAGCCCAGTCAGAATCAGTGAACCCGATGAGGTCCAATGCAGAGTTTGTTGCATAGTGAATCCCAAAGGTGTTGGTGCCCTATACGTATCAAAGGATACACTTTGTAGCCTTCCAATGTAGCTCATGTGACTCTTGCATGAACCGGGAGACTGCTCCGACTGCATAGGAGAGGTTTGGTCTAGAGTGTGTGAGATACAAAAAGTTCCCCACTAGCTGTCTTTACAGTGTGCTTTCCACCAGTGGAGTGTCCCCACCATCCTCAAGTTTGACTCTTGAAAGGAAAGGAGATGGGGCAGATTTATAGTCTGTCATGTGGAATCTCTCGAGGAGATCTTGTGCATACTTGGCCTGAGACAGATTGATGTCTGATGCATCATGATTGATCTCAAGACCAAGGAATAAATGTAGCAAACCCATGTCTGTCATCAAGAACCTGTCATGAAGAATCCTCTTGACTGCAGCAATCGTTGAAGTCGAGCAACCAATGATCAAAAAATCATCAACATACAGAACTAGGAGTAGAAGTGAATCAATCGTCCTGAGAATGTAAATGTTCAGGTATGAATTACAACGTAAAATGTTATGTGACAACAGGTAGGATTCCATCTTGGCATACCATGCCCTCGGGGCTTTTTTGAGGTCATAAAGGGACTTCTTCATTCTACAGACAAAAGATGAATCCTGCATGAAGCCCTGGGGCTTCTCCATATAGATCTCCTCGGAGAGATCTCCATGAAGAAATTCATTCTTCACATCCATCTAATGGAGTTCCCATCCCTTGACTACCGCAATGTCAAGTCCCAAGCGTATGGAATCCATCTTCTCTATAGGAGCGAAGGTCTCGTCATAGTCAATGTCCTGCACCTACTGAAAGCTTTTATCGACTAGCCTAAATTTTTATCTTCTAACCTATCCATATGCTACACTCTTGGTCTTGTAGACCCACCATCAACTGAAAAATTTCCTTCCTGAAGGAAGGGAAACTAGATCCCAAGTTTTATTCTCGAGGAGGGAGTTGTAATCCTCCTACATGGAGGATTCACAAAACGGATTCCCAATAGTCTCACCATAGGACTATAGATCTGAAGATTGAACCAAGAAATGATGTCTGGGTGGCATCAGTTCAATGGTGGTGAGTGAAAGAGGAGGATCCTCGAAATTAGATCGAGTACTCCTGGTATCAGCTGGATCCCCAACAATATTTCTTGCATCCTGAAGAGTAGTCTTGTCCCACTTGGGCCTGGGCTCTGGCTCTGCATTTGCATCTGCATCTACGTGAACTAACTCTTCATATGACTGTAGTGAATCGGTATCTAAATCATTTAAATCCTTTGAATCAAAATTCTCTTCTGAAGAAGATTTGGCATGTGGGTGCTCATCATCTATGATAGGTGGAAGAACAAACGTGTTTTCATGTGGCTCTTGATGTGCATGTGAGATACTTTCCTCAAATTGGACACTACTCTCAATGATGAGTCGGTCCATAGAGGAATCAATGAGTCTGTATTTCTTCAAACTCTCTAGGTGTCCAACAAATATACACTTTGTACTTTGTGGATCAAGTCCCTTCCTCTTCTCAGAGGGAATCCTGGCCCATGCACCTGAACCAAAAATACGGAAGTGGGTCACTTCCGGTTTGAGGCTGCTCCAAGACTCGAAGGGGGTTTTATCATTAACAAATCTATTGGGAGATCTATTTTGGAAGTAGTTTTCACAATTAAGTGCTTCATCCCATAATCTATGTGGAAGTGAATTTGCATGGAGCATGCAAGATGCCATCTCTTTCAGGGATCTATTCTTTTTCTCAACAACTTTGTTTTGATGCAGAGTATAGGGAACCATGTGCTGCAACTGAATCTCAGCCTCAAGAAAAATATTATGTACCTCATGGTTGGCATACTCCCCCCCCCCCCATTATTTTTTCAGAGGAATTTGATATTCCTTCCTGACTATGTCTCAACAAGGGCTTTGAAATATTTGAGATGCTGAAAGACCTCAGATTTGTTCCTGAGAAAGAAAGTCCAAGTGTAGTGTGAGAAATCATCAATAAAAATGAACACGTACCTTGATTTATTGATTAATGGATGTGTAAAAGGGGCCATCAGATCATTGTGTATCAGATCCAAAGGAGAGGAGACCTTCTGAGTCTTTCCTTTGTAGAATTTATCTTGACGATGTTTTCCAAGGACACATCCCTCACAAATTCCTTTGGAGAAGTGGATGTCAGGTATAACTTCAACCATTCCCTTCTTGCTAATCTGTTACTTTATAATTTGTTGCATGTATCTGAAATTTCATGCCATATCCTACTTCTTTCATCAGCATGCATAAGCAGTAATGCAAAATCTAGTTCAATAAATTTAGAAAATGTTTAGAGTCTGGATTGGTGATTTACTTCACCAGTAGAAACTTTGGAATTTGTTTGCATGTCATAGATATCCACAGCATCCGGTGTGAATATTACTCTCTTTCCGGTGCCTGAGTTTGTCATATGATACACAGAGAGAAGATTGAAGGAGAGTTTGGGAACATGTAGCACATTCTTGAAGCTCTCATTTGTGAGTTCAACTTTCCCTTTTCCGATGACTTCGAATGGAGAGTCATCTCGCATAAAAATAGGAGGACCTTTGCATGCATCCAATGAAAAGTAGAATTCCTTTGTGGATTCCATGTGGTGTGATGCACCTGAATCTACAATCCAAGCATCAGTAGAGATCTTAATGGAAATCAAAGCATGGCTAGAATTACCTTTCTTGGGGTTTTGATCTTCTGTCTTCTTCTTCTTGGAACCCTTGGGGATGTGATCTCCAAGGTTGTTTTAATGAAGTATTTGTGCCATTTGATCCATATTCTTTTGCATGCATGTGGATTCTGGATGGAATCCTCATTGTAAATAATTGCATTTCTCCCCTTTTCTTCCCTTTCCACCTTTGGATCCGGAGGAATCGTTGAAGGGTTTTTAGTACCCTTCCTTCTTTGGATTTGCATGTGCCTTCCCTTTGTCGTTGTTTTTAGATTTATTATTTTGGTGACTGCTACCATATTGCACATCAAGTGCATGTGCCTTTGAGCCTTTGATTTTTCCCATGTTGATGAGCTTGTTCTGTTCTTGTGTAAGAAACTCGATAAAGACCTCAAGAGAGGGCATGGTCCAGGTGGCTCCAAAGGCGAGCCTAGATGAATGAAATGTAGATACAAAAACTGATAATTCCAGACTAATTTTGGAAAGAATGGTAAGAACAATTTGTTTATCTTCCTTAGATTTATTAACCCTCCAAGCCTTAAGTTGTGACAACAAATCCTTATATTTGGTAAAATAATTTTGGAGATTGTCGAAGGTTTTTGGATCCAAAGTGAGAAATTATACCTCGATCATATGTCCCCTCATCTCATCCTATTTTCCAAAAAGTCCTTCCATGGTGGTCCAGACTTCATTGGGGGTTTTACAGGAGGATATGTGAAAGAGGAGCTCAGGAGAAATGAGACTGCAAATAGTTCCATACGCTTCATCCATCTGATTTAGATACTTGGATTTTTCTATGGCTGGTGTGGGTTTGGTCTCTGTGGCCATGGTTAACCTATATAATCCTTTTCTTCAAAGATGCAATTCAATATTGTGCTTCCATGCAAAGAAATTGTATAGTGTAAGAATCAATTCTTTTAGAAATTCCATTTTTATGTTGTCTTCAATCTTTTGTACTTGCAAAAAGAGTTTTTTGTGTCTTTTTCCTAGCAATTTGTTGGATTTGATACCATGTAGATGTGGATGAATCTGCAAATATAATATCTATCTAGCGAAGAACATACACAGTTTGCAGAAAATGAGAAAAGACAGAAACAAGAGAGAGAGAATCAAAGAATTGTATTAACTGAGTGAAAGAATGATACAATACAAGTGATATATGTTGCATAGCTCAACTAATGTGCCATAATTCATGATCTAATGCGCCATAGTGGTGGTCTAGAGTGATCTAGACACACATCGATAGTTATGGGAGTTAACTTCCACCTAGTCTAAGTCAACTAGCCTCTTAGTCCTCAATTAACTGACCGAAAGCATCAGTAATGTGCCACTTTGGTGATAATCCCAAGGATAGTGCAGATTATTAGTGATGATCCCAATGTTGCATGGTGATGGAACCAATGTGGCATCAAGACTCAACTCAATTGATCCAATTGAAGTGTGAACTGAAGAGAATGTAGGAAAAGGAATATTGTCCCTAAAATGTAGGGGACTAGATAATGACTAATAAACATAGGGAAAGACTTAGGAAAAATTTATCCTAGGTGTGTGTGAAGTATCTCCAACAAAAATGGGATCAATGCTCTTGTGATCAGTTTTTAGTTCAAATTGGCACCCCATTAGATAATGTCTCCATAGCTTCAGATCCATTACAGTTGTAGCTAGCTATAGACCATCAATGACTGTTGGTTACTATTTCCCTTCTCGAGTTATCTGACTTATTGACCCAAGGTTCATGTCATTTGGGGTTCCAACAAATCCTCTAAAATTATCGACCCTCCTGGTAAACCAGAAGGCAACACAGCACCCGGAAGGTACTGCACAGTCTCACCTGAGATAGCTTTAAATGGGTGACTGTAAGACTCATGTGTTTATAGCTTAGGACAGAGTAGGGGATAGGGGTTTCTTGATTAAAGCCTGGTACCATGAGTTGTAAGGTAAACTACTTATTCCTTGAAATCTCCTACATATATCCCACAGTTTAATTCCAGCAAAGTATAAACAGATTCATAACAATGTATTAACTCATTCATCAAGATTAACCATTAATTGTTGAAAGAAAGTAGAGACATTCATACATTCAACACATTACGCAAGTGTTACCATGGTTCACCCCCTCCTAGGCTACGCCCACAAATATTTGTCTCTTGGCTCTTTTATTATGGAAGTTCTACATTCCTAGCGCCACACGCTTACAATTCTCCACAAAACTGGGTAATATCTATGTGAGGTGAACTAGATCACACCAGGCTCTACAGCCCATGGTCTAATCCTCAGATCTACCTTTCCTTGTATCTTCTTTGCTCAACATCTTACAAAATCATTTCATACAACTAAAAACATTACATATCACCTACGCTCCTGTGTGGTTACAGTCTCCAAAACCTCACTCCAATGCCTAACCTTCAACAACAACAATAATAACAACAACCCTAATAAAAAAAAATCCCTATATGATACTTTCGTATCTATATTTATACATTTCAGGCTCTTCATCCTTTTACAGAATATTACCAAAACCCTAACCCTTCTTACGTTAGGTCTTTCTCCCATGCGCGTGTTGTTCTTCCTCCAACTGTCGCTTTTCTTTGTGCACGCTTTCTTACATGCACACTTGTTGTTCTTTTGCCAGTTGTTACTTCAGTTTTCTGCATGCTTTCTTTCCCATGATCATTCTACTTTCACCTTTGACCTAGTACCAATAGGACCCCAACACTGACATGTGACTCATCCCGAGTCACCCAATTTCTCTGTGCTTCCTCGATCTCCTTCATGATCGTCTGGAACTTCTCCTGCAACTCTGTTGCTTTTGTCAGTGCCTGTGTGGTTTTCACGTTGATGGTGTCGACTGTTTGAGCTGCCATTTCTCCACTCATCAATCTTGTGCATTCTAACTGAGTCTGTGTTGTCTGTTTTCTGGCTTCTTCTTCCTGCGCAAGTACTTCTGCTACCCGTTCATGCAACGGTTCTATTTGAGCCCGACGCTCCTATTTCTGTATTTGTGCAGTGATAAGTTTTGCCTGTATCTTCTTCAACTCTTGTGTTCCCTTGACCCATTGTTAAGGTCCTAACCCGCACATAGGTAGATCAATGTATTCAGATGTAATAAAGGTCAATATTAATAAGGCCTTTCAATAAAATAGAATAAGGTGGATGTAAGAAGACCTAATAGAAGCTTCCGCTTCTAGAAGAATCTTCCTCCAAATGCTTCTCTTAATAGACATATTTAGTATAAATAAGGGTCAAGGGTATGAGAACCCTAGCTTGGAGATTATTGTAACAGAGTGCTGCTCGATTGGAGGTTGCCCCCTCGAAGAGGCCTGTGAACATTACTTTTCGAATCAAAGTGTTATTTCTATTGCTATTGTTATATCATTTATGTGTATTGTGAAGATTATGCTGGATATTTTACTGTTATTCTTCCATTTCTAGCATTTTATTTCTGTTCTGCATATTTTATATATCTGGTATCTTGCAAGTGGTATCAGAGCACTTTCCTTGGCAGAAATTGTGGGTATTTTTTTTTCAGGGTAGAGACGTATTTAGGCGTCTTTAAGCCACAGAGATCTGTCGTTACGCGCATAAACCCGCGGTTGAGGGATTCATACACGCAGGAAATACAAGTGGTTCTTAAGCACACATCTTTTGGCCACCCTTGTAACCCCTGTTGGTACCCCTTCGAGTGGTAGCGCATCAGAAAACACCTGTGTACGGATTGGCCTAGATTTCCTGAAGCCCTCTTTAGATAAACCTATCGGCCGCTGGACTTCTATAGTGTCACCGAGAACAACACTCGCGAAGATACTCTCTAGTACCTGGGTAGTCGGGTAGTACGGCTAAGGGTACGATCTATCCTCCTTAGTTAGTTCCCTGAGATATTGGGTCGAGTACTACTGTTGGACCCCGCACGTATATCATAGAGCTATAGCACAGGGCAAACCCTTGTCTATAGAACCCTTGAATACCTAACCCTTGGGGAACATAAACAAATTAAACGGACGAGATCTATTGCCACGCATTTGTGTTCAGGTTGCTAAGTAAATACACATTTCTCTTTGGTTTAGAATTTGGGGATTTCATCACTGCAGCATTCTTCAGACCAAAGTATAACCCTGCAGCTGTTAAAAAAAAAAAAAAAAAATGAGTCTGGAAATTTTTTCACCATTATTTGAGACCTATTCCATTAGATTCATCTCTTCTCCCTTATCACATTCATCCATATCATTTTTCTGCAAAAATTTTTGACTCCGACCGCTCCCTTTTCAGTTCACCCATCCTCATGGCCCATACCCGTAGCCAAGAACTAGAGTCTCTCTTCAACACCTTGCAATTTGGTTTCCTCGAGACCCAACAAGAAGTGCAACAACTCAGTGCTATTATTGCCTCCCGTGATGCATCCATAAATGCATCTGTAAATGTAGTCGTGCAGTTCGCAATGGCGGAAGTCAAACACGAACTGACCACCCAGCTTGAATCTGTCTTTGCATCACTCTGCACCAAACTCAAGATCCCTACTAATGACTCTTTTCCTGATGCACATAAAAAGACTAAAGGTGAAACTTCTTCCCATTCCTTTCAACCCCATCACTTTCAACAGGACATACGCCTTCCGCGGGTGGATGTAACCAAATTTGATGGCTCGGACCCCACTGGTTGGGTCACCCAAATGGAACATTATTTCTCTCTCTACAACATTATAGATGACTTGGCCAAACTCCAGTATGGTGTTCTCCATCTAGATCAAGAACGCTGGCAATGGTGGCAATGGAGAAAAAATTCCCGTCAAGGGTATATTACTTGGACCCAATTTGTGGCGAAGCTTTATGAATGCTTTGACACTGACACCAACCATTTGGGTCGTTTGACAAAATTGAAGCAATCAGGCGCAGTAGAAGACTCCCCAAGGACTCCCTCCTTCCCGCGGTGTCCATGATCATTCCATTCCCCTTGTCCTAGGAAGCGTTCCCCCCAATATATGTCCATATCGCCACCCCTTTGCGCAAAAAAATGAAATTGAAAAAATGGTCCAGGAACTCCTTATTGTCGGCGTCATCCAACCTAGTACGAGCCCTTACTCCTCTCCGGTCGTCATGGTACTGAAGAAAGAAGGTTCTTGGAGAATGTGTCCTGACTTTCGTGCCACCTTTAGTTCTCTCATACTTATCGGGTACCTCAAAGGTCCAGGCGGTTGACCAAACACTTACAGTACGAGAGGATATCCTTCATACCCTTAAAGAGAACTTGGTCATGGCATAGAATAGAATGAAGCAAAAAGTAGATCAAGGTCGCTCTGAATGTCAATTTGTAGAAGGGGATCAGGTGTTTCTGAGACTGCAACCATATAAGCAAACTTCCCTCAAGGTTGAGCATTGTCAGAAGCTAGCACCCAAATTTTATGGCCCTTACACAGTTCTCAAGCGTGTGGGACAAGTCACATATCAGTTAGATCTGCCCAGTCAGTCGAAGCTACATCTTGTTTTTCATGTTTCATGCTTGAAGAAGGTGATTGGAACCAGGTGCCAAATTCAAACCAACCTTCTAGAGTTAGCTAAAGAAGGATCCATTTGGCTACAGCCAGAAGCAGTTTATGACTAGCGTGAGTGTCGCTTGTCTCAGAGAACCATCAAGGAAGTGCTAGTACAGTGGAAAGATATGACTCCAGCAAATGCCACTTGGGAACCAGCTACCATTCTGTAGTAGTTTCCACATCTCAAGCCTTGAGGACAAGGTTGTTTTTAAGGGGGCGGACATGTTAAGGTCCTAACCCGCACATAGGTAGATCAATGTATTCAGATGTAAAAAAGGTCAATATTAATAAGGCTTTTCAATAAAATAGAATAAGGCGGATGTAAGAAGACCTAATAGAAGCTTCCGCTTCTAGAAGGATCTTCCTCTAGATGCTTCTCTTAATAGACATATTTAGTATAAATAAGGGTCGAGGGTATGAGAACCCTAGCTTGGAGATTATTGTAACAGAGTGCTGCTCGATTGGAGGTTGCCCCCTCGAAGAGGCTTGTGAACATTGATTTTCGAATCAAAGTGCTATTTCTATTGCTATCGTTATATCATTTCTGTGTATTGTGAAGATTATGCTGGATATTTTACTGTTATTCTTCCATTTCTATCATTTTATTTATGTTCTGCATATTTTATATATTTGGTATCTTGTACCCATTCTGGAATTGGTATGGTATTTTTTAGTTGTTTGAGTTCTTGGATCATTGGATTGATCCTCTCCTCCTCCTTGTCCAAGTGTTGGACCTATGGATCCTCTTCCAGACTTGTCCAAAGTTGCGTTGTGTTATCCAGCAAGTCAGCTGCCATGATGACCTATTTTTCTAGCTCCTGCAGTTGCATTGCTGCTTCCTGCTTCCTTTTCTCCTTTACTTCTAGTGGAGTTGTCGGTCTAATCTGTTTATGGAGAGTCTCGATCTCCTTCTGATACTGATCAATTTCCTGTGCAATCTATTCGATCTTTTCTACGACTGGGAGTTCATTTCCTTGCGCAGTGGTTGGAATTTTCCCAAAAATTTCTTCCACTTTGCGTTCCATCTCGTTTCTGCGTTCCTTCTCCTCCTGAGTTTCAGATTTGACCTGTGCACAAACTGTTTCCAGCGCTTCCCGCTTATTTGTTGCTTGTTGTAGCTCGATTAAGTTTTTATGTGCTCGCAACTGCATCTCGTGTTTGATGCTAACCTATAGTTTGTATAATGCTCTTGATGGCATCTGTGTAAAGACCAAATGGATATAATCCAAATCCTTCAGAGGTGTTTGTCCCACAATTTCATCCATTTGCAGCATGCTAGGATTTATGTAGACCATGGAATGTGCGTGTGGTATCGGAAGAACTGGGTCACATTCTTCTACCTCCACCCTTTATGTGGTATGTGTGTTCGATGGCTCTATGCCTCTACTGCTACTCATGATCTGGGCTGCCCCAAATTTCTTAAGGAGTTGTCCCATTTCTTCCAATTCCTTCTGCAGTTTATCCCTGTGGTGCGAGGTAGTCTTGGACCATTCTAGAAATCATCTCTCCATCATCCTTCATGATTGTATAGTCCGGTGGTGGTCATTGTGCCTTCATTTTCTTGTGCGCACATGCTTCCTGTACCATTGGTCTCTTAGTTCCCCCTAGTTCCTGTGTGATGGGGTTTGATGCGGTTTCTTGTGCTCCCTCAGCCAGTTTCTGTTGTCCATTGGTTGGCTGAGTGCTTTCTGTCCTCCCCTTCTAGGTCCATGGCTGCTCTGAGCTGTCATCTACCTGATTCAACTTGGTTTGTCTTGTTCTTCATTTCTTGGGTACTGGGATTTGTGAAGGCTGTGTTTCTGCCTACGCAACCCCTCCTTCTACTGTTTGTCCCGGTACTTCTCTGGGTATGGTTAGGATCCTCCATTCATCAAGCCATTCGCTGATGATCATGTCGATATCACCCTCAGTGACGTAGTAGCGCATCTATAGCCACTGTTTATCTGGATCCTGCCTTGGTTGTATCCACATGGCTTGTCACCTAGCCTAGAAATTAGTGATGCCCCCATATCGTGCGACAACCTCTGGTGTTATTCTCCATGCTCGATTGATAGCTTCTTGTATCTCCCATAGGTAAGATTTGAATACGATTCCATTCCTCCTGTTATGCTTGGCTAGTGGCGCGGATCTCAGGACGTGATATCTTGTTCCTCCTGGCTATGGTGTGGTACAAAAGACGGCGTATTTTGGTTCTCGCCATCCCATGAAAGCTATGAGAGTGATCAACCATGAGTAATGAAATTCCATACCTGCGTACTACGCGTATTTGCAGTCTACTTGGAACAAGTTTGATAGGTATGGCGCCCAGCTCATGGAGGTGCCTTCTGTGCACTAAGTTGAAACAACAATGAATCCTGCCAGTACTTCATCTTTGCGAAATTTTCTTAGTAGTTTGCAGGCTAAGATTTTTGTTGCCAATTGCATCACAAAATTGTTGATATGTTTGATTATAATGCCTCTTGTTCCCCTGTCGGTGCCATATTTATTCTTCATCTCTTCTGCCAATGTTTTTTCCTTGGATTTATTGTCCAGAATCGGAGCGAGATCCATACCCTGGCTGGGTAGGCCCGCTATCTGCATGATAAGTTTGATAGTTATGGGGACAGTTTTGTCCAGCCATACATCCCCTCCATGCATATCTGCTAACAGTTTCTTGATGCATGTTGTTGCATATTGGCCTCTGCCAAAGTGTGGTATCTTCAGCAATCCTAGAATTCTTGTTCTTTCCAGTCCATTTGCCCATTGGTGTGGCTAAGTGATGGTTTCTCTGAGTTGGTTCACGACTATTTTCTGCATAAAGACCTGTGGTGCAAGATTTGGATATTTGGTTTCATCTGCTATGTCATGGTCGGAATAATTGAGCTTCCCGACATGACCCAATAGCTACAGGTCCACCTGTACTCCCTTTGGTATGCAAGGTAGCACAATATTTGCAGCCGGATTCTTTCGAGGTGAGCTTCATATCTGAACTCGGTCCTCCTGCTGTGTTGGTTGGCTTGAAGTTCCAACAAATCCTGGTTGTTCTCCTTTCATCCACTCTGGCCATGACCAGGTAGTTCTAGCAGTCTCCTCGATTGGGTGACCTAAGTTGGGTGCTTGTGTATCGTCTAGTTCCTCCTCTGCTCCCAGATGTTGTGTTGTTTTGTTCACTTCCACAGCTACTTCAGTATGTTTTGGTGCTATTTCCTGGTGTGTTTGTTCTTCTTTGTTCTGAGGCTCTTGAACCCCTGCTGGTGTATCCTGTTCCATGGCCTATCTTTGTGGTTGCGGAATCTCCTCTAGTATTGGTGTGGACTCTACTGGGATTTCATCAAGTGATGGGATTTTGTCAATATTGACGATCTTCGATGGATACTGCTCGGTTTCTTCCAGTGGTCCCCGTGACTTAGTATGAACCCTGGTTGATATGGCTATCTAGCCTGGTTCTGCAAGCTTCGGTGGTGCCATAATGGTGTCTCTCGAACGTTTGCTAAGTTTGAATGGCTTCGGTGAGATTTGTGGTTTCACTCTGTTCATTCTAGTTGTTGTTACTATTTTTTTGTTCTCCTTTCACGAATAGACTAACTGCTTATGTTCTCGTGTGTTGTATGGGATTGTCATGAATCTTGTCGAGGATGCTTCCTCCATCATGCGATTAATGCCTACTTGTTGTCTCTAGTTGGCACGTTTATTATGACATCCCATCCGTCCTCGAGCATCCTATCGATCTTGTCTTTAACTTTCTGTTTATATATGGGGTTCAATCTATATGGTCGTTGTTTAATGGGTCTGGCATTAGGTCTGAGTGGTATCTTCAATTCTCCTAATTCTTCGGCTATGCCTTTCATCTCTATAAAGGTTGTGGGAAAAAGCTCGTTGTATTTGCGCAATAATTATGTGATGCTTTCTAGTGTCTGTTCATCCCAGTAATCTCCAATGTTGACCATTTTGGGCTGCTTGGTGGTCCCTATGTTAAACTTCTTTATCTTGATTGGCGCAGAGATGACCTTTGACTCTAAGGGTGATCCTTCCACATCTCTCTTGCCTTCGACTTCTTTGATTTGAATATCGTGCGGATCATCTTCATCCGGGGCTTCCTCCTGTACGTGGTAGCATGACAGTAGATCCTTGATTGTCTGCTTATTCCGCTGCTATACCTCTGTGATAGCTTCTAATTTTGTTTCTTCAATGAATATGACGTTTCTGATCCATTTCAGGGCCTCGTCTATGTTGGGGTTCTCATGCTCAAATAAGAAAGTGACTGTAAAGTTCTGTTGGAGTGTCACCCATGTCTTGGTACCTTTACACATTTCCTGGTCTGTATACCAATTCACTAGTATTCCCTCTAAAGTATGAATGAAGTGCTGAGACCATTCCTCCAGTGGCATCATTTTCCATAGCATTTTACACGCCTCCAAGTGTTCTGCGGGTGTGCCTAGTTCGTCATATTTATGTTGTTTGTTACCTGTCTATTCTACGTTGAACCTTATGGGAAGTAATCGCTTACATTGGTACCAATATGTGATAGTATCTTTGTGTGCACCCCACCATCTTGCGGGTGTAGCCTTTAGTGCTAAATCCAGTGCTAGAAATCTCTGGTTTTCTGCAACTTCATCTTCATATTGTGTCAAGAAAGTTTACAGATCATTTAGCTCGTGAAAACTGGGTGGTTCTCTGATTTTTGTGCGAATCCAGCTTAATGCGCGGTCTATTCTGGCACACCTTCTCGTGGATACTTTCAGTAGTCTTTGCGGCCAGTTTTCTAACCCGGTGTCTGAGTCTATTGTACATGAAGTAATGCTCCACCAACTAAGTACCTCGTCTACAGTTGGTTTTATATAGTCTGCATCGCATGCAGTTGTTCTGTACAACTAACCGATCTCTTCTAAATCCATACAAGTGGGTTCTACAAACCTCTCGCATTTTGATGGGTCGAGTGTGGCTATGACCATGTAGTCCCCCGACTCAAATGCCATTTTTCTAGTTTTTAAGTTAATTATGGCCTGGTTGTCGAATGCCCAATCCAGACCAAGTAGCATCGGATAATTTGTTGTACCGTCTACTATTTCGATGACTTCAAAGCCTGCCTTAGTGCACACACCATCCATATCTACCATCACTCCTTTCAGTCTACCTATTGATAGGACTCTATGTTGATTTTCTAGCTTTAATTGAACAGTTGAGTATCCCAGTGTAGGTTCTCCCATGCATTTCCATGCAACTTTTGGTAGTACATTCACTTCGGATCCTATATCTAGTATAATATCGCCCATATTGAAATCCCCAATGTTAGCATTTAGTCTAAATTCCCTACTTGTTCTTCTTTTTGTATGTAGGTGGTTGACAGTTTTCAATTTTGGACTCTGTTTCGTCTCGTTGCTACATTTTTCTAGGATGTTTTGCAATATTTTGACAAATGAAGGATCACTTAACATTTTGATGCATGACTTCAAAAATTCTTTGATAGTACTTACTTGTTCCTTGGGTTGTATTATGTTGGTATGGTCCATTGATGGCGACATTTCATATTTCGGAGATTCCTTGCTCTGTTGTGCAGTTGGCACAATGTTCTCCTTCTGGAATTCTTGTCAAGCTTTTGTAAAGATCTCCTTCTCCTTATGCATGTCGAACTGCTTCTTGGGGTCAGTGTTCTTCTTTCCCATTGGTTTTGTGCTGGTTCCTGTCGAACTGCGTCATTTCTTGTTTTCGTTCCTCCTCGAGTGACTATGTTGATGTTTCGTCCGTCATCCCTTGCTTCGGCTAAAATCCACTAAACATTTTGGTTATTTTGATTCCTTTTTTCCTGGATATTTACAAGTAATGTCAAACATTCCTCTGTATCGTGGTCCGATGCACGACAATACATACAAGTCGCTAGTGGCAGTGGACACTCCCGTGCATAATGTCCTAGTTGCTGGCAATTGTGACATGTAACAGGTCCTCTATCGCATCTGAAACCTCCTCTGGCTCGTCCTTCTCCTCTATATCCTGCACAATATCCTCGTGGTGCATTATACTGTGGTGCCTGATTATACTGCGTGGTATTGTACTGGGGCTTTGTCGGGTTGTACTGTGGTTGCGCGTTATTGTACAACTGCGATGCAGTATTATATTGCTATTGCGTGGTGTTGTATGGGGCTAGGGCTTGAGTGAACTATGGTGTTGCTTGCCCAGTCATCATTTCTGCCTGTACCCTATATGTGTCTGATGTTCTTTCCCGCATCAACTCCATAGTTCTGTAATCTTTGTCATCATGGACAACTGGCTTGCAAAAGGTGAAATGTGAGTTCTTTGGAACTGGTTGGTATGTCTGCATCATCGTGCAGTGGTAAGGGTCATGACCTTGTTTCTTGCATATGTTGCACCATAATTCTCCCTATGATAGTGGGTTTGGCATCCCCGTCACCATATATTGTGTGAATGTTGGGCATTCATTCTTATGGTGTCCTTCTATCCTGTAGGTAATGCACCAAACGACTTCTCGTTTGTCCTTGTTCTTATTTTGGTTTAGCTGAAATGTTAAGTTCTTCAAATTCTCCTTCATTTATTCGATAGCCGAGTCTGTCTATTGGTACTGATTCTCTTCCAATTGCAAGGCTTCCTGCAGAGCCTCTGCCTGCATCTGAAACTTTTGTTGTCGTAATGGATATTTTAAGTGTGGGAGTAGTAAGTTGACAAATAGGTGTCGATGTTGCATATCGATCATAAGGTATTTTAACTTTCCTTTTAATCATTTGAATCTTTGATCAATCTCCCATACTGATTCTCCTGGTTTCTGTCTTATTTCAATCATCTCATTCATGTATTGATCCTCTGAGCTCATCTTTTGGAAATTATTTATCAATAGTTTCTTAATGTCGCTCAGTGTCCTTTTCGTTCCGAGAAAACTGTTTATGTCTAGACTCATGTACCAGTCTAGTGCTTGGTCTCTTAGTGTGATCGCTAGCTGCACAAGTTTGGTGTCTTCGTCAGTGATCTGATTTTCTTCCCAGATATTTGTGCAAATGAACAGATGCTTCTCAGGGTCTCCTATTTCTTCTCCTCAAAACTCTGGTAATCTGATAGTAGGATCGTGTCCTGCCATTCCAAATACTGAGCTACTCCCTCCTCCGCGTGTTGTGGATACTTGAATAAGGTTTCCTGAATTGGCTCCTCCAGTTGTTTCTCTTTGTATATATGTACTTCCTATTGTCAGACTTCCTCCCAACTTTGGTTGTCTAAACGGTGGTGTTCTCTTTGGTGTATTGGTCACACATGGGTTTATGGGTTCCGCACTGACATTAATTTGAAAGGGATGGTTGCCTTCTCCTCCTATTCTTGGGCCTCTTGTTTTCCTCTCATACGTGGTGTGCAGGATTTCCTCAATCTACTCCACAGCCTAGATATCCTCTACCTCTTCCTCATCGTTTTCCAAGCCCTCCCTCTCGGCTACGGATCTCTTCTTGGTATTCACCTTATACTGGTAGGGTCCTCCGCTATGTGTCGTTCCTGATGACTCCAAGATACACTTAAGCTGGTTGTCATCCATCAAGATTGGGTCCAAGGGTTCCTCCTACTTCTTCTCTTTATCCTGCCCCCCTTCCATTCCTCCTCTCTCTGTCAGTGTTTCCCCCCTTCCCCCATGCATTCAAGGAATTCTAGCCGTCTGATTCCATTATCATTACACCTTTGTTATATAGCAATATCTCGGTAGAAGTATACAGTGATCGAATGTACCTTCCTCTGGGTCCTTGTAGGAACTCTTGCTTGGCTACGCTGTATGACTTGGCTGTGTCTACCGCAAATTCTGTGATAAAGCCTGCCACAATACTGTCAAGCCAAAAGTCGATTGCGCGGGTGAATTTGTTTTTCACCTGCTGCAACTGTTGGATTTGTACTGGAGTCCAATATAGTTGTCGAATCTGGTTCGTCGCATGGTTATCCTTTAACCTTAATATCCACTCCTGTAGTAGATGCAGAAAATCACAGAAAAAGACTTCATGTAAATCCATAAATACGTATTTATCCAGGTATTTATGCGGTGTGATCCTGGGGTTTATATTGTCTTTCTGTGCAAACTCTATCTCTTTAGTTCTCAACCAGCCCTCAATTTCTTCTCTCGTGGGGTTCCAAGGTCTCAACATTCCCTTCTAACATCTCATTTCTCTTTTGTTCCACTCCTTTGGTTCTTATTCATTCTATCTCGTCTACTTAGTCCTCTTTTGTTCCTCTTAACACGACAACAAAACCATTTGTTGGTTACTATTTCCCTTCTCGGGTTATCTGAGTTATTGACCCAGGGCTCATGTCATTCGGGGTTTCAACAAAGCCTCTAAAACTATTGGCCCTTCTGGTAAACCAGAAGGCAACACAACACCCAGAAGGTACTGTGCAGTCTCACCCGAGATAGCTTTAAATGGGTGACTGTAAGACTCAGGTGTTTACAGCCTAGGACAGAGTAGGGGATAGGGGTTTCTTGATTAAATCCAGGTACCGTGAGTTTTAAGGTAAACTACTTATTCCTTGAAGTCGCCTACATATATCCCAAAGTTTAATTCCAGCAAAGTATAAATAGATTCATAACAATGTATTAACTCATTCATCAAGCTTAACCATTAATTCTTGAAAGAAAGTAGAGACATGCATACATTCAACACATTACGCAAGTATTACCGTGGTTCACCCCCTCCTGGGCTACATCCACAAAGATTTGGCTCTTGGCTCTTTTATTATGGTATTTCTTCATTCCTGTCACCATGCGCTTACAATTCTCCACAAAATTGGGTAAGATCTATGTGAGGTGAACTAGATTGCACCAGGCTCTACAGCCTGTGATCTAATCCTCAGATCTAACTTCCCTCATATCTTCTTTGCTCAAAAGCTTATAAAATCGGTTCATACAACTAAAAACATTACATATCACCTATGCTCCTGTGTGGTTACAGTCTCCAAAACCTTACTCCAATGCCTAACCTTCAACAACAACAATAATAAAAACAACCCTAATAACAAAAAAACATCCCTATATGATACTTTCATATCTATATTTATACATTTCGGACTCTTCATCCTTTTATAGAATATTACCAAAACCCTAACCCTTCTTACGTTAGGTCTTTCTCCCATGCACGTGTTGTTCTTCCTCTAGTTGTCGCTTTCCTTTGTGCACGCGTGTTGTTCTTTTTCCAGTTGTTACTTCAGTTTTCTGCACGCTTTCTTTCCCATGATCATTCTTCTTTCCCCTTCGGCCTGGTGCCAACAGTGACATAATTGATTTCATGATCCCTAAGATTACGTGAATCATAATCAATAACTCCTCCTTTCATTAAAATGGAACCTATACCTTTCCCTAATGTGTTTGTGCAGACACAAAAGTCTTAAATGTCCATGTCAGGCACTCTCAAGATTGGGGCAGTTGTCAATAATTGTGGTTTTTATAGTGACATTGGAGTGGGATAAGATGGCCTCATATCCAATTTCCTACAACCACTTTTCTTGCTAATAATTACTGGTTTTCCCTGTTTGCATTGATATTTATTGTTTAGATCAAGAAATGTTTCATTCACATTGAAAAAGAATAAAAAAGACAAAATAATGTTGCATGCTAGATTGATTTTGAAGCACAAGGAAAGATAATGCATTAGGAGTGTTGTTTTGTTTAATATCTGAATCATTTGTTGGTTTCTTGGTGTGTGTGAGGTTGTGTTTCTAAAATTTTGCAAAGAAAAAGAAATAAAATCTCTCTCCTTCCCATAGCTAGAGTTAATCGAAATGAACTATTTGCATTGTCATATTGGAATTTATTGGTTGGGTCAAGAGTCCAAACATCACTAAAGTTTCATCCATTACCTTTGGACCTAAGCAACATCACTAAAAAGAAGTTCTTAATCTAAAAATAATTAGACATTTTCCTTTGATAGAAAACCAACACTAGATAGGTTTAGGGCCTTGGATTAGGATTGGAGATTAAACTCTCCAAGGCCACAAAACTCAACCTAGAAGTCATTAAAAAGAATGAAAACCCATTGTTGCAACCAATGTGTTGGGAAGCTCCTCTAAAACAGAAGTCAAGAACGAGGTCGCATATAGGAAATTAGGGAGATTACCCCTCTCTGTTTGTTTTGGTTTTTGCGGTACCACTTCGGTCGTTACATATATGGGGGTTATGTTTGTTAACACCTTCAAAGATTCAGACTTAGCTACCATACCCTTACGTGCAGTCATACTTACGAATGTTATCCTGACCATTGATTGTTTGGTGGTAGCCTTAGTTACCTTTCCTAGGGATCCACATAAGTGATGGCATGTGGGACACGCCTGTAGTACCTGGGGTAGATGTTCGTTCATGGTCTTAGTTCCCATAGAGGGTGCCCATATTAATAAAGGGTACTTTCATCGATAAGGTTTGCTTCACGTCAATCATCGTAACTACTCCTCACACCTTCTCTAGTCAATCTTGTGGGGACTTCATCTCCCCCATAGGGTTGGTTTTTAGAAGGCCCCTGAGCCAATTGGTTTGCTTGTTGTTTTCCTAGATTCAATTAGGGGTATGCTCTTTGATTCTAAGTCTAGGTCAGACATAGGTTGATTTTTGTTTGTTAGTAACATAGGATTTTCATCGTGGTTGAACTACCGTGCTAGTCCCATTGATTATGAGGACTTGAGCCTAGTACAGAGGTGACCACCTCTAAAGCGGTGTGAAATAAGTGACAAGGAGTTTGAAGGGTATTATATTTGGTTTGACGAGACCTGTTTACTCGAAGTAGAAGTGGTCGATGAACACTCTCCATGGAATTTGAATCCTCCTTTGACTGAGCTAGATGCCCCTTTACTTGTCCAAGTAAGGGAAATTTCCAGTGATCCTTTCTCTTTGTTTGTTCATCCTCCCACCATGTCTGTGCCCAATTTTTCATCTAGTGTAGTTGAGCTTACGAGCTCATCCCCAAGTGGGATAAGGGGGGAATTCCCCGAGGGAATCCTAGTAATTTCCACATTGCCACCCCCATAGGGTTGTTTTTTAGAAGGCTCCTAAGCCGATTGGTTTTCTTGTTGTTTTCCTAGATTCGATTAGGGGTGTGCTCTTTGATTCTGAGTCTAGGTTGGACATAGGTTTATTTTTTTTTATTAGTAACATAGGATTTTTACCGTGACTGAAATGTCACACCACTCCCTTCGATTACGAGGACTTGAGCCTAGTACAGAGGTGTCC
Organism: Picea engelmannii; assembly: GCA_009831015.1. Classification (NCBI taxonomy): domain Eukaryota; kingdom Viridiplantae; phylum Streptophyta; class Pinopsida; order Pinales; family Pinaceae; genus Picea; species Picea engelmannii. The sequence goes on from ML794303.1 coordinate 190,299, forward strand.
ACCTCTAAATAAGTGTGAAATAAGTGACACAGAGTTTGAATGGTATTATATTTGGTTTGACGAGACTTGTTTAGTCAAAGTAGAAGTGGTCGACGAACACCCTTCGTAGAATTTTAATCCTCCTTTGACTGATCCAGATACCCCTTTACTTATCCAAGTAAGGGAAATTTTCAGTGATTCTTTCTCTTTATTTATTCATCCTTCCACCATGTCTGGACCCAATGTTTTGTCTTGTAACACACCCACCCTGAAGTACTCTTTTATAGGGTGGGGCATCATAATTTTCATTATTTTTTTTTGTTTTCCTTCTACTATATCGTCTCAAATCATCTCTCTGAAATGATTTCCCCCCTTCCACTTACCTATAGCGTTATAGTGACTATTTCCAGGCACTAAGATGATCCTTGGGTTAAATCTCACGACTTCCTGATTTCTTTGGTGTGCTCTAGTTGAGGACCGCACAACGTCTACGGGGAATTCATCCCAATCATACCCTCTCTAAAGTCCTACCCCAAAAAGAGAGGTCCAGTCAACAACCCTTCCAACATCTGGCATAATCCTCGTCTAACTAACTGGCTGGTGGAAGTTACGACGATTCAAAATTTGTGGCCATTGTAACTCGCGAACCTCCAAAAATGCGAACTCCGAACTCATGTATTGGACGATTGAGGGGAGTCTCGTGGGATCCCTAGATCCACAGTCTAGGTCACTTAGTGAATTTGGGTTTCGGAAGACTTGGCCATGCTAACACGCAATTCTCCCGATGCACGAACTCCGAACTTGTAGATTTGACAGTTGAGTTGGATCCCGAAGGATCCATAGATCCATGGTCCAGGTCATTTCATGACTTCAGGTTCCGGAGGATTTAGTCGTGCCAACACAGAGTTCTCCCAAAATGAAAACTCCAACGAGCTCTAGGGTTAACTCGTGCACTCCTTCCCATAACCAATGGTCATATCATCCCTTGTTTCCCTCCGAACAGATATAGTTCGTTCGGTTTCCAGACAAGGAAAAATATTCCCTTCCGCTACTTTCGCATTACCATTTTCCTGAGCTTTACCCTGAGCAGGTTATGGACTTGGGATTGGAAATTCACCCAACAAGGGGGTCTGAGAGAGATATCCTCTTCAGACGGATGGTTACAGGTCAACACGATGCCTCCTATCTCAACTGTTTAACATCTTACACCTTGGAAAGCCTCCGGAGTTAAGTTTTTCATACAGTCTATCGGTGGAAGGTGTGAATTCATAAGGAGATGGAAGCATACGCATATCATAGCCATTTCACATGGAAATTTTTTACAAATGCATCTATATATTTGTAAGACCAAGTAATCATTCATCGTTCTAATTCAACAATTAAAGCATGGAAAAGACTTATTAGAACCAGACAATGTGAAGCGACGACTAGAATGGGTGCCCGTTTCCACCCAACCATAGGCTCAGTCACTCCAAATGAATTTACCACTAGCCACCCGTGCGCTAGACCACGATGCTCTGCAACACATCTTTTTTCTTCTTTCTCAACAACAGTAGGGACAGAGGTTACTCTCCTCCTCCCAGAGGATCCTGGAAATGGTTTACATGACAACAAGCAAGGAGGCTAGCCTTGTTTATCCATTTGTATCATAACCTTCTTTTCCATTTCCTATAAACAAAATGCCTATGTTTTTCCATTTCTTCCTTTGAACCTGAGAGATTCACTTTTCTTCATCTCTGCACTCTTCGCAGTTTTTCTCCCTTTTCTTTCCTCAACCCACCACACCTTCCTTTCTCGCCTCTTTCAGTGAGGTCACGTGTGGCTTGAATTCCCATTCCACGGTTAGGTATGGAAGCGTTACGGATGAGTGCTATGCCCCATCCCCTCATTAACTCTTGAGGAGGTCTTCCCACCTACCAGCCTGACTATAATTCATTTCTGGTTCAGGGGATTGTTGTTCTGGTCCTAATCAATTAAATCCAGTAAGCAATGGTTTGGTGAGGGTTGACGCAACCATTCCTAGTCTCCTTCACTCTATATTCATATAGCATTTGTGGTATTTCTAAGTACACCCCCCTTCCAGTATTCATGCAACACTTGTCCATTTTCTTAGTAAATAATTAGGTTCACATTCGTTTACCTTTCAAACAAAGTTCCATCGAATCAATATTCACACATATAAGGTTATCCATAGTCTCTTGGTTATTTATATTTATATGTACAATCTAGAGGAAACAAGGTGTTACAATTCCCTCCCCTTTAAAGGAACATTGTCCTCGATGTTCTATCTATTAACATGTCCTGTATGTACAGAAGTGAACAAAAATGGATATGGTTGTCTCATGGCATCCTCCATTTCCCATGTGGCCTCATCTGGGCCAAAGTGTTTCTACTGCACCTTGAATTGTGCAATGGTTTGGTTCCTAAGTGGGGTTTCCTTCTTATCTAGTATGCATTGAGGTTCTGGCAGGAATTCTCCCTCCGGTTCCACCTAGATCATAGACCAGTCAATTATATGATTAGAATCATGTACATATTTCTTCAACAATGAAACATGGAAAACATTATGTGCTTTTACTATGGGAGGAAATGCTAGCCTATAGGCTACATGTCCCACTTTATCTAAAACCTCAATGGGTCCACAATACCAAGGTGACAACTTGGCACAAGCTCCCATTTGCAGGGAACTCTTCCCAGGCCTTAACTTTGAGATAGACGTGGTGTCTCATCTTGAATTCTCTGGGGGTTCTCTTTCTATCAGTGTAATTTTTCTGTCTATTCTGAGCATTTTTCAGATTTTGCTTTATCTGAACCACTTGTTGTTCCATTTCCTTCAACATGTCGGGTCCAATTGTAATTATGTCCACAAGATTACTCCATCTGACTGGAGTGTTGTATGGCCTACAATAGAGAACTTTGAAAGGGCTCATCTTTAGTGATTCTTCGTAATCGTTGTTGTAGGCAAATTCCACCAGTGGCAGGTAATCTTCCCACTTTTTAGGTTGATGTATTACATGCATCCTTAGCATGTCTTATAATATTTGGTTCACTCTTTCCGTCTGTCCATTGGTTTGAGGATGATAGGTTGTGCTAAACAATAATTTGGTCTCCAGACCAGTCATCAAGGATTTCCAAAATTTTGAAGTGAATTTCATGTCTCTATCAGACATGATCTCCTTAGGCATGCCATGTAGTTTGAATATATCCTTCATGAATATGTTGGAAATATCCATTGCCTTGCAAGTCAATTTGACGGGAATAAAATGAGTGGACTTGCTCAATTTTTCCACCACTACCATGATGGCATCATTCTGTCTGGTCGATGTTGGTAATCCAGTGATGAAATCCATGGAGATGGTCTCCCATTTCCATTCCAGAATCGGTAGAGGTTGAAATAATATTGCTGGGTGTCGATGTTCTTCCTTAACTTGTTGGAATTATAGAAATTTAGTTAAATACTCAGCTATGTCCTTCTTCAATCCAGGCCAATAGAATTGTTTCTAGTGGTCGTGACCATCTTCTGATAGACTGTAGGGTCAGTGTATGGTCTCTTGTGCAATTCATCCATTATGAACCTCTTCAAGTCATCACAACTTGGAATATACAACCTGTTTTGGTAAGTCAGCATACCCCCATCCAGTTTCCGGTAGCCTTCATACTTTAGCCCTGCGGGATCTTTCTCTAGGTATGATGTCACGGTCTTGAAGAATGCGTCTATTTCTTTTGCATTCCTGACTCTTTCCCTGGCATTCGTTTCACGGGTTCTCACCGCTACCAGGTGAATTTTTTTCATACTTATGCTAAGGGCATCGACCACCCTATTTTCCTTTCCTTTGATATGTTTGATTTCGAAATCAAACTCACTAAGGAGGGCCATCCACCTAGCTTGCATGGAATTGATTTTTGGTTGATCAAATAGATGTCTTGACCTGCAATGGTCTATCATAAGTACAAATCTCCTACCTAGGAGATAATTCCTCCACATTTTTAAAGCATGCACTATGGAAGCCAACTCCAGGTCGTGGGTAACATAATTGATTTCCTGCTCATTCAATTTTCTGGACTCATAGCAAATCATATGCCCTTCTTGCATAAGGACTCCTCCAAGTCCTTCCTTGCAGGCATCTGTACACACGAGGAAATCATTATTGGGATCGGCGATCTTCAGCACAGGTGCATGGGTCAGAAGGTGTTTTAGTGACTGAAACCTTTCTTCACATTCCAGTGTCCAAATGAATTTAGCTCCCTTCCTCTAGAGGGCAGTGAGTTGATGCTCTCTTAGAACTTGAAGTACAATTCTAATATGTTCTTTATGCTCCTCTCTATTCTTGGAGTAGATTAAGATGTCATCAATAAAAACATATACAAATTTGTCTAGGAACTTGTTGAGTACATTGTTCATCAAGCACATAAAAGTGGCAGGGGCATTGGTTAATCCAAACGGTACTAACACGAATTCATAGTGACCATATCTTGTCCTAAAGGTGGTTTTGTGGATGTCTTCATCCTTGATTCAGACTTGATGGTATCCATATCTCAAGTCAATATTTGAGAAAATGGAAGCACCCCCCAATTGATCGAACAAGTCATCAATTCTTGGTAAGGGGTACTTGTTCTTTATGGTTGTCTTATTGAGTTGTCTATATTCTATGCAAAGTCAGAGTGTACCATCTTTCTTCTTCAAAAACAGGACCGGTGCTCCCCATGGAGACACGTTGGGCTAGATGTATCCTTTGTCCATCATTTCCTTCATCTGTAGTTTGAGCTCAACTAGCTCGGGTGTGCTCATCCTATAGGTGTCCTAGACACTGGAACCGCTCCTGGTGCAAGTTCTATTGAAAAGTCAATGTCCCTCCTTGGAGGTAGACCCGATACCTCTTCTGGAAACACATCTCGATAATCTCTTAGTATGGGGTGGTCTTCTAGGCTTGGTATGTCATCCTCAACAGATTTTAACACTTGTATTCCATATAGAGGACATCCCTTTCTGCAATACTTTTTCATTTGAAGGGTTGATATTTATCTCATCGAGACAGGCTTCTGGATCCCTTGGAGGGTCATCTTTCTCCCTTCTTCATTTACACATTATAAGTTTTTATGGTAACAATCCAGCTTAGTTTTATATGCAACTAGCCAGTCCATACCAATCAATAGGTCATACGATCCTAGGGGAAGTATGTTAAGGGTAGCTTGGGTGGAAAATCCGTCCACCGTGAATTGGCAAGTTGATATGACCTCCACTATTTTTCTTTTGGTGTCAGTAGCTAACTGTACCAACCATGGCTTAGCATGTTTATGTGGCTGCAATTTACACTTATCAACGGTCTGAGGGGCCACATAACTCAAATTATAACTAGGGTCAATTAAAATAGATACTAGATGGTTGACGATCATACCTTCCATCTCCACCATTGAAGCTTGGTGGTCGGCTTGTTTATTATCCACGGCAACATAAATTCGTGGCATACTCCTGGCCACGTCATTGATGGTGGTAGCTTCTTGGATGTTGTAAATTCTCCTCTTGTTCTATTGTCTGTGCAGAAATTCCCTCAGTAGATGTTCTTCTCCACAACCCCAACATTTCAAGGGTTCTTTCTTTGGGTTATCAGTCTTTCCTAGGGTTGATCCAAAAGGTTTATTTCCGCTCCGGGAGGGGAAATTCTGTCGATGTACACTTCGGGTAGGAAATATCATCCTTGAATCCTTCTTATAGTTTTTAAATATTGGGGATTTAAACCCCTTTTTCTGGAACCCTGAACTGTTCTTCTGCTTCCATCCCTCACAAGGTTTTGTCTGAAGCCCAAACTATTCATAACAATATCTTTCCTTTTGGATAATGCCTTCTAGGGTCTTTGGTTTGTCAAACTCAATTTTGTTTTGATAGTTCTTAGGTAACCCATTGATAAATCGTTGCACCTTTGCCTTTTCCTCTTTTATGTAGGGTACATACCTTAGAAACTCAAGGAATCTACTAACATATTCCTCTATGGTGATTTGTCCCAGCTTGAGTTCATAGAACTCTTTAGTCTTCTCGTCGAAATATTTTTCCGACATATACTTCTTCTTGAAGTGTTTCTCAAACCGTTTCCAAGATAGGTCCTCTTTATGTATTCCTTTCAAATTCTTAAGTTCTTCCCAACAAATGGAATCCTTTCCATTCAGGTTGAATGTGGCTACTCGAGCCTTCAAGTTTTTGGAGAAATCATGGACTCTGAAATACTTCTTTAGTCCAAGCAGTCAGGCTTTTTCCTCTTCCCCTTTCTTAATCTCACCATCGAAAGAGGGTGGTTTGGCTTTCTTGAACTCTTTAGGGTCACGTCTTTTGGAATGATTTCATCTCTTCCTTTTCCTTTGATAATGTGAGCTGGTTATACTATCCGAAGATCCCTCTAAGTCGCCAGTTTCCTTTCTAGAGGATTCTCCCAATGCTTGTCCCCTGTCTCCATGTCAGAGCTTCCTCTAGGTACTCCTCCCGGTGTGGCCACTTAAAGGACCACGTTTTTGTATCTTAGGTGGACTTCGACTCCCCTTTGTTCGTCATCGGTCAACACGACTGGTGGCAGGTCCATGCTACAGTTGTCTCTGTATGTCGGATAAACTCTATAGTAAGAATTCATTAATCTTTGTCTACTTCTCTTTCTCTTTTATCAATCTCTCATTATCAGCCTTGTAGCTCTGTAATTCAGCCATGAGGCTCCTCACAGTTTCATCCAGATTCGAAGGAGTATATGTTGCCCTCCTCTCGTCAGACTCTTCGTCTCTATTGTGGGAGCCATCCCCCACTTCGTGGCATAACACCATCATATATAATTGCAATTTCCCGCAGTCGATCAATCGCTTGAGTGAAGACAAACACTTGCTATTAGCTAACATTATATTAGTTCATAAACAACACATAATTCATATTTATTAACTACATACACACACAACAGTAAGCTTTCATTCTTTTCTATAATAAGGACTTAACCAGAATTTTAGGAAGGAAGTAAGGTAGGGTGTCTCCCTTTAAACCACTTTAATTTTTTTTTTACACAACTCGTCCATGAGCTCAAATAGGCCAAGTGTTGTAACCATGCTCTTATACCAATTTGTAACACACCCACCCTGAAGTACTCTTTTATAGGGTGGGGCATCATAATTTTCATTATTTTTTTTTGTTTTCCTTCGACTATCTCATCTCGAATCATCTCTCTAAAATGATTCCCCCCCTTCCACTTACCCATAGTGTTCTAGTGACTACTTCCATGCGCTAAGGCGATCCTTGGGTTAAATCTCACAACTTCCTAATTTCTTCGGTCTGCTCTAATTGAGGACCGTGCGACGTCTACGGGGATTTCATCCCAATCTTACCCTCTCTAGGGTCCTACCCTGAGAAGAGAGGTCCATTCAACAACCCTTCCAACATCTGGCATAATCCTCGTTTAACTCACTGGCTGGTGGAAGTTACAGCGTTTCGGAATTCATGGTCACTTCAACTTGCGAACCTCCTAAAATGCGAACTTCGAACTCATGGATCGGATGACTGAGGGGAGTCTTGTGGGATCCCTAGATCCATGGTCTAGGTCACTTCACGACTTTGGGTTTCGTAATACTTGGTCGCACTAACACACGATTCTCCTGATGTGCGAACTCCGAACTCATAGATCTGACGATTGAGGTGGATCACGAAGGATCCATAGATCCACGGTCCAGGTCATTTCACGACTTCAGGTTTCAGAGGATTTAGTCGCGCCAACACACAGTTCTCCCGAAATGCGAACTCTGACGGGCTCTAGGGTTAACTCTCGTGCTCCTTCCCATAACCAACGGTCATATCATCCCTTGGTTCCCTCCGAATAGATCTCGTTCATTTGGCTTCCAGACAAGGAAAAATCTTCCCTTCCGCTACTTTCGCATTACCATTTTCCTTAGATTTACCCTGAGATGGTTATGGACTTGGGTCTGGAAATTCACCCAACAAGGGGGTCTGAGAGATATATCCTCTTCAGAAATATGGTTATAGGTCGACACGATGCCTCCTATCTAGACCGTTTAACGTCTTACACCCCGGAAATCCCTCGGAGTTAAGTTGGGCATACAGTATATCAATGAAAAGTCTGAATTCATAAGGAGATGGAAGCATACACATATCATAGCCATTTCACATAGAAAATGTTTACAAATGCATCTATATATATTTGTAAGACCAAGTAATCATTCATCGTTCTAATTCAACAATTAAAGAAGGGAAAAGACTTATCAGAACCAGACAATGTGAAGCAAGGACTAGAATGGGTGCCAGTTTCCACCCAACCATAGGCTCAGTCACACCAAATGAATTTACCACTAGCCACCCCCGAGCTAGGCCATGACGCTCAACAAAACAACCTTTTTCTTCTTGCTCAACAACAATAGGGACAGAGGTTACTCTCCTCCTCCCACGGGATCCCGGCAATGGTTTACACAACACCAAGAAAGGAGGCTAGACTCATTTATCAGCTTGTATCATAACCTTCTTTGTCATTTCCTATAACCAGAACGCTTATGTTTTTCTAGTTCTTCCTTTGAACCTGAGAGATTCACTTTTCTTCGTCTCTACACTCTTCGCAGTTTTTCTCCCTTTTCTTTCCTCTACCCACCACACCTTCCTTTCTCACCTCTTTCAGTGAGGTTGTGTGTGGCTATAATTCCCAGTCCACGGTCAGGTTTGGAAGCCTTACAAATGAGTGCTATGCCCCATCCCCTCATTAACTCTTAAGAAGGTCTTCCCACCTACCAGCCTGACTGTAATTCATTTATGGGTCAGGGGATTGTTCTGGTCCTGAGCAATTAAATCCAGTAAGAACTAGTTTGGTGAAGGTTAACGCAACCATTCCTGGTCCCCTTAACCCTATATTCATATAGCATTCGTGGTCTTTCTACGTACACCCAGCTTCCTGTAGTCATGCAACACTTGTCCATTTTCTTAGTAAATAATTAGGTTCACATTCGTTTACCTTTCAAACAAAGGTCCATTGAATAAATATTCACACATATAAGGTTTTCCATAGTTTCTTGGCCATTTATATTTATATTTACAATATGGGGGAAATAGGTTGGTACACGTCTAGTGTAGTTGATCCTACGAGCCCATCCCCAAGTGGAATAGGGGGGAATTCCCCCAGGGGAATCCTAGTAATGTCCATATTCCCACCCCTTAGCTCCATTAGACCTACATTGTCCATACCATTTCAGATTGGTTCCTCACTCTAGGGGATGTTATCTGTGGCATCAAATCCATCCTTTAGCATACCTATCATCCTGAATCCCATCCCTCCAATGCCTACTTCTAGATTATTTTCTAGTGGGGGGGTGAGCCTTAGTTTCAGCATGGGGAGTGGAACTCTTTCCATCTCCACCAATCCAATGAGAGGCCTGACATCATTGGGTGTGAGTGTACCTTTTGGATGGAGTATCCCTAGTGGTTTCGGGGTTGTCCCTAGTTAGAGGGGGGAAGTAATACATCTAGAGGTTTTAATTTTCCTTGGGTTAGCACACCTTTCCCTGGGGGAACATCCCTTGAGGGGGATTTTTCAACATGGGGAGGTTTTCCTTTTGTATCCATGTCCGGTCCTGGGGGTTTCATCCCTGGGACTAAATTTGGTAATATCTTTCCTAGAGGGTCCACATTTCCCCCTAGGGGAAACACCTTTGGGGGATTTTTTGGTTATGGGAGCATTCATGCTCCTGGAGGTGTCACCATCCTAGAAGACACTCATTCTTCAGGAGCTCCCCAACCTTCTAGTAGTACCAACATAGGGGGACTGCAAGGTCCATTTGAGATAGTAGAGACTTCACCTCCCTCCCAGTCTTCATCTGTACCATTTTCTTTCCTCACAACACTTGATTTAATAGATTTTTCATGGTTAACAAATGACCCTATAACCCATGACCCCTGATGGTCGACGATGCCATCCAAGCTACCATCAGACATTACTAAGTTTGACAGAAACTCGGGATATGACCCCTCTACACACATCATGACTTACCACTTGTGGTGTTCATCCAACTTATTGATGGATGATAGTGTGAGGCTCCATCTTTTCCAGATATCCCTGACAGTAGTCACCACCAAATGGTACATTGAACTCAAAGGATATTCTTTTAGAAGCTTCAACGACCTGGTGATGGTGTTTTTAACACATTACCAATTTCCCATCTGATATAATATAGGAACTGATCTCTTGACTTCTTTGCATCAAGAAAATTCCACCCACATCTAGAATCACATTCATGAGTGGAGTCAACGACGTAGGATGATTAAGACTCAGATTCTGGAAAAACTTCTTATAGAGTGTTTCACTAAATCCCTCCTACCACCCATTTCCAAAGATGTAGCTATGGCTAAGGCCACCACCGAGGAGCAAGATATCATGTGTGCCCAACACTTAGACTTCTACCTATAGTCAAGACTTCTATCAAGAAAATTCTAGTCTACACCCAACATAATGTCACACCCGCCCATGTCTATAGAAAACATATGAGATTTCAGGTGGTAGTCACCAATTTAGAGACGCACATTTTCACAACACCCTCCACATTTCACGGAGCCACCATTGGCAATCATGATTTGGAAATTATTGACGGCATGGATGTAGCAATGAGTTTCTTGGGCAATGCAGCGATGAATAAAATTATGGGTGCTTCCACTATCAACCAGAATGATGACCTTCTGGTGCTTGATGTAACCGATTAGCTTGAGGGTTTGGGGAGCGGAGAAGCCACTGAGAGCATTGAGGGAAATGAATGGTTCTACTTTGGGAGGGTCTGAGGGAGGGGTTATGTCGGGGGTTTTAGGTGACTCAGACACAAGGGGAGTTTTACTATCCTCTTCTGAAATATCCTCGGAGATGGCCATAAACAACTTTTGTTCCTTACACTTGTGGCCCGGGAAATATTTGTCATCACAATTATAACAAAATCACCACAATAACACTGAAATGATATAAGAATAACAATGCAAATATCACTTTGATTATGAGAGAAATGTTCACGGGCCTCTTCAAGGGGGCAACCTCCAATAGAGCAGAGCTCTATTACAATAATCTCCAAGCTAGGGTTATCATACCCTCGACTCCTATTTATACTAAATATGTCTATCAAAAGAAGCATCTAGAGGAAGATCCTTCTAGAAGAGGAAGCTTCTATTAGGTCTTCTTACATTCGGCTTATTCTGTTTTATTGCAAGGCCTTATTAATAATGACCTTTATTACATCCGAATATATTGTTCTACCTATGTGCGGGTTAGGACCCTAACAATTTACCATTGTCACCTCTAGGTATTACTTGGTAGCATATAGCATAGTCCTTCGTGCCACACAAATACCTGAATACTCTCTTGACAGTTGTCCAGTTCTCCTTTCCAGGTGTCGAAATGTACCTTTTCAACACTCTCACTGCATGGGCAATGTCTGGTTGAGTGCAGTTCATTTCATACATTAGACTACCAACAACACTTTCATAGGGAACACATGCCATGTCTAATTTTTCTTCCTATGTATTTGGACACTGTTCAATATTTATCCTTTCTCCCACAGGAATTGGCACCTTCACCGGTTTGCAATCCTGCATGTTGAACCATTTCAGAATTATTTCAATATACTTTGTCTTATTCAACCAGATTTTTTGGTGGCTTGATCTCTCAATCTCCATGAATTTAGTTGCACCAAGATCCTTCATGTCAAACTTGGAGGATAGCTGCTTCTTCACCTCCTTTATTGCATCCATGTTGTTTCCAATCAGCAACATGTCATCAACATAAAAAGCTACATATATGAAATTCCCACCTTCTTCCTTGGAATATATGCAGTGATTGGCTTTGCTTCTCACAAATCCCAAACTAAGGATGTATGTGTCGAACTTTTGGTACCACATCCTTGGAGATTGCTTTAGACCATAGAGGGATATTTTCAGTTTGGACACCAAATATTGCTTTCCCTTTACTACAAATCCTTCATGTTATTTCATGTATAATTCTTCTTCCAGGTCCCCATGTAGGAACGTTGTCTTCACATCCATCTGTTCTATTTCCAAGTCTAATGTTGCAACTAGAGACAAGTCTAATGTTGCAACTAGAGACAAGTCTAATGTTGCAACTAGAGACATTATTACTCTAATGGAAATTAGTTTTGAAACATGGAAAAAAATCTCACCGAAGTCAACTCCCGCGACTTGGGAATAATCTTTCTCTACCAGTCGAGATTTGAACTTCTCGACTTGTTTTGCGGAATTCATCTTCTTCTTGAATACCCAATTTCTACCGACGAGATTTCTTCCACTAGGTAACTTGACTAAATCCCATGTCTCATTCTTGAGCAAGGATTCCATCTCTTCGACCATGGCGTCCTTCCATAGTTTACCCTCTGCCTAGTCAACTTCCTCATCAACTGACTTGGGATCATTGTCGATGGAAGTTAGCATGAATGTGGAATGAAAGTCGGGAGGACTATACCTTTCAACTGGTTTTATTATTCTTTCTGACCTCCTTACCACCAGAGTCTATTGTTCCACCTCTTCCTCAAATTTAGTCGACTCATTTGAATCATCTTCTTCGTTCCTCATTTCAAACTGCATCGTCTCAGGATTATTCTTGATCTGAACAACTTCTTTAGCCTCGAACATACCTCCGACTTCTATGAATACCACATCTCGAATTTACACTATTCTCCTTGATGCAGGATCCTATAGCTTATATTCTTTCATTCTTTATTTATATCCAATGAAAATACATTTGACTGCCTTCTTTTCCATCTTTCTCATCTTTTCCTTGGGAACATGCACAAATGCATCATAGCCAAATACATTGAGATGTGAAACCGAAGGCTTCTTACCCGACCATACCTCATGTGGAGTCATGTTGATTAGTGTCGACGAAGGAGACATATTCACCACATATCTTGCAGTGCCAACTGCTTCTGCCTAGAATTCTTGTGCGAGCCCTATGATCCCAACACCATTGAGCATGCTCCTTGCCTTATCCATCAATGTTCTATTCATTCTCTCAACAACTCCATTTTGTTGTGGGGTATATTGTGTGGTATTTTGGCGTGCTATGCCACACTTCTTACAGAACTGATCAGATTATTTTCCACAGAATTCACCACAATTGTTAGTTATCAACACCTTAATCTTCTTATATGTCTGGTTTTATACAAGAGCTTTAAACTCTTTAAATTTATTGAAAACCTCTTATTTCTTCCTTAGTAAATATATCCATGTATTCCTGAAAAAATCATCTATGAAGGAAACATAATACAAGGATCCACCAAGTGAAGGCACTGTAATCGAGCCAAACACATCACTATGAACTAGTTCAAGAATCCCATTTTCCCTTGTCGCTCCAGATGGGAACCTCACTCGACTTTGTTTTCCATATATGAAATGTTCACAAAAGTCGACCTATAAATCACATTTAGTAAAACCTTCAACCATAACTTTTTTATGCATAGCTCGAAGTCTTTTTTCTCCAATGTGTCCCATCCTCTCATGCCATAGCCTGGTCAAGTCGATTTTATCATGTCCTGTCGAGTCGGTTTGTACCGACTCATCCTGATTTGGGTCGAGTTGACTTCAGGAGAAATGATTTTGTTGCATACATTCAAGTCAACATTCCCTAATAACTTGTATAGGGTTCCAATCCGAACTCCTTTCATTAATACCATCGCACCTCTGACCATCTTGCATGAGTCTTTCTGAAACATAGTGTGTACCCTAGCATCACTCATCTTATTGAACTATATCAGATTTCTTACCAAACTTGGATTGTGTAGCACACCTGGAAGGGTTCTTTTTCTCCTATCCTGCAGTATCAGTCGAACTCTTCCTCGTCCAACAATTTTGGTTGTCAAGTCATCCCCTAAGAACACATCACCTCCATCATATCATTCATACTTGTAGAACCATTATCTATGTGGTGTCATATGATAGGATTCTCCCGAGTCAATCAACCAAACACCTTGATCCGAATGTGTACTGGTCGACACCATGTACACATCACTTCCCTTAATCGAGGTTGTCTTTCTCTCAGTCGAATGCTTCTCGTCGAATCCCGTACTGACTTCCATCTCCCTCGACTTACAGTGCTTTTTGTAATTCCCAACTTTACTACATTTCTAGCATATTCTTGTCGACTGAACCAAGGATTTTGATCTACCCTTCAACTTAGACTTTCTACCAGATAATTTTCCTTTATCTCTTTCAATCGGTCAACCTCTCACCACTAAAGCATCTTTGGTCAATCCTTCCATGTTATTTCTTCTCATTTCTTCTCACAACAGAGAAGCAACCACGTCTTCTAGCGCTAGTGTGGTTGTATTACTCCCTATAGCGATGACTAAACTATCCTAGGAGTCTGGAAAATAACATAACAAGCTTATACACTTCTCCTCCTTAGTGATTCTAATATCCAGAGATGGTAATTGGCTTAAAATGGTGTTAAATGCATTTAAATGCTCAGTCACCGAACTGGCATCACTCATTCTCAGAAGATACAGTTTCATTCTGAGAAACAACTTATTTACCTAATATTTCGACTGGTATAAGCTTCCCAAGTTTTCCCATAGTTTCTTGGCCGAATCTTCACCTGAGACATTCAATAGTATTGAATCTGCAAGACAAAGTCGAGTCATTCTTCTTGCTCTTCTTTCGAGTTTCTCCCATTCTTCCGTCAACATGAATGTCAGCTAGGTACCTGGACAGACCATTGTACATTGTTCTTGATCTACAAAAAGATCTTCCATTTTAAGCTTCCAAAGCTCAAAATTCTGGCCATTGAGTTTTTCTATCTCTATTCTTGAACTACTCGCCATTCTTTACCATGATCTTTAACACAATTTATGACTTACAACTCTTATTGTACCTAGGGTTTAGTTCTCAGATTCAAGATTGGTAAATCAATATCTGATACACTCTTCAAAGAATAACACAACTATGATACCACTTGTCGGGAAATGAGACACTTCCACACTAAACCTAGCAGAGGAGAAGAAGAATTTAATCAAGAACGTAAATGACAAAGCAATCACACAATACACAAATAGTTTACCCTGGAAACCCAAACCGGGAAAACTAGCATTCATTGAGCGTTCTTCTCTCTTGTTGTCTTATTCAATATGAATAAAAGGTTAGATGTCTAACCTTGGTCCACACCTAAGACACAATTGACATCATACCGTCTTGCCTGGCAAGAACAACCCTGTAGCCAATCTGACTTACATCTGCATGACCAACAACCTACATCTAAAGATTTATTTAAAGATTAGATATCCTATGATTCATTGTTTTTCATTAGCCTTTACGACCTTACAACATGCCTCTTTATAGGCTTTACAGAAGGAAAAACCCTAAATACTTGGCACCCAAAAAAGGTTACAGATCCATGCAGATCATTGGCTAAAAATCTTGCAAATCTTGGGTTTTTGTTACAGTCGACTCCAAGTCGTATTACCAATCAACTACCAGTCGGCATTAATTCGATCTTCAGTCAGTTTCCACACTACACCTATCAACCTCTTGTTGGTTGACCTCTTCAACTTGTTGTCGATGCCTTTACCATGCCGAACTGCCTCGACCTTCGACTTTGACTTTACCTGGTCGACTAACCTCGACCTTTGACTTGTTGTCGATCCACCTCGACTTCGACCTTCAATTGATTCACCTCGACTAGAGTTTCACTGCAAAGACTATAACAACCCAACAAAAGATGCCCCACGTAGCAGAAAACCTTACTCTCTGCCATAGGTGGGGTTGATCCCTTGGAGTCGAGATTGATGACATTTTATTCATCTCAGGTAACTCATAGGCTCTCCCATCTAGTAGCCTTCTAGATTAAAGTGTGAACAATGGGTAAAAACATCTTCCAAATAGTCATTGATGAAGGAGCCTTGACTTTCATCATGTATATCTCTTGTTGGAAAGCCCTTAGCTCTCCTAAGCTTGATACATTTTCCACACTTCTGAAAGGCTTTGATGGATGCATATTCCAACCCCATGTAATAATCATCTCCTTACCCATATATTTAGGTGGTAAGTCTATCTCCATCATCATGGAGGTCATCTATGCACCACTTGAGTACAATCTGTTACTCGGGCGCACTTGGTTTTATGAGATGACCATTGTTATCTCATCGGTCTTTAGGTTCCTATGCTTCCCTCATCAAGGGAAAATCGTTACCATCGATCAAATTGTGTTTTGTACCCCGGACCTTGTATCCAATGCAGGGTCTATTGTACCCTTTGTCGATGATACCATGCAGTATTCCATGAATGTTGGTGTGGGGATGTTCAAAGATCCTTAGCTTATGGGTATATTCCCCCTTCCCCCACCATCTCCTACTGCAATCATTTCCCCCATCAACATGATTTCTTCAATTACTAGTGGATCCCTCGAGTCTATTGATCCTTGGGTGGTACCTCATTCTGAGGATGTTGAATCATTTGGAGAAACCATGTCGCTCACTGCGGTTGAGATTGTTAATATGATGATCCCATCAACATCTAGTGATACTGGTCAGCAACTCCATCCTCATATGGAGTGTGATCAACCTACTCCAACCATACATGTTGTTGACTTTCCACGTTCACATGACATCCTATATTTTGAGTTTCCTTCGGAAGAGCCCATCTTAGAAGTCATGGATTACATTGATAAGCCTAGGGAAGATGAAAATCATCAAGAATCCATCGTCCTTTATTCAGAAATGACGAGAGTTAACATGATGAGTCTTGATCTGAAACTGGGGACATTTCCTAGGGCATCCAATGGCCCTCCTAGTCTTGACCCTTTTCCTCCTTGGTTATCTTTTTCATAAATTTCCATCAAATTATATGCATCCCCTTGCATCGAAGATTCACTTTTTGTACCCCCTTTACATCTTGATGGATCCCATAAAGGATATTCCCTATCTCGAGGGAGTACTCACAATGAGTATCTTCGTATGTGGAAATTCGATCTTGTGTGGCACGGCCCCAACATGGTGATCCATATGATGTTGATATTGACTCACGAGTTCATTGATGATGAAAAGGATCCTTGGCCTAATCCTATCCATGGGCTCTACTTGGTGTAAAGAATCGAGATGTGTAGTGCCTTGTATATATGTGTGTGGTGTGAGTGTGCTTTTGTTTTGAATATATCATATCCAAAAAATACAAAAAAAAATTCATTTTTTGAGATTTCTCTATGTGTTTTGACCTTGGAATCTAGTTTACATGTGTTAACAGGATTCTAGGGATTTATTGTTACGAAGATGGCGACATCCACTACACTTGAGGTATATGTTCCTACACTGGCATACAGGGATAGGTTTTTCCCTACATTTCCCACCTTGCATTATAAACCATCCATATTGCCAACGTTATGCCTTATGTTCGAACCTCACCAGTTGCGACACTAGCCACTCCTTTTGCATGTTGTAACTAGTACGATAGTTCCTACCCTTCATGGGCACCCTAGTTAGCACCCAGATTTCCATTTGGTTCCCATGCTTTGTTTTTCCCATAGGCCCGGGAACCCTCTTTTAGCCCCACTATGACTTGAAGATTGAGTCTCATTCTCCTCTCTTTGTCTATATTTTGGCCACATCCCATGGGGGGTTCCTGAATTTTTTTTAATGTTTCTTAATGGTCGCCTATGCATTTGTTGCTTGTTTCATGCCTCCCACCGTTGCGTTTATGTTTGCCCATATCCCGCTTATCGCTATACAGTAGCCTTGACCACCCGCCTCTTGCATTATTTGGCCTCTGTTTTTCACTCACCTACCTAGGGATAGAGAAACTACTAAGAGTGGATCTCACTAGCCAATACCATTTGCATTCCTCATTGCTTAGGTCGGTTCCATGCGCTTGGAACATAGGAGCATGTTGTTAATCCACTCATTCTCTTTCGTCGAGTATACTTTTATCTCTTTTTTGGGATCACAAAGGACCCGAAAAAGACACTCACAAGTCTTCTTTAAGCTCTTTTTCAGACTCTCTAAACATGAAAATATTACCGAGTGAACTTATTTTCTTTCACAGTCATTAAATAGTTTTGAAATGATGTCTATATGGTGTAATTTTAACCCTTTTTTGGACCAAATGGACTGTTTACGAAAAAGGAATACTCTAGTCAACCTGGGATATAAGAGTTCTCCCTTGTATTGTTTTATACTTTTTTGGGCTCGAAGGACTAAATTTACAAAAAAGAATGCCAGATTACTTGTGTCATTCTTTTTTTCTCGTTAAAACATGAAGGAGACTAAGCATACTTGTGTCATTCTTTCGTGTTTTTTAAACCATGAAGGAGACAAAAAACACAAAAGAAAAGTGTGGGTTTTTCACCATTGGTCTATTCTCAAAATGGCAGTGTCAATCGAGTCACCCTTGAACACGACACCTGTTTGAGTCCTCATCATATAGTTGGGTTTTTAGCATTTCATTTCATGGATTCACAGTGTATTGTTTGGTGGCCATGCTCATTATGAGTTTGAGTATGTCTACCTAGGGGATTGGTCTATATATTCTCATCCTTAGTGTTTGATTGCAGGTCTTGTTTGGTCTACTAAACCTCCTTTTCTCTCTCCTTGTGTTGCCTTACTTGGGATTTATTGTAACATATTTCAGTCATCCACTCCTTTCCTGGCCTCACACATTAGGGGGCATTTGCTATAGCCTTAATATCCACCCTTAGGTCAGAGAGGAAGCCATTAGTGGATCGAAGCCTTAATGCAATTTTTTCCTAATTTTTGACCCTTTCTAGAACATTTTTGGAGGGCCTTACATGACACCTAACATGCAACAAGCGATACCTCACTAGACGATAGTGGCTCAACAAACGAGGCACTATCAAACTTATAGAAAAGGGGAGTTATGAGGCGAGGGGTGAGAGATGAGTTGGATCTTAGTGGTAATGGTCTAGGAAATCACTTCATTCGAGTTTCTAGTGGCCTCTATAAGATCTAGAAGCCTCTCCCAAGACTCCTCCAAGAGATATATAACAAGGGGAAAGCGTTGGGAAAGAGGGAGGAGAATTGAATAGCAAGGTTATGTTGCCAAATTGCAGAGGTATTCAACCATTGTAGCTAGAATTCATTGAATCCTAGCATGACCAAAGAGCTGCAAGGAGAGGCAAGGAGCAAGGAGATTGAAGAAGCTTGCGTCAACACTTGAGGTATGCTATCTTGATGTAAGTTCTTATTTACAATCAATAGATTATTTGGTTTCCCCCCTTTGAATATTTATCAATTGATGTATAAATGTTCAGATCTGATCTTGTAGATTATAGATCATATTAGATTCAAGATAGATCTAGGATCCTAACATTAGGAAGCAAGTAAAGTGGTTTTGTCATGTCTTTGGTGTGCAGGAAGAAGGTTTTAGAGGCTGGATATGGAATTTTAGGAGTGCAACAACTAGGAGACGCTAAAGAAAACCTTTAGGAAAAGGTAAGCCATCTACTTAGCTCTTTGTATGTGATTTTATTACTTTTTTCTAGGAATCCAATAGGAAGTATACCCCCTCTTGTCTAGGATAACTAGGATGATCCTAGGGAGATCTTACTGATCTATTCAGTGAGATCCCTGTGAGCATTTTTCCCATAACACATGTGCTTCTCTATCAAGGGTTGTCGACCTCATTGTTGAACCTCTCTCCTTTTTCGCACATGAAAGACGAGAAACCAGACAAAGAGAATTGTGTTTGAGCATTGAATGAAGCTCTTTACATCCTTAATTGACTACATTCTATTCGGTCCAATCTGGTAGAGTCCTTATCCATTTCATACTAAGCCAAGCAAGTTATAAGTCTTTCTGACATATAATGAGTGAATTTGTGTTTTTCTTTTTTTTCCCTCACCATTTTTCTAGTAGTTGTAGCTAAAGTGTCAAGGCAACACATCGAACCTCCTATGAATTTGTAAGACAATTTTGCAGTGAGAGATAAATCAGTGACGAAATGGACATTTAATAACTGCTTACCATTAAAAAGGGATATCCTGGCCGCAAGATGTCTGGTGTTGGTTCAAGGTCAACAACCAGTTCAAGTCTTAGCTCAGTTGTTTCAGGTGTTACAAGTGGTTCAATAGGTTCAAGGTCATAGGGTCTTCACTCAGTGAACCTATGACATAGCACATTTGTTCGTGGGATATTAAAGAATACCCCTAATTTCACTAGATATTGATAAATACCTAAAGAAATCCTTGAATACATCCTTTGAATAAAATAAACCCTTATTTTTACTAGATACACATTTTTATACCCCGCAATACCTATAAACCCCCCGATACCCCTCCCCCCAATACATACAATATATTGACTCTATTTTTCACAATTTAGAAACCCCCTTTATGAATGAATGTGATAAGATATTGGTTAACAAGGTGAAGCCCTCGTGTTCAAGGTAAGCTACACTCTCCAATTTGGGCTAGATGGAATTGGAGCTGGTACATATGATATATGGAAGGAAGGTAGTAGAAGTGAGATTTGGAGCCGAAGTGAGAATAGATGCAGTGGGAGAAGTACATTGGAGAGCAATAGAAGAAATAACGGGAAAGGGAATCGAAGAAAGACCAGGAAAGGGCATGTATAGGAAAGGTAGATTGTGAAAAAATAGCAAACAGTTGTGACAAGAACAATGATGGCCATGAAAAACCAAGGAAAGCTAGTGCATGAAAAACCTAAGAAAGCAAGTGTCGCATTGAAAGATGTGTTCTTGAAGGTAAAAAAAAATGAGTTTTACATAGACTTTATTATATGTTTTAAATATGAAACATTTAATGTTGAAAATTAATGTTAATTCAAAAGACAACATTAATCGACCTCCAGCGAAAGCAATATGAAGTTTTTTAAGTTTAAACTTGGTTTCCTAAGTTTAAAACCAAATAGAAGTGCCCCTTACCTCGAAATGAGGTTAAAAAAGAAGTCATACGATTAAAAAATAAATAAAAAATCAATTAAAAATGTTCCATATTGGCCAAAACTTTAAGTTAAGACGTCGTGCCAAACTAATAGAGAATCCGTGAACCTAGCCTAAAGGCAGGGACAAGAAAGCCATACCTCCTTTCATGTCAAGGTGTCACAATAAGAGTACAAAGATTTTAAAAATGGAATCCACACCTCGATGTCCCTCACAAATATTAGGACCGTGTCCCGCTCAACGATGTACTCTCCGCTAATTATATAATTGAAAAACCGTACAATGTAGTGTAAATTTTTTAGTTTTTAGTTTTTTTTTCTCTCTGGTTTGGTTGGATTTGTAAATTTGAGATTGAGTTATGTATTAAAAACACAATTTAAAATATAGTGATTTTGTCCAAATTCTTAAAAAAAAAATAGAAATAAAAAAAACTAAAAATCAGTGTACAAACCGATACAAGAAATTGGTAATAATGGTAACAGCAATAGTATAAATTGACAGAGTAGTCTAAAAGTTTACTTTTTGGCAGTTTTTCGGTTATTTTTTCAGTTTGGTTTTGACGAAATTCAGTAAGGAATGATTGCATCTATAGATTTGAGTGGCTAAATTTGTATAATCCAAATACGTCAGGAGTTTTTCAACATACTAAATCCATTTATGCATTTAGAAATTAATGATTTTGTCTAAATTTACATCGCCCAAAACCAAAAGATAGAACGTTTAGCGGACGCCCAAATTGACATCGCAATCGAGCAAAAATAAGCCAAAAAGACTGGAAATTAAGCATCGACAAACTAGTCGATTATCCGACCTCCGAAAACTTCTGTATCGACAACATTCGAATAGAAGGTGGCAGACAAATTGCTGCGTTTGCGGTGGACACTGGAAATCCATTTTCCGTTGGGAGTGGGGGGACTGGCCGCTATAAATTAAAACAGCGAGGGAGGGAACGGCGGCGGTGAAAGTTGAGGAAGAGCATGGCGTTGGCGTTAGAGAAACGGAATGAACTGAATGCAGGGAGTGAGCGGTTTGATCACGAAAATTTCAGTGTTTGACGGTGTTCATAGATAAATGGATGTGAAGAAACCAACGTGACCAAGCAATTAAAGCACAAACATAACTGCGGTCCTAGTCCAGCGGGCACCATAGCTCTCAAGCTTGAAACATATCGACCTTCAATTACAATTAAATCACCTGTAAATCCAATTTCTACAGATTTCAGATTGCAGATGGGTCTCGTTTTACCCAAACAATCTCCGAATTCTTCTGTATTAGCGTGTGTTGACAGACAAAAGACAGTCGTACCAGTATTACATACAAACATTATGGGTGCCAAGTGCAGCTATAGTGCTTCGGCTCTTTCATCGGAACCGAGGCGAGCAGAATGGTGTTGTTGGAATCCTTGTGTTCCAAGTTCAAAAGGCGCATAAAACGAAAAAAAAGAGGTATTCCAAGCCAACACCTTCCTCAAACAACGATGTCAAGATTTCCCCCAATCGCGTTATCAGCGCGAAATCAGAGGCTTTGGTCAATATTGTTTCAATTTCTCGAGATCGAGAATTGATTCTTGTAATTCTCTCACCTGTTGGGAAAGCAATATCCAATGAGCGGCAGCCCTCCAAGAAGAAGAAAAGCCACTAGCATTCGATGCAGCAGAGATTAAGCTGAAATCACACGATGCAGCTGATATTTCTGTGAAGTCACTCGAATCAGAAGTTTATACTAAAGAATTATCTTCAAAGCAGACTTCCAAAGAAGAAGAGGAGGTTACCGTGAGAAAGCTGGATCGTCGGTCGTGGGTTCGAATCGCCAAGGTATCTAGGTTCCCAACGGTAGGCAACCATTTGGGCTTCGAATTTTAATGCATGTCAGCGGTTAAGGGTGTTGGATATATATAATTGGGAGGAATGTGTGGCTGGCATTGTCCCTGTTTGCGAATGTTGTCTGCCAGGATCCAAATTATAGCCGAAATGAACCGAAGGTTTCACGAAACCCTAACCGAGGACATCATACAAAGGATACCAAAACGTCACTGTTCGAAAAGCCCAAAGGACAAGAGATCCAGCCGGTAAACGAAATACCAGAGTCGATCCCGACACCGACCAACCAGCTATATTCTAAGTCTACTCGCACCTCCGCCGAAGTGGATTCTAAGAGAAGTACGCTGTTGAAATCTATTGAATTATCATGATAGTGCGCCTAACAGCCCTTCCAAACGTCGAGAGATCAAACCCGTTCCCCTCTTTTCCTCCTCTTCGTATTCGTAGTTGCCTCTCTCCAACAGTGACCGTTCTCAAACATGACTACGAAATAGTAAAAAATGGAATTCAAAACTAAAATTTCATATCAAAATTATTTTTAAATGAAATAATAGAATTCAACATAATGATATGAGAGTTAAATATATTTAATTTTTTTTTTTATTATTTTCAACTTTTTTTTTTATAAATATTTCAAGTTTGAGACCATGTTCAATTTAAATTTGGGACAATGTTCAATTGATTTAAGAATCCCATCATAATCCACTCGCACTCACAAATGCCTCCTCATATCTTGTTAACTTATAGAGAGGATTATGTAGCTTTGAAAGCTAAGAATTGTTTAACCTGGATCCTATAGATTAATGATTACATCCCATTGATCTTGGTGTGTGCATGGAGATTTGGATGCATGAAATTCTCCATCCATCACCGTGTAATAATATTTTATTGATTGAAATTAGATTTGAATGAGATCTTACCCATGTTTTTTTAGGACTTAGTCAACTTACATTGATAAATGGAGATTGTAGAATCCATTGAGAGGAAATTGTCATGACCATGTAATAATATTTTAATGATTGAAGTTTAATGACTTTCGACATTCTCCTTTCCACATTTAAAAGGGTGTGCTAATTACGGATGTAAGCTAGAAAGATAATGAATGGTAGAAAGACCATTAGTTACCCTATACAATAGAATGGGATAGCTAGCTCTACTTGAATGAGATTATAGTTACTATTAGAGCATAGTAAGAATCAACATGATTGTTAACTTGTATTGTGCATTACATACATATAGAGGGGAATTGATTTCTTAGGTCACTTGTAGCGATTAAGATGATGATCAATTCAATAAATAATTTGGGCACTCAAACTTTAGGGGTATGTAGCATTTACATGGAGCCACTTTAGACTACCAAATTTTTACCACATATATGCATTGTCATGTTCCTTATATATGTATTTAATCTCTTGGGGTGTGACATGATTAAAAGGGTTCCATGTTAGTGATGAATGTTGGAATTGGTGACAACAAATTCCTCCAAGAATGGATTTCAGATCCTACTATTCAACGTTGGTTGTAACTAAATTAGACCAAGGATAGGACCACATAAAATAGTCAACATCTTTTGTAACTGTGTATAAATTTCTATAAATTAATGTATGTATGTAGAGGCTATCAAAGATGAGAAGATTGAGCCCATTGTAACTCTCCATATTATGAACAATAAGATAAACCGATACCTTGCTTGATGGACGTGGCCCAAAGTTGGGTGAACCACGTAAATATTCATGTTTTTAAATCTGTCATATGTTTTGTTGTTAAATGAATTAATCTGCTGCATATTAGTTTTAGACTTGGTGGCTCTCATAGTTAACAATTGGTATAAGAGCGATTGAGTTATCGCTGCGTTGAGAGAAATGGAGTTATCGATGCGATTGAGAGCAATTGAG
This sequence comes from Picea engelmannii, assembly GCA_009831015.1. Classification (NCBI taxonomy): domain Eukaryota; kingdom Viridiplantae; phylum Streptophyta; class Pinopsida; order Pinales; family Pinaceae; genus Picea; species Picea engelmannii. The sequence goes on from ML794303.1 coordinate 214,901, forward strand.
TTGAAGATCGTTGCTATGTTGAGATCATTGAAGGGAGAGCTACTTCCAAGTTCAAATCGTTGGAATTATGTTGAGTTGAGATCGTTGAAGGGAGCGCTACTTCCAAGGTCAACGTTGGGCTCCCCTAATGGAAGGGAGCGTTGATTTCAAAGGATCCTTGCCAAATTTCGAGAACAATACTTCAACGTTATCCTATCTACTTGAAGGGAGCGCCGACTATTTATCCCTTTCATGAAGATGTGTTTGGATGCCTCCTGATAGTTGACAGCGTGAAACTTGAGATCGTATAAAAGAAAGCGCGTCAAAAGATTATGGCAAGCATTTTGATCTTGAAAGTTGAGTTACTAAATTGATTTTTTTTTTTTAATTCGGAAATGGATTGTTAATTACATCTTTGTTTTAATTCGGAAATTAGCAGCTAAGTTCCCATGAGAGAACTCATGTGAACTGAACATATCGCATAGTTTATCTCCCATGAGCGTAACTTCTTGATCCTTCCCAGATTCTATGATGTAATGCTGTGAGAGGAAATTGACAAGCTGGGATCGAAGATGGAAAAGACTCAAAGTGCTAAATTTGAAATCGTGAAGTTCAATGGAAAAAACAATTTTGAGATCTGGAAGGTCAAGATCCATAATTTGCTCATGAAACAAGGCGTGGTGAAGGTGCTTTTGGGAAATTCAAAGAAACTCGTGACCATTTCATATGAAGAGTGGGAAGAGGTCGATGCGAGAGCACTGAGTGCCATACGTCTTTGTTTGGCTGACGATGTTTTGTTCAACATTATTATGGAGAAGACAACAACCAGGTTGTGGACGAAGTTGGAAATCTTGTACATGACAAAATCCTTGACGAACAGGATCTTCCTAAAAAGACAATTATATAGTTTGTGCATGGAGGAAGGTAAGAAAATAGTTGGTCATTTAAATACTTTTAATACTCTTTTAGTCTAGTTGACTTGCATGGGAGTGAAATTGGAATCTGAAGACAAGGCGATTACATTATTGTGTTCTCTTCCCGATTCATGGGATCACTTTGTTACCTCTATTAGTTTCTGTTCAATAGAAAGTATTGAGTTTGATGTTATTGTTGGAGCTTTACTATTTGAGGAAACAAGGAAGAAATCCAATCTAGAAGCCTCTACTTCCGAGGCGATGGTGGTCAGAGGAATACCTAAAGAAAGAGGACATGTTCAGAGGGATTTCTCTCGGTCAAAGTCGAAGGGAAAAAAGAGCAAGCTTAAGTGTTGGTTTTGTGGCAAATATGGACACCTGAAGAAGGATTGTTGGAAATGACAACAAGCCTCCAAAGAAGACCCTCCAAAAGAGACGAAGGAAGCAAACGCAACTGAAACAGGTTCAACAACAAGTTCATGTATGGCTGATGAAGTTTTAACAATTGGTATTGTTTCATGTTATGATCAACAATGGTTATTACATTTTGGTGCTTCAAATCACATGTGTCTTCATAGACACTAGTTTATTACTTACTAGTCTATAGATGATGGAATTGTTTACATGGGAAATGATATATCATGTAAATTTGTGGGAATTGGTAGCATTTGAATTAAGATGTTTGATGGATCTATTAAGATATTAATTGATGTGAGACATGTACCTGAGCTAAGGAAGAACCTAATCTCTTTGGGAGTCTTAGACACTAGAGGATATAAAAGTATTGTTCAAGGTGGAGTTATGAAGGTTTACAAAGGAATCCTACCAGTCATGAAGGCGAAGAAGGTTGTTTCTATTAGAAGAAAGGACCGAGTCAGATCATGCGACAACTGTATCTGAGAATGACATTGATTCTGTTCGACTGTGGCATCAATGGTTAGGTCATATGAGAGAAAGAGGATTTAAGGTATTATCTGATCGCAAGTTGCGACCTAGTCTAAAGTCTTTAAAGTTAGATTTCTGCAAGCACTGTATTTATGGAAAACAGAATAGCCAGAAATTTAAAACTGGAAGACACACTAGTGAAGGAATCCTTGATTATATCCATTCTGATGTTTGGGGACCATCCTCTACTGTTTCGTATGGAGGATCATCATATTTTGTTACTTTTATATATGATTTCTCTACGAAGGTGTGGATCTATATGTTGAAGAGAAATGCTCATGTATTTACTTTTTTTAAGCAGTTTAGAGCTTTAGTTGAAAAGGGCACTGGTAGGTCCATTAAATGTTTAAGAACTGATAATGGTGGTGAATTTACGTCAATGGAATTTGAGAACTATTGCAAGGAGTTTGGGATTGATAGGCATAAAACCACTACCTAAAGTCCTCAACAAAATGGAGTTGTTGAACACATGAACATGACACTTCTAGAGAGAGCAAGGAGTATACTTAGTAACACCAACTTGCAGCAGGAACTATGGGCAGAAGCAATAACTACAACTTGTTATCTAGTGAATCAATCACCATCGACAACAATAGAGTGAAAGATTCTTGAAGAGGTATGGATAGGTCACCCTTGTAATTATAATAATCTTAAAGTGTTTGGTTGTGAAGCCTATGCTCTAATTCTGAAATATCAACGTTCTAAATTAGATCCAAAATCAAAGAGGATTATCTTTGTTGGATATGGTGATGGTATTAAGGGGTACAGGTTGTGGGATCCTACTGCCCACAATATCACCATTAACAGAGATGTAATATTTGATGAATCGTCTCTCATCAAATCAAATGTAGATGTTCAAATGAAACAGGTAGAAGTACCGATATATCAACATATTCAGTTTGAAACTCGTTCAACTACAGATGAAAGTGAACATGAACAAGTTTTTGAAGATGTCCATGAAGAGGTTCTTGCAGAGGAAAACATGGATGATGATGACAATCAACAGATTGTGGATGAGCCACAAACTTCCCTAAGGAGGTCTACACGGGTCTGAGTTCCTCCAAGAAGGTATGATGATTTTATTTCATCAGTTTCTTTAAGTACTAATGATCATGAACCTTCGTGCTATCAAGAAGCTGTGGAGGGTTCTAACAGTGAAAAATGGAAAGAAGCAATGAAGGATGAAATGAATGCTTTAGCGAAGAATGCTACATGGGGCCTGGTAGAACTTCCAAGAGACAGGAAAAATGTAGGTTGCAAGTGGGTTTACAAGATGAAGAAGGGTGTTGATGATAAGGTAGAAAGGTACAAAGCAAGGTTGGTTGCGAAAGGATATTATCAGAAAGAATGTATTGGCTTTCATGAGATTTTTTCACCAGTTGTTAAGATTGTTTCAATTTGAAGTGTGTTAGCATGGGTAGCATCACTTGATTTGGAGTTGGAGTAGCTAGATGTTAAGACTGATTTCTTACATGGATTTGGATGAGGAGATCTACATGGAACACCCTGAAGGGTTCATTCAGAATCGAAACAATAATTTGTTTGTAGGCTCAAGAAATCATTGTATGGTCTGAGGCAGTCGCCCAGACAATGGTACAAGAAAATTGACTCTTTCATGATGAGTCAGAATTATACAAGGAATGAGTATGATCATTGTGTTTACTTTAAGAAATTGAATAATGGCATATTCATTATCTTAGTATTTTATGTTAATGATATGCTTTTAGCAAGCAAAAGCATAACTGAGATCAACATGTTAAAGGCTCAAATGGCTAGGACGTTTGATATGAAATATCTAGGAGCAACAAAGAAGAAAATGAATATATGTGTGAAACTAGTTTTTGTACCTTTCGCTTCCGATTTTAAGCTTTCTTCAAGTTTATGTCCTAGTACAAAAGAAGAAAATGAATATATGTCTCAAATACCGTATGCTAATGCAGTAGGAAGTTTAATGTATGCGATGGTTAGTACAAGACCAAACATTTCACATGTAGTTGGGGTTGGACTAGCAGATATATGGAAAATCTAGGTAAAAAGGACTGGGCATCAGTGAAATGGGTGCTTCGGTATTTGAGGGGCACAAGTGATCATTGTATCACCTATAACGGTGGTTGTGAGTTAGTCTGTGGATATGTTGATTTTGATTTTGCAGGTGATCTGGGAAAAATGAGGTCAACTTCAGGATATGTCTTTACTCTTGCAGGTGGAGCTATTAGTTGGATGCCAAAGCTACAGAGCATTTTTTACTTATCTACTACAGAAGAAAAATACATAGCTACTTCACATGCTTGCAAAGAGGCAGTTTGGTTAAAAGGTTTGTTTGGTGAGTTTGGAAGGATACAAGACAAAGTAAAGCTACTTTGTGATAGTCAAAGTGTTATTCACTTGGCTAAGAATCCAGTCTACCATAGTAAAACTAAACATATTCCTATTAAGTACCATTTTGTAAGACAGGTCATTCATGAAGGTGGAGTTTCTTTTGAAAAATTTCCTACAAAAGAGAACTGCGTAGACATGTTCACAAAACCAATACTTTTAGAGAAGCTACAATGGTGCTTGGCTTCTCTTGGCTTGCAGAAAAGGTGATGAACAAAAGAAGGAGCAAGGTATTAGGTTAATTGTTGTCAAGGTGGAGATTGTTGGAATTGGTGACATCAAATTCCTCCAAGAATGGATTTCAGATCCTACTATTCAACGTTGGTTGTAACTAAATTAGACCAAGGATATGAGCGCATTGAATAGTCAGCCTCTTTTGTAACTGTGTATAAATTTCTATAAATTAATGTATGCTTGTAGAGGCTGTCAGAGATGAGGACACTGAACCTGTTGTAACTCTCCATATTATGAACAATAAGATAAACCGATACCCTCCTTGGTGGACGTAGCCCGAAGTTGGGCGAACCACGAAAATCTTCATGTTTTTAAATCTGTCATAGTTTTGTTGTTAAATGAATTAATTTGCTACATATTAGTTTTATACTTGGTGGCTCTCATAGTCAACAACGAAGTTCTAATTTATTCAAAATAATGAATTTTAAACCTTAAACCAACGGTTGACAACTAAATACACTAGTGGTGGGTGTACTTGTCATGAGGTGAATGTGATTTATGAGAGAATTTAAAATTTAAAATAATTAACTTAAAAAGAAATTTTAGTGATAAATATTTGAAAATCATATAAAAATTAATGCTTCTAATAATGATATGATAATGAATTTCACATAAAAACATTTTTATAAACAACTTAAGATAGCTAGCTTTCTTAAAAACAATTGCAAACATAGAAAAAGGTTGGGGCATGGTGGTAATGAACCACAAGGATTACATATAGAAAATGATAGAACACTAATGATAGAACACTTCACCATGAGTGGCAGTTATAAGAAGCTTGGCAGAAATCCAATATTAAAAGTGATCAAGGAAGTCAAGAAGGTAGTCAAAAGGTTCAACTTGGATGAAAAACATACAAGATGCTTACTCTGAGCTATGAGATTACCCAAAAAAAAATTATGGTTTACCATGCACCTTTATAGTCTATTGTTAATACAATTGGCTCCCCAACTTATGAGTTGGGAAAATACATGCAGAAGCTTCTTAGTGTCTTCTTGATGACGTGTTGCAAGTCATCAAGGAGGTCACAACCATGTTGGTAGAGGTTTTTCTTCTCTCAATGTTCTTTAATTTTCAGGGAAAGATATATGAACAAACAAGTGGTGTAGTAATGGGTTTCCCTATTTCACTCATAGTTGTCAACTTCTTATGGAACATTTTGAGAAGACAACACTTGACTCATATATACTCAAACCAACAAGGTGGAATAAGTTCATAAATAACACCAACATGAAAAGATGATATAAAGTCACCATGAAAATACAGAAAGATGATATAAAGTCACCATGAAAATACAGGAGAGTGTGAGCATTCCCTTCCTTGGTGTGTTGATTGCTAAAAAAAAAACTCAATAAACCTCTTGGTCATCAAACTACTTTTAAGAAGAAAACCCACATTAAAAATTTATCTTTCACCCTTACTCTCACCATCACATTAATAAAAACCTACTTCAAGAATTTATCTTCACTCTTACTCTCACCATCACATTAAAGATTTAGGCAGAAAAACCGTAGAACATTTATACAACTCCTTTCATTGCCCACCCTTCTTTACTTCTTTATTTTCACATATTCCTCACGTGAAAAGGGCACAAGAAGTTGGTGACAATGTGGTAACAATAGTAGTAATTGACATCGATATCGCACAAATAGGTTAAAAAGACTTGAATTTCAGCATAGACTAGTCGACTATTCCACCTCAGAAAACTTCTGTATCGACAATATGCAAATAGAAGGTGGCCGACAAATTACTCCTGTTTGCGGTGGACACTGGAAATCCACTTTCTGCTGGGAGTGGGGGGACTGGCCGCTATAAATTAAAACAGCGAGGGAGGAAAGGGCGGCGGTGAAAGTGGAGGGAGAGCATGGCGTTGGCGTTAGAGAAACGGAATGAAATGAATGCAGGGAGCGAGCGGTTTGATCACGAGAATTTCAGTGTTTGACGGTGTTCATAGATAGATGGATGTGAAGGGATCAACGTGGCCAAGCAATTAAAGCACAAACCTAACTACGGTCCTAGTCCAGCAGGCACCATATACCTCGAGCTCGAAACACATATAATTCCCCTGTGACTCCAATTTCTATAGATTTCAGGTTGCAGACGGGCCTGGTTTTACCCAAACAATCTCCGCATTCTTCTGTATCAGCCTGTGTTGATAGAGGAAAGAAAGTCGTACAAGTATTACAGACAAACATTATGGGTGCCAAGTGCAGCTGTAGTTGCTTCGGCTCCGCCATGGATACCAAGGCGAGCAGAATGGTGTTGTCGGAATCCTTGTGTTCCAAGTTCAAAAGGCGCATAAAACGAAAAAACAAAAAGCGGTATTCCAAGCCAACTCCTTCCTCAAACTACGATGTCAAGATTCCCCCCCATCGCGTGACCAGCGCGAAAGCGGAGACTTTGGTCAATAATATTGTTTCAATTTCTCGAGATCGAGAATTGATTCCTGTAATTCTCTCACCTGTTGGGAAAGCAATATCCAATGAGGGGCAGCCTGCCAAGAAGAAGGAGTCACTAGGATTCGATGCAGAAGAGATTAAGGTGAAATCACACGATGCAGCTGATATTTCTGTGGAGTCACTCGAATCAGAAGTTTATACTGAAGAATTAGCTCCAAAGCAGATTTCCGGAGAAGAAGAGGAGGTTACCGTGAGAAACTTGGATCGTCGGTCGTGGGTTCGAATCGCCAAGGCATCTCGGTTCGCAGCGGTAAGCAACCACTTGGGCTTCGAATTTTAGTATATGTGAGCGGTTAAGGGTGTTGGATATATAGAATTGGGAGGAATGTGTGGCTAACATTGTCCCTGTTTGTTAATGTTGTCTGCCAGGATCTAAATTATATCCGAAATGAACCGAAGGTCTCACAAAACCCTAACCAAGGACATTATGCAAAGGATGTCAAAACGGAGCAGCCCAAAGCACAAGAAATCCGGCAGGAAAAAGAAATACCAGACTCGATCCCGAGACAGATCAACCAGCTATATTCTAAGTCTAGTCACACCTCCGCGGAAGTGGAATCTAAGAGCTGTAAGCTGTTGAAATCTATCGATTTTCACAGAAAGGTGAGTTCTCATTCCAGCGCGCCTAACAGCCCTTCCAAACGTCGAGAGATCAAATCCGTTCCCCTCTTTTCCTCGTCCTCGTATTCGCAGTTGCAGCGCTCAAACATGGCGACCATGCGGAATAGTCCTACACCTAATTCGCAGCATAAGAAGCTCACTGTGTCGGCGTCAGTAGCAGAAAGAAAGGGAACCATTACAGGATCTTCAGGGGACGTAACAGGTGAGGGTGAAGGATACGGTAGCGCTATAAATTTATGGGTTCTGATTATCATTATGGGATGCTTGGTAGTGTTCTCAGACAGGATTTTAGCCGTTGTGTGTGCTTCGGTATGGTGGTATTTACTTCCCATTCTGCTAAAAAAAACCAGAGCGTTAAACGCTACAGATGGTGTTAAGATAAAGAGATCAGTGGATACTACACAGTGGAGAGGAAGAGAACTTAACAGGAGTGTGAGCGACGTTCTGCCCTTCTGCCCTTCACTGGAGTGAGCAATCATCGTGGAGAAACATGAAAAATTTAAAGAAAAAAATATAGCTGCATGAAGGTTTTGCAGCACTGTCATTTATTTTTTCCAAAGAACGTTCAGTGGGAAATTTCTGGTTGACTTTCTTCGTCTTAGTGGATAGTCAGTTCTTAAACCATCAAACACTCGGATTAATTCATCAGCGCTTAAACTTGTAATGCGCATTTTCTTTTACTGAATGTTCTTTTTGTCTCAAGTGTTGCAGAAAAATGAAGTTTGCAATCAAATTTTATGGAACAGAGTTTAATTGTGCACATCTGTTTAATCTTTTTTCATTCAATAAATCCATTTAACTTCGCAGTTTATGATGTGTTTCACGTCTGAGATTCTGATTCCTTCTAAGTTTTTACCAGAAGTAACATAATGATACTCATGCATTTTTTTCAGTTAAATGTAGCAAAAATTTTGCTAAAAACTTTTACTTTTCTAAATTCGCAAATGATACCAATTCAAACTGTTCATTGGGTCGTATGTGAAGTTGTTTGGTGGAAGTTAGGTTGTAAACGAAGCATCTCGCCATACAAAATTCATATTGAAATTGAACTAGTTTTTTTTTATTATAAATGTTTTATATAACTAGCACAGCCGCTAATATAAAAAAGTAAACACATGAACGGATGTCTTTATAATAGTTAGAAAGTTAATGATTGAAATCACAACCATTTATTATGTGTGACTACTAAGAATATTCCAGCCATATTTAATCCTGTCCATAGAAAACTTATTAGGCACTAAACCCCTATTAAATGTGCCCATTATCAATAGGTGTATGCCTTTCCGGTAAAAAAAATAAAGTAATTTAGAAATTATTAATACAACTTTTTCGACAAAGTTTGAAAAAAAATTCCATGATGAGCAGGTGTATAACTAAAATATGAACAACTACTTTTTATTCACATTTTTTTTTATTAAATTAATATAATTGATTAATTTTGTGGTATCAAGTTAAATCTTTATCTTTAGGGTAGAATGTACACTTCATTCCATTATAACATAAATTATTATATTTTAGTATTAAAAATTAATGTTTAATTTTTTTTATAAAAAATATATATTTTAGAGAAGACTTTTTTTCAATAATCATCTCAAGAAAATTTTAAGGTGGGAAAATGAATTGAATTCGAAGTATTAAAACCTATTTTTTAATATCTTTAAATAATTTATGTTTGGATTTGACCAATTATTATTTATATCTTTCTACTCTTTGAAAATTTTAAGGTGGGAAAATGAATTCAATTCGAAGTATTAAAACCTATTTTTTTATATCTTTGGATTTGATCGATTATTATTTATATATTTCTACTATTTTATAAGTTAATTTAGAGAGTAAAGTAATAAATGGTATGAATTATTTATACTTTTCAACTTCATATATAAATTCATTTAGAGAGTAAAGCAATAAATAGTATGAAAATATTAGAGATAGAGATACAAGTTTAAGTTGGATTTTTATTTTTTTAAATCAAATATAAAATTTAAGAATTTAAAAATGATTTTATAAATGTATATGTTTTTATTTTAGTTTAAAATTTTTGAATTTTTATTTAAAAAATAAATAAATATATTATAAAGTGATTTATATAGGTTGAATATAGAAAACAAAATAAATTATAAGTTAAATATACAAATAAAGAAATAAATAATAATATAAAAATATTTTTAAAATATATATTTTGTCAAATCAATAAAGAATTTATCCTTATAATAATATTAAAAATAATTGGTCTCAGAGGTGTAGAACTTGTAAAGACACTCATTGTTAAAGTCATCGGTTAGAAATTGGGACAAAAAATCCAACCATGTTAAGGGTTGGTGTGGCTCAGGTGATTTTGACGACTTAGATGGGAGTGTGTTGTTAAGCCACTCCTTGTTGTTAAAGTCACCGGTTCTAAACTGGGACAAAAAATCCAACCATATTAAGGGTTGGTGTGGCTAGCAGGTCCGAAGAAATTAACAAACAAAAAAAAACATTAAAAATAATTAAATACCTCAAAGTCAAAATATTATATAAAAACATGTTTATTGTAAATAATCTAATAAAGTTAACAATGACATATTAAAAATGTCTTGATACTTTCAAAAAATTCATAAGTTTTTTTCAA
>ML794304.1:12258-46468 GCA_009831015.1 Picea engelmannii
AAAATTAATGGAGACCTTCCAAGTTTCTTAGCCCAATGGGCCCATCCTTGTCCTCTCGATAAAATAGGTGCCAACACTTATTGTCCTCTGAAACACACTGGTTTCCATGCTGGTGAGACACGTGGCACTCTTATCGCATCTCAACCACTCCTTCAAGATGATAAAGGACAATGACAAGTGGCATAACCATTGTTTGAAACATAGACCTCCATGTATAATTAACATGGTGTAAAAGTCATCATAGAGCACTTGGCTCATCCATTCAGGTGTCGACACCTGTCCTACCCATGACCAACTAACTGCTAGATTGACACCTCCATCACCCTGACATCACTCACCTTTGTCAATATTCACTAAGGGAAATGGCAGGGCCCGTGACATATCAATGAGTATCATCCACTCTCCGATCAATGGTCCAAATAAAACCTCGGGGTACTCCCATTGAATTCCACACTTCTCCAGAATATGTAACTTACTTCAACCAACCCCCTACGATGAATGGTTGAGATCTATCACTGATATATCCTAGGGATAAAATTTAAACATGTGTCCCAAGCATTAAAACCAACAAAGTCATGTTTGGTTCCTTTGACAAATTATGGGATGCCACGTGTCCTTATTTGGACACGCTAGTACCCCTCGTCATCATGATGTCATTCCCTACTTAGCCTAATTTAAGCGGAATCCCACATGGAATCTGAGTTGGCATCAAGGAAACATGGTCCTACCCAACTTCGCCACCCGGCTTAACACATAGAACTGAAGTCACGTCACCTTTCTCTCCCTCAAAGTGTCAAATCACCTTGACACGTGTCTCGTCGCCCACATGAAACTTGGATTCACCAAATATTTGATGCGTGGAAAAATGTGTCCTTAGAGGTCATCACCTGATATAAGGGCTTACCCAACCAGGTAATGCCACCTGTATTCTTCTACACAGGTTGTTGTTCCTCATCAACATTACACATCACACCGACATCACCTCCCCTCTTAGTCTCTCTTAGGCAATACCCATGATGATATATGGTGGAGGTCATTCCTAGGTTGTCCACCGATGGACGAACTAGATTGTCCCTCCGAATTTCCCATCAAAGTGCCTCCACTCTAGGTCTCTAGGGATACTCTAATCATTGTTCCCTGATGAGATCTCCTCATAGGATTCAATGGTCCAAAATACCCATCCAAACTCTCCCCATAAGAGTACCTGAACCAAGGCTACCTTGACCATCTAACTCTGATGATGCTCACCCTAGGGAGATCCAACGGTCTTGATTATCTCTTGGAGTCACTCTCCAATAGATCAAAGGTCCTTGTTGGCTCAGGATGGATCATATTTGAGTTTATGTATTAAACCAGATTGTGATAAAAAGGAGGACTGGAGTTGGTTAATAACAAAAGTGGAGGCATGAATCTTGATATGGGTTAATCAGTTGTTGTCTAGAGGTGGTCATTTGGTGCTGATCAAATTGGTTCTTGAAAGCATTCCGATGTATTGGAATTCAATAACAACAGTACCCAAAGGAGTACTAGATAAAATATGCAGGGCATGCTTTCAGTTCTTATGGGCAGGGAAAACGTTCCCTATGGGAATCCATCTTGCATCATGGAAATCCAATGTGATCCCAAAGGAAGCAGGGGGGTGGGGTTTTAAGGATAACCTATGAAGATCCCTGTGGACTAGAGTAATGAATTCTAGGTATTTCCCAAATTTATCAGTTGTGGATTGGTTTCAAACTCCAGTCAAGTCCTCCAAAGGATCCATAGTATGGAAATATTTGGTGGAATATTTTCCTCTCGTATGAAATTGGATGGTCTCGTAGATAGGGAATGGAAGAAATTTAAGACTAGGGGAATACCCTTGGTTAGGTGTTGGAGACAATTGTAGGTTGTCTTCCCCCTCATAATTTTTTTAAGGGAAAATAATATATTTTCTCGAAAATATATCAATGTACGATCTCCCTAGTTGAGAGGATGCTTGGGTTGGAAGGATGATGTCGCATTAGGCCTCTCTAAGTCTCAGACAAAAGAATGTGGCTCTCATGTAAAATGTTTGTGTGAAAACTTCATCTCTTTGGACGAAGAGTCTAAGGACTCTCTTTACTGGTCCATGAACACTCGAAGTGGAAATTACTCTGTCAAACTAGGATATAAATCATGGATGGAGAATAGGATTGTCAGTCATGTTAAGTGGTGGTGGAAACCCATGTGGAAGTTCAAATCCTTGTCAAGATTAAAAATCACCTTCTGGCTCGCCTTGAACAATAAATTGCTGACTTCGGATAATGGTCAAAAGAGAGAATGGTGTGGTCCTGATAGATGTCCCCTATGAAAGAAAATTTTTGAATCTGTTACTCATCTCTTCATCTCTTTCCATTATGTAGGCGAGGTCTCGATGATGATCATTGATAAGCTCAAGGCTCAAGAAAGGTGGAACGAAGACTCTCTGGAAGAGTGCCACTAATCCTGGATCGAGGATAGATTGGTTTCCTTATATGCAGGTCAACCAAGCATTATGGTATCCAATATTTGGTGGGATCATAACAATGTAGTTTTCAATGACAAGTCAGTCTCCCTGGAAGTCACAACCTCTCTCTCGATTAACATGGCAAAAAAATTTAAGGAAAACCCAAGGAAACAAAAAAGTTGCTATCTGATTCCTCTTGCCATTGACTACTATGTCCCTTAGGGATGTTTCGATGGAGCATGTCAAGGCCATCTGCCAAAGTGTGGTGTTGGAGTGGTTCTATGTATTAGTGATACTCACTACATCCATATTAGATACACCCCTAGAGGAGGGACAAATAACAGAGCATAATTGATTCTAAAATGGCAATTGATTGGGGTAATGGTAAAATATCTATTCAAAATCCAAATCTGACCACCATAATGAGAGACATCAAACACCATAATGAGAGACATCAAACTCAATTTCGGGTATTTCAAATGGTTTGCATTCCATCATATTTTGCGGGAACTCAACACATAGGTAGCTAAACTATCACAAGAAGCTATGGAGCTACAAAGTGAGCCTTTGGATTTTATGAATTCCTTGATGGCACATAAATAGAAGCCATGGAATTTTTACTGTAAATAATATAATTGGATGGACGTATATGTATAGCCGTTGTAAGTATTCATTTTTTTTGGAAATAAATAGACAGAGAAAACGAAGGCTATGCATAGCTTTTGGATAAAGGTCTTTAAAGACTATATTTTGAATGTAATTGGAACATAGCCTTTGTAAGTCTTCATTTTTTTTGGAAATAAATAGATAGAGAAAATGAAGGCTATGCATAGCTTTTGGATAAAGATCTTTAAAAACCGGATTTTGAATGTAAATGGAACATGTACATTTCTATATGGAATATAACAATTTTTTCAATTAGTTTTATCCAAAAATAAATTATAAAATTGCAAATTTCATTAGTTATATATTTTGGATGTCTTGAAATTTTTTAACTACTTGAATGTAAAATTATATTTAAATTTTGATTTCACCAACCAAACCATTTAATTGTTGGTGATAGTTTTCCAAAAAGACTAAATATCAAAGGCATAGGCATGAAAGTCGAAGGCGTAGAAAGTTTGGAAAATAATTTGTTTTGTCGACTTGTGAAAGGAATGAAAGGAAGARACTATAAAACCTAAAAGACGTTTGCATTTATTGGTTGCGTACAACATCGACCTTTCATGGGTTTTGTCATGCACTGGTTCATCGAACGACACCAGTGGCCGTCTTTATCGGCCAGGCATTGCATCATGCCATGCGTCATGCATTGTTTTCTTCCGAGTCCATGGCCTCCTGTTTGGTTCAACCATTTCAATCACGGGACATTATTGTCTGGTTGGGGACACTTGATATTTAGCGAGATTAGGTTTTGGTAAGGTAAGAACGTTATTAATTGTTCAAATGATGTGGGTCATATTAGTTATAATCGCGGTCACATTGCAGCTGCCAGCAGCGCTTATAGAGAAAGCTTTGATGAAGTTTGTCGCTGCGTTCGTTAAATGCATTACAGAGGTACGAACACAGCAGCTTTTGGAATTAAAGTTTGCATTGTCGGCTTGTGAAAGGAAGAGACTATAAAACCTAAAAGACGTTTCCATTTATTGGTTGCGTACAACTTCGACCTTTCATCGAACGACATTAGTGGCCTCATGCCTTAGAGTCAACCATTTCAATGGCCTCCTGTTCGGCTCAACCATTTCARTGAATGMCATCATGACTTTTGCCGTAAAAATCAATTTCAGAATTGACGAGAATTACAAACTAAYCTCATGTCTTGCGTCATGCATAGTTTCTTTCCGACCCCATGGCTAATGGCTTCCTGTTCGGTTCAACCATTTGAATGGATGGCGYCATGACTCTCGGCATAAAACACAATTTTAGAATTGTCGAGAATTACAAACTAACCTAAACGGAATAGGCTAAGCCCTGCGAGAAAATGTGGTAAATCTATGTGTCGTATCTATTAAGAGTAGTTTGATCGGTAAAAGTATGGTTTTGATTGCTAAGCGCCCGTCAGAAATAGATAGGTCGTCTTCATGAGTCAAATTGTCAGCGCTGGTGAGTTGGTTATATAGTTTGTCATATCTTACTACCTTCTTTTAAAAATGAGAGATTTCAATATTATAATGAAAAAAACTCCATACATTAAATTTTACAATGATAATTAATTAATAATTTTGAAATTAATCATCTCACTCCATGCAAACTCATGACCAGCTATTTTCCATTTCCCTATGCAGATTTGAAGTTTTTTTTTGCACTTTTCGGAGCTAAAAATTATATTTTTCCACATATACATGCTCTAATAGCTATACAACATGCTTGCACCATTATTTTTCCACATATACACGCCCTAACAACTATACAATTTGAGTATAAGTAGATTGCACCATTACACACCGCTACTTCATCACGAGATCCATGATCCTTGACCTTCCATAATGAACCTTGACCTTCTATATACTAGAAACTTTCTTACTCCCCCCTTCAAGCCCTTCAATTCCATTTGAAGGCTATAAATGAGCCATATCCAAACCGTGGAAAAGGGGAACTTTGAGGGCAAAGTTACTCTCGAGAAATTATTCACTTCATATTGAGTCTCCATCTCTTTGTCCTTTTAAGCAGCCCCCAAGTTCTTCTCTATTTGATGGAGAACCTCATTGTCTCTCTTATATGAACTTGACTTTGGTGGAGGATTGAAGTGGTGGAGACCCACCTAGAAGGGACTTAGTGTCTCGGTTAATGTGTCATTGTCATTCACACACTTTTGTTGATTATATTTTAATAGAAATACTCTTTTCTAGTTCAATTAATATTTTACAAATATTTGAATTATTATTCCATGTGCGTATTTGTTATGAATATTGATGGATTATGTTATTATATGTGTTAACTTTATATATTATCATCATATGGTTGTTTAAGACAAGTTGAGGGTGCATTTCTTTGAGTCACTTCATCGAACTTCTAGACGAAGTAGGCTATTTATCTTGTCTTTTAGCATATTTGTTTATATAACATACTTGAGATTAGAGTTGATTCCGTCTGTTATGGTTTACCCCATGCCATAGAGTGATTTTCCTAATAACAAAGATAAAATAAATATATTTATTATTTATAATAACATATTTTATTTTTATTTTTGGAGAGATTGTTTTTATAATTATAAATTTAGATAGATATTGAAAAAAAAGTTATAACTATGTTGAGAGGTAATTTCTACAACTCATAAGAAAATATATTTTAATGTATATTTTAAGTAAAATATTTTATATTTATTATAAAGTGATTGTAAATTAAAAAAAATAGCATTATGTGGATAGGTGCTTTCTACTATTTACTATGGAGGAGATGTATAATATTTAACATGGAATTGTTAGGTGGCATTTAAAAAATATTAATGATAAATAAAAAATTTCAATATCCATCTTTAATAAAATAATTGAATATGAACTTTATCTATTTATTTATTTATATATAAAGAAAAAAAAAAAAACAAACAAAAAAAAATCTTATAGTTAAAACATTTTAAGGATGTTCTATTGAATATCATGGAGATGGATAGTTTCTTTTGACTAAAGATAACTAATGGAAATGGAGATTACATTCTACAAAATGTTGAGAAAATATTTTTATCTATTTTCAGATAGAATAATAATATAAAAAACAACCACCACCTCCCCTTTGACATCACTAAATGTGATACAAATTTAGAAAATAAACAACATAACTTTTGATCATACCAAATAAAAAACAATAAATGAGAAGAAATATTTGTTTCCTAATTGTTCTAAAAACAATTCCACACAAAATCAACTTATACTATCATAATATCTATAAATGTAAGTCTACCAAAAACAAAGCATGTTCATAGTCAAACATATGACCATTTTGATCTTTAAAAATCTGCCCATGCCATAACTCAAATTTGACATCAATTTTAGATAAATCATTAAGAAATAAATATGGTGAAAAATAATGCATGAAAAATTTACTTTTATAAACTAAATCTCCTCATAAGAGTGTAGGGTGATGCTTTCCAATCAATTCCAACTCTTTTCCGATTTATTATAAAGAGGGAGTGCAATTAACTCTTTTTTCAACAATTAAAATAGTTTTTATTATTAAAAAATAATATTTTGTAGAAGTTATTATTTTTTCTTAAAAATAATGAACTAATTTTTATTTTATATTTTGAATATTTTGAAAAAATATAGCTAAACATTTTTAGTTAGCATTTTAAAAATTAATAAGTTTTATCAAGGTTTTTGCAATTTAAGATAAAATTTTCTTAGTGAACAAACTACATTAATATATGATTCATTCATGAGATTTAAAAATCATGCAAACAAATGATAATGGAAAATAAGTCTTCTTTATTTCTTCTTCATCCTAACTATTACAATGGAAGTTCAACCACTTATAACTACTATCTGAAATTTTCGAAAACAATAAATTATTGAAAATTCTAGCATTACTCTAAAACTGACCAATAACCAAAAGCTAACTAGAGAGACACTATTTTTCAACTTGATTTTGTAATTAGGTGCATAAACTAAGAGATAACTAATAATTAAAAATTTAAAAAATCTTGAAAATACACTAAAACCCTAATTTGAGGCCTTATATGAAGGAATTTCACTCTGGAAATGTGTCAAAACAAGGTCTAATCTGAAGGATTAGTTCGAAATGGCGGTGAAATCTTCCAGACAGAACTCTTTGTAAAATTTCATCCCAAATAGATAACCGAGTCAAAAGTTATGACCCTCAGAAATATCTGCATCATTCTCCTTTGGTTGAAAAGAATACAACTCCGAAAAGTTATTGTCTTCAAACTGCTGCCACTTGAAGTGATATAGGTTCAGAAAGTACCCTTATGTAATCCATGTACTCTTTGTTGGTGCTATTCCTTCCCACTAGACCATATATCAGTTGTATTGGCATTGCCGATTATGAAGGGTCTTCTTATCTAAAATATGCCCAATGTTTTCCTTTTTCTTGCTTGGAATGGCCTGTTTCCAATCCACCTATGCCTCAGTGTCATCACCCAGATCATCTACATGGAATATATATAAATAAAAAATGTTAAACACATGGTAAGTATCAATATCAATTGGTAAATCGACCTTATATGCATTGTCGTTAATTTTCTTGAGAATCTTGCAATGACCAATTTTCTTATACTTCAATTTACGGTAGGTTCCTCTAGAAAACCACACTTCCATAAATAAAACATCACCAAATCACCTTCATTGAATACCTGATATTGTGAGTGAGAATCTTTTATAATTTTGTTTTGTTCAGGCCTTCAACTTTTATCTCACTTGTTGCTGCAATTGTTGAATGTGTTCTAAAAATGCTTCTCCATCATCATTGATCCTATCCCCAAGCAGTCTTTGCTCCAAGTCTAGGACATCCATAGGATTTCTACCATAAACAATCTGAAATGGAGATTTATCTGTAGATCTATTCACTAAACTATTGTGGGAAAATTCTTATTGAGGTATAGCTAAATCCCACTACTTGGGCTTCTCTCTAACAATGCTCTGTAACATGTTTCCCAAAATTTGATTTACTACCTCGATTTTCCCATCTATTTGAGGGTGATAGACACTTCTAAACCGTAATTTAGTCCCCATTTTATTCCATAATGTCCTCCAAAAATGACCCAATAATCGAGTATCTCTATCAGAGGTAATAGTTTTTAGAACCCCATGAAATCTAACAATTAAAAAAAATAAAAACAATTCTGCCACCCTCGATGCATTACCTCGTTGTGTGTTTGGGAGCCCCAACATAAATTCCATGCTCATATCTTTCCATGGGTTTGTGGGAACTGGTAATGAAATATACAAACCTATGTCCTGTGAGTGTCCTTTAGCCATTTGAAAAATCATACATTGTGCCACAAACCTGGATATATCATTTTTAATGTTTGGCGAGTAATACTTATCTTCTATTAAGGCTAGCATCTTATCATTTCCAAAATGTCCTTCCAAACCACTATTTTGAAGTTCTTTTATAATATTTTCTCTCATAAAACCAATTGGAATGGATAATTTTTTTCCTTTGAAGAGGTAACCATATTGCATAAAATATTCACCCTGAGTAAGATCCAAGTTCTCAGTGACTAGATTCTTCAACTGTTCCACAACCTCCCAAAAAATCGTTATCAGACGCATAGAGATGCTTCAATGCAGCAAACCCAAATACTTGATTTTCCATGGTTATCAAAAGAAGAGTGAGCCAAATCAAAGAATCTACAACTTGATTCTGTCTTCCTAATTTGTGCTTCAAAACAAAGGTGTAGCCTTGGAAGAAAGAGACCCATTTTGCATGTCTACTATTCAATTTATTTTGGGTCTTTATATATTCTAATGCAATGTGATTGGTAAATAACACAAAATCCTTCGACACTAAATAAAGCCTCCAATGTTGCAATGCTTGCACAATTGCATATACTTATACATCATCTGTGGAGTACTTCTTTCTTACATCATTCAACTTTTCACTAAAAAATGAAATTGGTCTACCTTCTTGGCTAAGTACAACTCTGATCCAGATTTATAAATGGAATGAAATGAAATACATATGTATAACAAAGAAACAAATAGAGATACAATAAATCTTGACTTCTATTAACAAAGAGAGCATGTTGAAACAATAAAATGTAGGATGAAACAAACTTGTTCGAGTGGTGGCAGCTTATCTCTGAGAAGAGATGTGACGGCTACACTTATTTGCAAGAAGTTGAGTACAATGAGGCTCCAAAGGCATTTTTAACATAAAATATAAATGATAAATCCATAAACATCCAAAACCCTAACCTCGGGAGATGAAACACCAAAATGTTTGTGGTGCTCGATGGGGGTAGTTTATACGTCAATTTCCCGAGGGCATAAATTTTGCATACGATCTCTATTTTGGGTGCTTGATACACCATTTGAAAGGTTTAGATGATGAGTAAACATTCCATTCAACCTATCTTCTACCTTCAACTACATGCTAGGTTCTATTGATCCAAAAACACATTGTCTAGGGCCTCAAAACAACTCTAGAAGTTTGGGACCTAAAAAACTGTAAAAAACTGCCAAAATAGAAAATCGTTCTTTGAGCCATTGGAATAGGTGGGTGGACATCGATATCCGCCTGGATTTGTCCTCCCCTCTTAGGAAGAAATTTTCTCCATTGAGTTGAGCTCCCCCATCACGTGGGGAAACTTCTGCTAAACTTGGCCCTGGGTAAGCTTCCCTACTTTGACAACTCAATAAAGTTGGAATCTTTTTTGGTGAGTGCCCTTAATCAGAGTGTCCCTAATATGATCAATGGTTTCATATTCCATGTAGTCAGATCGGGTAAGAAGAGTATTGCTACATTTTCCTTGCCACCACCCTTGGTCACTTGGCTGAGGGCCCATGCGATATGGGAGAATCCCAACATGAAACTGTGATAGAAGTTAGAAATTCCTAGGGAACTCCAAAGTTCAGTCAGTGTGGTCAGGGTTGGCTATTCACGAATGACCTGGATCTCGGCTAGATCCACATGAAAACCATTCTCATCAACAATGTATCCTAGGTATTAGACCCTATTCATGCCAAAGGAGCATTTTTCTAGGTAGCATATAGCTTTTTATGTTGTAGAGTGTGAAGGACCTACTGAATATGTTGCAAGTGTTCCTCCCAAGTCTTGTTGAATATGAATATTTCATATAGATATACCACTAAAAAAGAATTGGTGAAAGGCCACAATATATCATCCATCAAGCTTATAAAAGTTGTTGGAGCATTTGTTAAACCAAAGGGAATGACTAGCCATTCAAAAATACCTTCTTTGGAATTGAAAGTAGTCTTCTATACATCAATCTATTCTATTGGGACCTGGTCGTAGACAGAATTCATATCAATATTATTGAAGTACTTGCCCACCTTGATTTGGTCAAGAAGGTCATCAATTCGAATAATTGGGTATTGGTTTCTGACTGTGATTTCTTTTAGGGCCTTGTAGTTAATATAGAGTCGCTAGGTCCCATCTTTCTTCTCCACAAGTAGAACTGGGCTTTCACAGGGTGAGTAGTTGGGTCAGATGTGCCCCTTTTGAAGAAACTCTTGTATCTAGCACTTGATTTCATCGTTTTCCATCAGAGAGCGAAGATATACTAACCCATTGGGTAGCAATTCACTAGGGATTAGATCGATTGAATTATTGACCTGACAGTGCAGTGGTACCCCGGTGGGTGAGAAGAAGATGTATTTTTATTCTTCCATGACCTTGTCCGCCTGCTTCTACTACCTGGAGAGGCCCTATGTAGAAGCCAATGATGTGGCAATGACCTTCTTTTCACTTTGAGAGTTAATCATGAAGAATACAAATTTCTCGGTCTCGAAAATGACCTTCTTGCATTGCTTAGCAGTGATCAAAGAAATGATGGTAAGTTGAGCTACCTCTGGTATCCTGTACAATTGTCTATCCAAAGTAATAATAACACTAGGAGGTCTAGACTCATATACAAAATTATGTTTCCACAAGTATGGTTGACCTAAAATAACATCACAAACTTCAAGGGGGGAAATATCACACAATACCTCATCCTTGAAGGGATTGATGTCGTAGGGAAGGAGACACTGTTGGCTAACACGAAGATCTCTCCCTTGGAAGAACCACCCCATGGTGTAGTGTTGCAGGTGTGGTGTCATCTGTAGGTCCAACCTCTTGATGACCTCTGCTGAGATTAGGTTCTTTTGGATTTTTCTATAGACAATGAAATGTACCGGAGTATGCTTCACCCACATCTACAAGTGAAAAAAGTTATCACCTTCCTTTGGTTCTTCTGATTAACTTGGATGGAGATTATTAGTTGCGACAATGGAACCGATTTATACATCAAATATATTCTTCCCCTTGTCTAGATCTGATTCAGAGTCAAAACTTGCCTCTAACTCTGAGACTTTCAGATCAAACACCAGTGAATTCTTTGAGCGACATTCATCAGTGTTATTCTAGGGAATGTTATGGAATTCACACCACTTCCTAGTGTATTTTGTTGTCTTCTCATTACCCTTATTTGTTTGCAGCATGGACCAGTTGTCCTGAGGAGGTCCATCCTTGCTCTGTCCTTTATTCTATGGGTTGGGGCCGAATTTTCCTTGCTTATGCTGTGATGAATTTGGAGATCCAAACACTCCCTTCTTCTATTCAAATTTCTGCTTGATTTTGACAACATATCGATAAGTTGTGTTCAGTGATGAGATGTCCATAATCTCCATCTGTTCAGATGTATCTATGCAAACTACCGCAACACTTTAGCACCAGATGCCACTTGAAGTCTTTGTTACCCAACTTGGTGCGTAGGGTATGGAATATATTTGTGAACTTTGGCACTTTCTAGTCCCTTTCCTGTCGCAATGTGGTCCATCTCATGTATTGGTCATCATAGCTTCCAAAAATGTAGTATTGTTCCTTAATACTATCCCTGAATGAATCCCAAGTGGGTGTGACTACAAATATTATAGATTTCTCAGCGGCCTTTTGCTCACAGTAAGTCTCCCACCAATCCTTCACATGGGGGACAACCTTAAGGAGCACAAAGGTAATCTTTTCTCTATAGGAAAAAACTATGGATCAAAAATACCCTTCTAGTAGATTCAACCATTTATCTAGAGCATATGCATTTATCTGACCTTCAAATACAAGAATATGAAAAATCACTTGACCTTGAGGGGGGGTGCCTCCAAAGTGTCCTCTTGACGAAGATGCGTCGATTGATGGCAACCGCCGAAGGATATGTGAAAAATAATCCATCATCTTGTTCCTCTATCGCGTGAGGGATTCCTCGAGCAATAGTTTAAAAGGATATCCTACTCTCTCGTCTCTCTTTTCTTCTGCCATTGGAGGTCATCAAGGTTGGTGAAGACGATCTTGCAAGGGCTCAACTACTTCGAGTCCCAACACCTTGTAGCTCAACCTCGTTGGGGACATGCACAAAGAAACAAATAAAGCATAGACCACTCTCATACCACTAATTAAGATTTATAAATGGAATGACATGAAATACACATGTTTAACAAAGAAACACACAGAGACACAATAAAAATTGACTTATATTAGTAAAGAGAGCATGTTGAAACTATAAAATGCATGATGAAACAAGTTTGCTCGAATGGTGGCAACTTATCTCCGAGAGGAGATGTGACGTCTATTCTCATTCATAAGAAGTTGAGTACAATGAGGCTCCAAAGGCCTTTTTAACATAAAACACAAAAGAGAGAGCCCTAAACATCCAAAACCCTAACCCCAGGAGATGAAACGCCAAAAGGTTTGTGGGCCCCGATGGGGGTAGTTGATACATCAACTAACTGAGGGTGTAACTTTTGCATACAATCTTTGATTAGGGCACTTGATGCATTGTTGGAAAGGTCTAGCCAAGGAGTACACATTACATTCAACCTAGAATGTATATTTTCCTACATGCTAGGCACTTTCAAGACAAAAAAGCATTGTTTAGGGCCTCAAAACGACCCGAGAAGCTTGGGACCCCCCAAAATGTAAAAAAATGCCAAAATGGAAAACTGTTCTTTGAGCTAGTGGAATAGGTGTGTGGACACCAATACCCACCTAGATAAAGCTCCAATTCCCACAAGGGAAGCATTACAATCTTCCTCAAACACTTTATCAAAATCTGGTAAGACTAATATAGGTGCTTCAATTACCTTCTTCTTTAGAAACTTAAAACTTTCCTTAGCTTCATTGGTCCACATGAATGCCTTACCTTTGGTGCAATCTGTTATGGGTGCTACAACACTACTAAAATTTTGAATATTTTTTTGGTAAAAGGTGTCCAACCCATGGAAAATTATTAACTTTGTTATGATCTTAGGACTAGGCCACTCCAAAATTGCTCTGACCTTCTCTGAATCCATCCTAACACATTCTGTTGAGATGAAAAAACCCATAAATACGAAACGTTCTTGCAGGAACCTACATTTCTTCAGGTTTTCATAAAGATTATGTTTTCTCAATGCATCCAATATAATTTTTAAATGCTGCAAGTGATATTCTTTAATGTTACTGAAAACTAGAATGCCATCAAAATAAACGAAAACAAACTTACCTATATAAGGTCGAAGCACAATTTTCATCAACCGCATGAAATTACTAGGTGCATTCAAGATCCTGAATGGATTCACCATCCATTCATATAGTTCATCCTTGGTCTTGAAGGCAGTTTTCCATTCATCCTCTTCGTGAATTTTGATCTGGTGGCATCCACTTTGCAAATCAATTTTCCTAAAATATTTAGCTCCATCTAGCACATCCATCTTGTTGTCCAAGAGTGGTATATGAAACCAATATTTGATGGTATTTTTAGTGATTGTTCTGCTATCTATGGACATCCTCCACATACTATCGTTTTTGGGAGTCAAGAATGTTGGTACAAGATATGGACTCACGCTTTCTCTTACCAAACATTTATTTATAAGTTTTTTCAATTGCTAGTTGAGCTCTACATATTGTGTAGGACTCATCCTATAGGCTTCCTTATTAGGTAAAGATGATGATGGTATTATATAAATGAAATGTTGAATATACCTCTTTGGTAGAAGACCATCAACTAGTTCATTAGGGATAACATCAACAGATTCTTCTAGTACCTTGGCCACTTCAGTATGGATTGGTATGTATTCCCCAACTCCTTTTTTTAGTATTAATGCATAGAAGAATCATGTTTCCTTCATTTCCTTAACAATCTCTCTTTCCAACAACATATTCTCAGTTTTCCCCTCATCCTTAAGGGGAAATAATACGACTTTTGATCCATCCTTCCTAAAGGTGTAGGTATTCTTTTCTCCATCATACATGACTTTTTTGTCATATTGTGAATGTATCCCCAATAAGAGATGGTATGCATCCATCAGAATGTCATCACACCATACTTCATCTTTATAAGTCTTACCGATGGAAAAATTGATCAAACAAATTTTATTAATGGTGACTTCATTCAATTTTTTGAGTCATGTGATTTGGTGAGGATGGGGATGTGTTTGATAACATAATTTCAACTTATCTACCATCTCTTTGGAAACCATATCCTCACAACTTCCTCTATGAACAATATCTTGACATACCTTTCCCCCAGAAGTGCATTTGGTTCAAAAATATTTGTCCGAAGCCAAGAATATTCATTGTCGCTACTCCGACATTGCTCTCTTTTGGGAATCACCATTGACCTTTCTATCATGAGTTCTCCCCCATATCGAGTGAAATTTCAGTTTCAAATCCTTCTTCTTTATTGTTATCTTGGACCAAGTTTAAACTAGGTTGTTTTCCTTGCTTCGACTCTTACAAGTTATAATTTGAGCATTCAAATGTAGGATGACCCTCTACACCACACCTAAAACACACACAAGTTCCTCTTATGCCACCACCATAACCTCTACCCCTTTTAAATCATCTTCCTCGTAGTTGATTTAGGTTACCTTATCGATTTTCTTCTACTTTGTCGACTCCTTGGAATGATTCACCTCTGCCATAGTTAAAACCACCCCATGAGGCAGACGATGTAGCCCTCCTTGATCCTTTATTCCTTTGAGAAAATTTTCAGTTTTTTTTTTCCTCAGCCTTTAAGGATAATTGGCATGCCTCTTCCACACTATTAACCCTATGCATGTTCAATTCATATTGAATAGAAAATTTTAAACAATTCACATACCTTGTAGACAATTGCTCATTATTTTCCTAGTGATCCACATGAATGGACAACCAATAAAACATGTTTATGAGTTCCTCCACAATGGACAAGTTATTCTTCAAGTTCTAAAATCTACGAAAAATGGTCTGGCCATAGTCCAAAGGAAAACAAAATTCTCACAATTTTTTTCCACCTTATTCCAGGTCCTAATTTTGTCTTTTCCTTTTTTTGTCATGTATTTCTGCACATGATCCCACTAGATCATGGCGTGTGACCCTTCAACTTTGTGCATGAAAATTTCACCTTCTTTTCCTTTATCATAGGATTCCATTCAAAACAAATTTCCATGGCGTTCAACTAATCTATTAACCCCTCTGGTTTAAGACTCGCTACATATTCTGAAACTTCCATTTTGATCCCATCATTTCTCCCTTTAGAGCCCTCACATCATTTCTTCAAAATACATGCACTCTAAATTTTCTTTGTCATGTTTTATATGCTGATCTGCATACCCTTGCTCTGTCTCCTCATCAAGCACTTCTCTTTGTATTATTCTCTGATTAGTTAGCACATTTGTAAGATCTTCTACTTGTCTTTAGAGGTTTTGCATATCTCTACGCATTTGAGCAATACCTTCTCTTCCTCTTCATCTCCTAGTCATCTTCCTGCTCCGATACAAGATGATGTATCCAATAAACTTTGATTCATTCACAATATGTAAAAACCATGCAAACACACAAGAATGGAAAATGAATCTCTTTTATTCCTTCTCCATCCTGACTATTACAATGGAAGTTCAACTGCTTATAACTACTATCTAAAATTTTTGAGAAAAACTAATTTTAGAAAATTCTTACATGAATCTAAAAATAACCAATAACTAAAATCTAACTAGAAAGACACTATTTGTCACCTCTCTTTTCTGATTAGGTGCATAAACTAAGAGATAATTTAAAATTTAAAAAATCTTGAAAAATCACTAAAACCCCAATTTGAGGCTTTGTATCAAGGAATTTGGCCACAAAAATGTGTTGAAATGAGGTTTGATATGAAGGATCAGATTGACAAGACGATGAACTCTTCGAGACAAAACTCCCTGTAAAATGTCATCCCAAATAGATAACTAAGTCAAACGTTTTGACTCTCGGAAATCCCTGCATCAATATATTTGTATATGAAATATTTTGAGAAAACGTTCATCGAACACCTTCCAAATTAACTCCAATTAAGAGAAAGGTTATTTAATAAAAGAAACTTGAACTAGACACACATAATGGATATGTTGAGGAATTGTTTGAACAACATTTCAAAAAATATCAAATTTACCATGAAGAAAGAAGAATATTGAAAGCTACATACTTATTAGTCCCTTTCGAAGCTATAGAGAGACTATAGAAATCGATAATTTGTTGAATTCATATTAATATGTCCTTTGACTATAAATTTTTGCATCATCTGTATTGTTCGTACTTAGAAGTAAAAACATTATTTTTTATATAATAAAAGAAACCTTATATGTCATTTTCTCATTGGAGAATATATTGGAGGTCTTATTGCCAGCTTCGTTGTTCCCATTGTTGTAAATGTTTAGATATCCAAAGTTTTGAGCTTAGATGATTTTTTATTTTATTTTTATTACATTTTTACTCAAATGTTTACACACCGAAATTTCTAAGCATGGATGCTTTTTTTTAATGTTTTTTTAATATTAGTCCCTGCCGAAGGTGTAGAGGGACTATAGCGATCGATGATTCGTTGAATTCATATTAATATGTCCTTTTATTATTATTTCTATTTGTATTGAAATGCTTACATACCGAATATTTAGAGCATTGCCACTTTTTTTTAGGTTCTTGAATAGGCCTGACAACTTAAATGTTTACATAGCGCGAGGTCCTGAAACAAGTCTGACAACTTAAATGTTTCCATACCGCGAGGCCCTTGAACATATTGATAGCCTTAAATGTTTACCTAAATAGGCTTCTCAGAGTACATTTTCCTCGAATTTTTCCATACAATGTTGCAGTGAATTTGGAAAATATTGTTGTCCGCCGCTAGTTGCATAACCATTGTATGTTTCATACTTCTTCTATGCTTGGAATGAAATTTGGTCATCGTTGAAGATACATACATTGTTTATTGGTTTGGTGGGTGCTTCTTGTTTGCTGGTTCATCGGTTGTTGCTTGTTGTTGTTTGGTTCAACTTTGCAAGGTTGAGGACATGTGCCTGTGGTTGGACCTGTTGGTGCTTGTTGCTTGCTTTTTTTTACTTCAACTTTGCAGGTTTGGGGTCGTGCATTCACAGTTGGATTTGTTTTCTTTTACTTTGTAGGGTCCAAGTGTTGGAACCACAATTCGACCTACACTTCTGTCGTTCATCGTTTCGAAGTAAGTTTCGATACCTTAATTTCATTTTCTATTCGTTCTTTGTTGTTCACTGTTTTCAGTTTGCAAGTAAGAATGTTTGATAATTTCTACAAGCATGCTTTTCATATGTTTCTAGTTCCTTCTATTCTTGGGCTGCAATTTGGTAATCATTGGAGATACATATGTTGTTTACTGGGTCAGTGGTTGTTTCTTGTTCGTTGGTTTGTTGGTTCGTAGGTTGCTACTTGTTCTACAATGCATGAGAGCTCCAAATATTTCGATATTGTGACGAACAGGAAGGAACATGTCATTCAAATATCGACATGAGTTAGACGATGAACCAGGGTGTCAAAGGTCTGATGCATGTATAATAAACTAAAAATAAATTCAAATTGTTGTTAAACACTGCATTGAATGTATGGAGAAGGTAGATGTGTTGTATTAAGAAGTCGAAGAGGTTGAGCAAGATGTAGATGACAATGTTCTCAATATAGATTCTTAGGATTAGGGTTTCTATTGTTGCATAAAACCCCAATTCAAGCTTGTTAGAGCATCCACGTCTAAAAATGTACAGTCACACTTAAGAAATACATGTTTTTTTTTTGAATTGTAATTTATGCCATTGAGAAGAAATGAACACCCAGGTATTTCCACACTTGCAATTTGAGTGATTCAAGTTTCTAAGGGTGTCTTAGATAACTTCACACGTTTCTACATATTTATATTTTCATTTTCAAATAGAAAAGTGGTTGTTGTGTAAAAGAGACAAATTCTACCTTGTAGATTGAGACACCAAAACAATAGAAAGAGACCTGATGGAAAGGCACATCGATGCTTTTAAATATCTCCAAATTTAGTGATCTTGTAATGTACCTCAAAAATTACATGATTTTTTTTTTTTTCCTTTATTTAATTATTCTTTTTATTGGGCACTTTGAGTTGATACTGTGTCTTTAAAGTTCATTCAGTCGTCAACCATGCTGTACAACGGTCCTTTGCCTTTACGACTTTAACCGATTTTTATCATATTGTCCTCTCTTCCTATTTTGGTACTGAGTTATATAAGCGATCATAGGTACATAGCTAGGGATACCTTGATTTTATTTACACCCTGGTAATACCCACCGTTTCGCTTCCAAAACCCACTTTATGTTAAGGGGTATAACTACTTAGAACCAACTAATCCGTAAAAGAAAATGTCATAGGTGTGAGGTCTTATGATAAACGACCTTGTATACATGTTATTACAAGGTCTAAGTGAAAACATTATCACCATTCGACATACTTTTAAAACAAATCCTTTTGGGGTAAAACTCAAACGCTACACTATACAAAAGCAAAAGCGCGAGTGGCTAAACCTCGGGTAGGATATGGTTAACGTAAAGGTGGTTGGGATTCAACGTATAATTGGTGTAACCAGGTGATAAAATATTTAACCCTACGTAGGCCATTCGGGTTCCTTGCCATAAATTCTCTGAGCAACAAAACCGGTTGGAACCCTCTCATCTTAAAGGCATGTCTGCAACATTTATGGTGCTCTAAGTTAAGTCAAATCGTTACAGTGTTTGACCAGTGTGCCCAACGAAATGCCAGCACTTACCATTTGTTCACATGGCCAGGTACGATCCCACTCATCCTCCATTACTCCATACGAAGGTTATCCCATAGTTCTCATTCATTCCGGTCTTGGCTTGGTGAAGGAAAAAGGAATGCTCCCAACTAAACTCTGTTTTCATTTTTTGTCTTAGCAATGTGGTCATACTTCTATGAAATCAGATCCTTGCTCCATGTGAGAGAGATCTTGGCAACAAACTCGTCGACAGACCACCCTGTAAGCGGTAATTCGACTTGGTTGTCATTTGCATTAGGGTTTGTTTATGTTTCATCAAGCAATTTTCAGAAACTCCAGTACATAGGTAGATCCTTAGTAGCATTCTTGTTTTATATCGGTCCTAAAAAAATAGCAAAAGGGAAAGCGGGGTTCTCTAGTAGGGTTTAGGGTTCTCGTAGTTTATAGTCTCTCTGTACTAGCTTTCTTGTCGAGCCGAGCCATCTTTCTCCCGTGGAAGGTCTTATCCTGATGTCTGTTGATATGCGCATCCGAGATATTCTATTTATTTAATTTCTTAACTGAAAAATTTTGTATTGGTTGTGGTTTTCTTCATCGGTTAATACCTAGTTGACAGTTTAGGTAGCCAAATTTTCTGTGTGTAATAGACCTCCCGGTACAATGTGGAACTAAACAAAAGGCCCCATGTTAAATCCTTTCTGTTTATAATTAAACTATTAAAATGGATTTATGTTTACTATTGATTTACGCTCATTATACGCATGTTATCCTTGTTTATGATTTACTTAGGGTTAAAGCTGGTATTCATCACTAATGAAGGGCCCCTTTGTTATGCAAGGGTACCCATCATGGAGGCATGAGATCCTCTTGCCTCCTCAATCTGGGAGCACACAGGTTTTAGCGCAAATGGTGAAGGATATAACATCTGCTATCACAGTTAAGTTTTTCTTATTTCATTCTGTTCTTTTTAAATGGTTGTGTTATTGTTTATCGGATACATTTCTTATTGTTTCTCCTTGTTTCGTGCAGAGTGTACTCACATCGTGGAAAGGGAATGCCCTCTTCACTCTTCCAAGAGGTACTTGGGTTCCAACTACAAATAACCCTCTATCTAAGGTATTACTGGCACCGATGATCGAGGCTAGGACTAGTTCTTAATATTGTGAAGATATTTCATTTTTTCAGTTCTGTGTTAGTTGTTTTAAGGGTACACCCTAATTTCGTATTAAAGACTGGTACATTGATAATGCGCCAAGCTTGCACTTGATTGGATTCGTGATATCCATACCTCCATTTATTTAAATGATTAAGAACAATGTATTGGGTTTTTATTTGCTGTGGATATTATGGAAGTATCAGTATTAAGAATTGATGTTTCTATGTTTAACATTTTCTTCTAAATTTTTTCAAAAGTTTGGTTTGCCAAACAGAGTTGAATTTCGTTTCTTGATTTGTTCTAGTTAATTTCCCAGAATTAATGTTGAATTTCGTTTCTTGATTTGTTCTAGTTAATTTCCCAGAATTAATTACACAGTCTTATCAAAATGATTTAACCATGTCTAGTAATGAACCTTCAGCTAGCACAAAAGTACCGTGGTTAAGGGAGGTTCTCTCCCGCTGGTACTGTGCACTTGTATTCAAAATCCTCCGAGTTTTGTTGAGGTTTGGGCACTTATTTCTGTTATACAAACAAAATGGCAATAGTGGGAGTTTAGCCTATGCCTCACTTTCCCCACTYGTGACTGTTTTCCTTCATGTATTTTACTTTACTCATTCATATCATATACCCTAACTTAGATTGCACCGTAGATAAGMTATGTAATTTATATTTTGACTTTTGTTCCCATTTCCATCCATTAATCTAGCATTTCATCGAACTCACACTAGAATTAAGTCAGTTTATTCTSGCACCAATAATACTAAACCAAACCATAGTATCTATGCTCCAATGCTTCTCTATTGGGGTCTGTGGATTTTGCTGGATTATTTCTTGTGAGAATGTTTATACACACATATATATTATCCGACACTATTTATAGATGGTTTTGCTTCAACGTCACTGTATCGTTTATAAAGATTAATCATTATATAATATGTCTTTGTTCATATTATACCTATACAGGTCTACAAGTATGTCGAATATACCCTCTGTATTRCAKGACATACTTGCCTATAGTTTTCACTTGTATACTTATTAATGAAGGTTCACCGTATACTAGTTATCTACAGAAATATAATTTCTCCATAGGGAAATGGTATGCTCGGMTACCAATTACACTAAACAAGCAAATCAATTTTCCTTTTGTTCAACAGATTTAAAATTAGGAAGGTAGTTGTAGACTGTAGTCATCAAACAACCTTTGTCTATGTTTTTGGATGCATTCTAACTTGAAGGATTTCACTATATCCATAACCAATTCACTCCACAGAGACAGAGATATTGAAATTTGGTACAGGAAAATAACACACAACAATTATATGATTACTTAAAACAGACAACTAAGAACTACTTCACTACAGATTTAACATGTTCAACACCATATATATAAAAACATTCAAACATGTATGGTTTAGAGTAGCATATCTGAACTAAACTCGCGGAAAAACAAAGGGAACAACCACGTTCCTCCCAACCATAGAATCAAGCAGCCAAGATCACTTGCACGGCTCACCCCCTAGCCTGACCATGAGTCCATGAGGGAAAAATTGGAAAGCCCTCTTCCGCAATATCCTTTGAACCAGTAGCTCCCCCTTGCCTTACAACCATTCAATGTTCATAAAAGCATGGAAATATCAATAGTTTTCCTTCCCAACATACTTGGCAGCGTCCTGCCTCCTCACATATGCTTATTTATCCATTTACCTAGGTCTTTTCCCCTCCTTTGGGAATTTTCGCAGCTTTCTAAATCCCTGATTTTTAGGGTCTTCCAGTGGCCAATTCCCTAATTTTCCACTTGTAAAAATCAGCCTAGAGGTAGTTCCAACATGTTCCCCTCTCATGGAGTCATGGGCAACTAAAATTTAACATGGCTATCCCCGTTGTCTCCTGCAATCAATATAAAATATTTTGTTTTTCATACAAGTGTCATAGTCCAATATCTAGTTGGGACAAATCAGATCTCTACCCAACAGTCAAAATCATTTATGACAATTATAAAATTCGAAATTCGAAATTGCCATAAATGGCGAAATTTTTCCAATTTCGATTTTTCCTAAAACGGAAATAAATTTCCAGCAATTTAAATTCTAAAAATATTTTTATTTTCTTTACTTTTTTGGGGATGGCACATCCTTTCCCCCTTAAACAAACACTATCGTCAGTGTTCATGCCCCTTAAATCTCCTTCCAACTCCCAAGTGGCCTCCTCAGGGCTAAAGTGCTTCCATTGCACCTTTACCTAAGCGATGACTCTATTTCGAAGTTCTATTTCTCTCCGGTCCAGAATATGCAGGGGTTCCACCTGGAACTCGCCTTCGGGTTGCACCTGGAACTTGCCTTCGGGTTCCACCTGCACTAAGTTCCAATCAATCATATGAGTAGGGACATGAATATACTTTTTCAGCAATGAAACATGAAATACATTATGAATTCTTAGATTAGCTGGAAGTGCAAGTTGGTATGCTATGGGTCCAATTCGAGCTAGTATCTCGAAGGGCCCACAAAACCTGGGTGCCAATTTGTCACAGTTCCCTAATTTCAATGAGCTTTTTCTAGCTTTGACTTTCAAATAAACATGGTCTCTTGCTTGAAATTCCAGGTGTCTTCTTTTCTGGTCTACGTAACTCTTATGTTTGTCCTGTGCTTCCTTCAAGTTTTGTTGTACCTTTCTAGCCATGTTCTCCATTGCTTAGAGCTTTTCGGGTCTGACCATGAGTCTGTCAGCTGGGTTATCCCAGCTAATTGGCGTCGTACATTTTCTGTTGTACAGTATTTCAAAAGGGCTTAACTTAGCCGAAGTTTGGTACCCATTGTTATATGCAAATTCTACCAAGTGCATATAGTCTTCCCACTTGTTCGGTTTTGTTCTTACATACATGCGGAGCATATCCTCCATGATCTGGTTTGTCCTTTTGGTCAGTCCATCCGTTTGTGGATGATAACTTGTACTGAAATTCAATTGGTATTGAGCCCTGCAAACAATTCCTTCGAAAAGGCGGATGCGAATTTTACGTCTCTATCTGAAATCACCATTTTAGGAATACCATGCAATCTAAAGATTTCTTTCATGAATATTTCAGCAATGTTTATAGCTTTAAAAGTAGACTTTACAGGAATAAAGTGTGCAGACTTACTGATTTTATCGATTACAACCATGATAGAGTCATTCTGTTTCTGAGTTTTAGACAAACCTATTATAAAGTCGAGTGATATAGTCTCCCATTTCCATTTTGGTGTTGGCAATGGCTGTAATAGGCCGGCTAGATGCTGGTGCTCAGCCTTAACCTACTGACAATATTGGCACCTTGCCAAATATTCTTCTGTTTCACCCTTCATACTAGGCCAATAAAATAGTTTTCTAAGTGTTGTTATCATTTTCTGGTAACCCGGGTGGCTAGAATACGATTTCTTATGCACTTCATCCAAGATTGTTAATTTTCACCCTGCTGAATCTGGTATGTAAAGTCTATTTTTAAATTGTAGCAGACCCTTCTTGTCGATACTTAGATCTGGTTTATTTGAGTTCACGGTGTTGTTCGGTAATTCCACCATTATTTTAGTATAGTTTTCGTCATCAATACCTACCGTCTTTATTCTTTCTTCTAGATCACTTTCTGCCCTCCTAGTATTCATCTCAAATAACCCATGGATTCTTCTACTTAAAGCATCTGCTACTTTGTTTTCCTTTCCCTTGATATGTCTAACCTCGAAGTCGAATTCGCTCAAGAAAGCTAACCACCTTGCCTGCCTTGCGTTAAGATCTGGCTGGTTAAACAAATATTTCACCCTGCTATTGTCCGTTAATAATAGGAATCTCCTGCCCCTTATGTAGTGTTGCCACATCTTTAGAGCGTGTATTACTATTGCTAACTCTAAGTCATGAGTGACGTAATTACGCTTGTTTTCTTTTAATTTTTGAGACTCATAATAGATAACATGTCCTTCCTGAGTTAGGACACCACCTAGTCCTTCTTTATATGCATCAACACATACAGTGAAGTCTTTATCTCGATCTGCTACTTTCAATATGGGTGCCATTGTCAATAATTCCTTGAGTTTGTTGAAGCTCTCTTGACACTTCTCTAACCAGTTAAACCTAGTTCCTTTCTTTTGTAACGATGTGATAGGGTAGGCTATCTTGGAAAACCCTTCTATAAACTAGCGATAATATCCGGTGATTCCCATGAACGATCATATATCTGCTACATCCTTACGTACCGGCCATTCCATAATGGATTTCATCTTTTTAGGGTCTACGACAATGCCCTCTGCTGAAATTACATGTCCCAGATATTGTATTTTTCCCTGATAGAAGTCACACTTGTCAAAATTGGCATACAGTTTGTGCCCCCTTAACGTTTGCAACATGGTTCTTAAGTGTTCCTCATGTTCCTCCTCCATCTTTGAATAGAATAGGATATCATGGATGAATACTACCACAAACTTGTCTAAGTACTCACTGAAAATACTGTTCATTAGGCACATAAACGTGGCTAGGGTGTTAGTGAGTCCAAAGGGTATGATTACAAACTCGTAATGTTCATATCTTGTTCGAAATGCTATTTTGTTTATGTCCTCATCTTTTATCCGAACTTGATGATAACCGGAGCGTAAATCCAATTTTGAAAAGATCTTGGCCCCCCCCACTTGATCGAATAGATCATTTATCCTTGGTAAGGGGTATTTATTCTTAATAGTCATTTTGTTTAGTTGTCTATGATCGATACATAATATTAGAGTACTGTCCTTATTTTTCACAAAGAGAACTGGTGCTCCCCAAGGTGAGACACTCGGTCTGATATACTTTTGGTCCAACAACTCCTGTAATTGTATTTTTAATTCTGTCAGTTCTGGTAGACTCATCCGGTAAGGTGCCTTTGAGATAGGAGCAAAACCAGCTAACATGTCTATGGAGAAGTCTATTTCCCTTCTACGGGGTAATTCTGGTATCTCATCCACAAACATGTCTCTGAAATCACGTAGGACAACAAAGTCTTCCAACTTTGGCTTATCCTCCTTTACTGCTAGATTTTTTACTTGGATGGCATGCACTTGAAATCCCTTTCTCATACATTTCTTTAGTTGCATCACTGAAATTTGTCCGACTGATACCGGTTTCGATATACCTTTTTCTGTCTTGGTAGTGTCAGAATCATCCTTATAGCTAAGCATCTTTGTATAGCAATTTAATATTGCTTTGTGTCGTTCCAACTAGTCCATCCCAATAATCATATCGTAAGATCCTAGTGGTAGTATGTTCAGATCAGTCTTTATACTTTGACCGTCTAAGCTGAACTCAAAATCCGAAACAAACTCTACTACCTTTCTTTTAGTACCAGTCGATAATTGTACAAGCCATGATTTCATGTGCTTCAGTTTCTTAAGTTTGTTTGACTCAGCCACACTAGGTGCAATATAACTTAACGTAGCTCCAGGGTCAATTAAAACAGAAATTCGAGTGTCATTGATTTTACCTTCAATTTCTACCACCAAGGACTGGTGGTCATCTTGTTGACCATCTGTGGCTGCATTTATCTGATGTAGGCTCCTGCCCACATCTCCCACTATCGAGGCTTCCTGTAGATTATGAAAAACAGTTCTATTTGTTGAACTCAAACGCGGACAGTTCCTCCTTAGATGAGGCTCTCTGCACTCCCAACACTTTAATGTCTCGCAGGGGTTGTCTCCAAATTTCTTCATTCCCAGGTTTACTGGTTTACCACTGCCTTGCGTATTCGGATGGTTGGAGTGAAATTCCTTTCTCAGAAAATTTTTTGTTGTATTCCGATGAGGAGCTGGCTGGTACCCCTTCTTTCGTTGGTTCATTCGCTCTTGTTTCTTATCCTTCCATGCTTTGGGAAACTCTACCTGTTGTTTGTACTGATCGAAGCACATTCGAGCTTTCCTGAATACTTCTCTCAAGGATTTGGGGTTGTCAAATTCAATTCTATCCTTGTAGGACTGTGGTAGGCAGCTTAGAAAATGCTGAATTTTTACTTTATCCTCTCAGATGTACAGTACGAACCTTAACAGTTCTAAAAACTTATTTATAAGGTCCTCCATTGTCATCTGTTCAAGTCGTAACTCATAGAATTCTTTTGTCTTTCTTTTATAGTAACTTTCCAAAAGGTATTGTTTCTTGAAATACTTCTTAAAGTCAGACCATTCCAACTATTTTTCCTTTATGCCCTTGGCCAATTTCAGGTCCTGCCACCAAATGTTGGCCTTCCCTTTCAGATTGTAGATGGCCATTCTGACCTTCATGTTGTTGGAATAGTTGTAGATCTGGAAGTATTTTTTGATGTCCAATAGCCATGCTTTAGCTTCCTCTCCTGTCTTGGATTCTCCATCAAAGGTAGCTAGTTTAATCTTTTAAAATTCTCCTTCAAGGTGGTCTACTTGTTTTCTTTTTCTGTCAGTTTTAGTTTTTTCTTCAGCTGAACGTGTTCCTTCCGATGAACTATCTCCTTTTTCTGTTTCCGGACCGAAGTTCTTGGAATCCATTTTTCTGACTTCTTCCTCGTGGTTATCGTCTTTTGGGATTTTCTTGGTCACTATACTACATAGCAGGACTTCATTTATCTATTGTTGTTCCTGATGTGCTTTTTTCAATTTTGCATAGTCCGCCTTGAAAATCTGTAATTCAACAATAAGGTTCTTCATTGTTTCTAACACTTTCGTGGGTGAGCTTTCATCACTGTTTTGTCTTGGATCTCCAGGGGGTCCCTACTGTAGGTTTTCTCCCATCCTGATATCTGCATCGTCCTGAGCTTCCATAATTAACAAAACAGAAACAACTTTCTATTTGTAACCATCAGATTTTTGTTAGTTTTACATAAATCAAAATATATCTATGCTAAAAAACTATTGTGGCCCTGTTCAGGTTCAATGTTGTCACCTTTTTTCTCTGATACCATATGTAATGTACCTCAAAAATTACATGAAAAAAAAAAATTCCTTTATTTAATTATTCTTTTTATTGGGTACTTTGAGTTGATACTGTGTCTTTAAAGTTTAGTCAGTCGTCAACCATGATGTACAACAGTTCTTTGCCTTTACGACTTTAACCGATTTTTATCATATTGTCCTCTCTTCTTATTTTGGTACTGAGTTATATAAGTGATCATAGGTACATATCTAGGGATACCTTATTTTTATTTACACCCTGGTAATACCCACCGTTTCATTTACAAAACCCACTTTATGTTAAGGGGTATAACTACTTCGAACCAACTAATCCCTAAATGAAAAGGTCATAAGTGTGAGGTCTTATGATAAATGACCTTGTATACATGTTATTACAAGGTATAAGTGAAAAATTTATCACCATTCGGCATACTTTTAAAACAAATTCTTTTGGGGTAGAAATCGAACACTACACTATACAAAAGCAAAAGCGTGAGTGGATAAACCTCGGGTAGGATATTGTTAACGTAAAGGTAGTTGGGATTCAACGTATAACTTGTGTAACCAGGTGATAAAAGATTTAACCCTACGTAGGCCATTCGAGTTCCTTGCCATAAATTCTTTTAGCAACACAACCGGTTGGAACCCTCTTGTCTTAGAGGCCTATTTGCAACATTTATGGTGCTCTAAGTTAAGTCAAATTGTTACAATGTTTGAACGGCATGCCCAATGAAATGTCGGTACTTACCATTTGTTCACATGGTTAGGTACGATCCCACTCATCCTCCATTACTCCATACGAAGGTTATCCCATAGTTCTCATTCATTCTGGTCTTGGCTTGGTGAAGGAAAAAGGAATGCTCCCGACTAAACTCTGTTTTCGTTTTCTGTCTTAGCAACATGGTCATACTTCTATGAAATCAGATCCTTGCTCCAAGTGGGAGATCTCTTGGTAGAAGACTCCTCGACGGACCAACCTGTAAGGGGTAAGTCAACTTGGCTGTCATTTGAATTCGGTTTTGTTTTTGTATCATTGAGTAGTTTTCGAAAACTCCAGTACATAGGCGGATCCTTAGTAGAATTCTTGTTTTATATCGGCGTTAAAAAAATAGCAAAAAGGAAAACGGGGTGCTCTAGTAGGGTTTAGGGTTCTCGTAGTTTATAATCTCTCTGTACTAGCTTTTCTATGGAGCCGAGCCATATTTCTCCTATGGAAGGTCTTATCCCGATGTCTGTTGATATGCGCATTCAAGATATTCTATTTATTTAATTTCTTAACTAAAAACTTTCGTATTGGTTGTGGTTTCCTTCATCAGTTAATATCTAGTTGACAGTGTAAGTAGCCGACTTTTCTGTGTGTAATAGACCTCCTGGTACAGTGTGTAACTAAACAAAAGGCCCCGTGTTAAATCTTTTCTGTTTATAATTAAACTGTTAAAATGGATTTATGTTTACTATTGCTTTACGCTCATTATACGCATGTTATCCCTGTTTATGATTTACTTAGGGTTAAAGCTGGTATTCATCACTAATGATGGGCCCCTTTGTTATGCGAGGGTACCCATCATGGAGGCACGAGCTCCTCTTCCCTCCTCGGTCTGGGAGCACACGACTTTTAGAGAAAATGGTGAAGGATATAAAATCCGCTATCACAGCTAAGTTTTTCTTATTTCATTTTGTTCTTTTTAAATGGTTGTGTTATTGTTTGTCGGATACATTTCTTATTGTTTCTCCTTGTTTCATGCAGAGTGTACTCACGTCGTGGAAGGTGAATTCCCTCTTCACTCTTCCAATAGGTACTTGGGTTCCAACTATGAATAACCCTCTATCTAAGTTATTACTGGCACTGATGATCGAGGCTACGACTCGTTCTTAATATTGTGAAGATATTTCATTTTTTCAGTTCTGTGTTAGTTGTTTTAAGGGTACACCCTAATTTTGTATTAAAGACTGGTACATTGATAGTGCGCTAAGCTTGGGCTTGATTGGATTTGTGATATCCATACCGCCATTTCCTTAAATGATTAAGAACAATTTATTGGGTTTTTATTTGCTATGGATATTATGGAAGTAACAGGATTCAGAACTGATGTTTCTGTGTTTAAAAATCTCTTCTAAATTTTTCCGAAAGTTCGGTTTGTCAAACAAAGTTGAATTTCCTTTCTTGATTTATTCTAGTTAATTTCCCAGAATTAATGTTGAATTTCGTTTCTTGATTTTTTCTAGTTAATTTTCTAGAATTAATGTTGAATTTCGTTTCTTCATTTGTTCTAGTTAATTTCCCAGAATTAATTACATAGTCGTAGCAAAATGATTTAACCATGTCTGGTAATGAACCTTTAGCTAGCACATAAGTAATGTGGTTAAGGGAGGTTCGCTCCTGCTGGTACTGTGCGCTTGTATTCAAAATGCTCCGAGTTTTGTTGACGTTTGGGAACTTATTTCTGTTATACAAACAAAATGGCAATGGTGGGAGTTTAGCCTGTGCCTCGCTTTCCCCACTCGTGACTATTTTCCTTCATGTATTTTACTTTACTCGTTCATATCATATACCCTAACTTACATTGCACCGTAGATACGCTATGCAATTTATATTTTGACTTATGTTCCCATTTCCAGTCATTAATCTAGCAGTTGGT
Source organism: Picea engelmannii (assembly GCA_009831015.1). Lineage (NCBI taxonomy): Eukaryota > Viridiplantae > Streptophyta > Pinopsida > Pinales > Pinaceae > Picea > Picea engelmannii. The sequence goes on from ML794304.1 coordinate 42,093, forward strand.
CGAACTCACACTAGAATTAAGTTGGTTTATTATGGTGCCGATAATACTAAACCAAACCATAGTATCTATGCTCCAACGCTTCTGTATTGGGGTCTGTGGATTTTGCTGGATTATTTCCTGTGAGAATGTTTATACACACATATATATTATCTGATTCTGTTTATAGATGGCTTTGCTTCAATGTCATTGTATCATTTATAAAGATTACTCATTATATAATATGTCTATTTTCATATTATACCTATACAAGTCTACAAGTATGTCAAATATACCCTCTGTATTGTAGGACATACTTGCCTATAATTTGCACTTGTATACTTATTAATGAAGGTTCACCATATACTAGTTATCTATAGAAATATAATTTCTCCATAGGGAAATGGTACGCTCGGCTACCAATTACACTAAACAAGCAAACAAATTTTCCTTCTGTTCAACAGATTTAAAATTAGGAAGGTAGTTGTAGATTGTAGTCATCGAACAACCTTTGTATATGTTTTTGGATGCATGCTAAATTGAAGGATTTCACTATATTCATAACCAATTCACTCCACAGAGATAGAGATATTGAAATTCGGTATAGGAAAATAACACACAACAATTATATGATTACTTAAAACAGACAACTAGGAACTACTTCACTACAGATTTAACATGTTCAACACCATAGATATAAAAACATTCGAACAGATAGGGGTTAGAGTATCATATCTGAACTAAACTCATAGAAAAACAAAGGGAACAACCACGTTCCTCCCAACCATAGAACCGAACAGCCAAGATGACTTGCACGGTTCACCCCCTAGCCTGACCATGAGTCCATGAGGGAAAAATTGGAAACCCCTCTTCCGCAATATCCTTTGAACCAGTAGCTCCCCCTTGCCTTACACCCATTCAATGTTCATAACAGCAAGGAAATATCAATATTTTTCCTTCCCATCATACTTGGCAGCGTCTTGCCTCCTCACATATGCTTATTTATCTATTTGCCTAGGTCTTTTTCCCTCCTTTGGGAATTTTCGCAGCTTTCTAAATCCTTGATTTTCAGGTGTTTCCATTGACCAATTCCCTATTCCCTAATTTTCCACTTGTAGAAATCAGCCTAGACGTAGTTCCAACATGTTCCCCTCTCATGGAGTCATGGTCAGCTAAAATTTAGCATGGCTGTCCCTTTTGTCTCCTGCAATCAATATAAAATATTTTGTTTTTCATACAAGTGTCATAGTCCAATATCTAGTTGGGACAAATCAGATCTCTGCCCAATAGTCAAAATCATTTATGACAATTATAAAATTCGAAATTCAAAATTGCCATAAATGGCAAAAAATTTCCAATTTCGATTTTTCCTAAAACGGAAATAAATTTCCAGCAATTTAAATTCTAAAAATATTTTTATTTTCTTTATTTTTGGGGGGATGTCACAGATCTAATATTCGGGGTTAATTTAATAATATTCTAAATATATATATTTCATTTGAAGTGCATTTTATAATGACTAAGGGCTTCTTCCTTGAATAAGATTCAAGACTTTTTGTAAATTGGAGGGTAAAACAATATTACTGTAAAATGGTTTCCTAAGACTCATATGACCTCCAAATTGAGTGGTTTAAATTGTGCATCTTGGATTTTATCATTTTACATCTATTCATACTTTATTTGTGCATTTTGAAACCTTAAACCCTCTAGTGTGCGTTAAGGCTAAAAGATGCCTTGTAAATTAAAAAAAATGCTTAAAAATGCATGATAATAAGGCATGATGAAAAATTCATTCCCTAGGAAGACAAATCCATGTTTGTTGTTGGTAATTTAAAAATTACAAGTTATAGGAATTCAATTTTTTTGTAAACCCTAAATATTGTATAGTAGCATGATTTCTGCCTAGAGTTTAGAAAAGGGTTGAAATATACATGAATCTTTAGTAACTCTTCACACACAACAAATAAAGTGGAAAAATGAACTTACTAACTACCTGTGTCCATGAGTTCGATGAGACAAGAGATTGTACAACCACATCATACATAGGCTAGTTGTTATTTTCATTTCCATTGTGAAGACCTGCAAAGAATAAAAGGTTATATGTATGAATAATAAATAAACATATCAACATTTATGAGACTCTAGAAAGAATAAGTCTAAGGTCCTCTTTAACAAAACCTAGAATTTCATAAATTTAAACATATCATTTCTATTATAATTTCTTTACGATTCTATATTCAGCAAAATAACAGTTTATGGCTCAGCAAAATTCAAAATGGGTAGCATGATATAAATAACATATTGAATAACATACACAACATAAATAACATATTGAATCATCATATGATAACGAACATGCCATAATAGAAAACAAAAATAATACTTGTCAAGTGATTTGTTTCCTAACTCTATCTCTCCAAGCTGAAGCTGAAACTGTGCCCAAGCTGCTCGGCCAAACTATGCCGAAAATTGAATCTTTCCTCCCAGCCAGCTAGGAATAGATCCTATCTGACTCCCTAGCTTCAGGATTCCTGGCCCCTGAGCCCAAAACTCCCAGCAACAGATGCTCCCCTGTAACAGTCCACCAAACACCAACAAGTTCCTCAAGCCAAAAACTAGAAATACAGTCTTCCAATATAAAAAATAATGCTCCCCACAAAATTCCCCTTCTCCCGAGTGTTTTTCCTCTTCATATCCTCCTTTCCCCCTTCCCTCTTTCACTGTCTTCCTCCTTTCATTAAGACTCACCCACCTTATCACTCCATTCAATGCCAACCACCTTATCCGCTTCTCCTTAATGGTTCCATCATTTGATATGTTAAGTTTTCATTTAATAAATTAAAATTTATTAAACTTAAATTCATTAACCAAATATTTAATGAGTTAATTAATTAATTGATTGATTAATTAATATACATTAAACAATTAATAATTAAGGACAATTAATTAATTAATTAATTAATTAATTAAATGTAATATACTTTAAACAATTATTTAACTATGACAATTAATTATTTATCTAGGGTTGTTACATACACCCACCCTTCAGGAAAATTCGTCCCGAAGTTAAAGTATTTTAAGATACAAGGGAAAGATACATGATTCACACATTCATAACAAATAACTAACATTATTAGTAAACAAGCCAAGAAAACTCATACATACTAGTGTACATGTCCAAGAAATGCATGTGTATCTAGTACATACAAGTCTTGTACATGTACTAATAACAATAACTATCATCTCTATGGTGATTTTTGTATGCATCCAATCCACTCAACAAGACTATTCATTTTATATAAAAAAATAACAGAATCAAATGTTTGCGAAATCCTTTAATTACAATTATCTAGCTCAATAATGTTATTTAGACAATTTGTAGTTTAGTTAAATAATTATGAATATTCATAAATACACATTTTTTTTTCAGAAGGAAAAACATTAAATTCCACCATAAGGCAAATCTCCATACACTCTAAACTATTTCTACTCATCCTTCCTCCCTAATTTACTTCCATCTTCCATTCCTATCCTTCCTCTACTGGACTATCTTGGAGCATCAACCATATTGACCTAACTCCAAATAGAACCCGTAAGCAGAAGTGTCACTATCTCAACCAAGCTTCCCCAATAGGCAACTGGCAGCCATCATCACACATCTAGGGGAGCGTGAGCTAACACTGTCTTCCCATGACTCCAAGTTTCAGAGGATATACGGTGGGAAATACCTCCACCCCTCCTAATAATACTAGGGTCCACACCCTACAATGGAATATACAATGGCACTGTGTTGTTGGGAGTTTTGTCATTGTTTATTTAGTTTTGGGCAGTCTCACCACCTGAAATCCTACACTGGTCTACATATCGTAGAAATGCATCCAAACCAATATAATTTCACATACAAATATTCATACCATATTGTTTCTCGGTCAGTGGTCACAGCATCCACTATCATTATCATTATCCCTTGGATATTTCATAGCCCAATGACCTGCAGATTAGTTTGTAACACAAAATCATACGCATCTATGCATTATTATCATGTAATTTCATACAACTATAATCTCAATTCGGTATCCTTGTACCAACAACTTTAACATCAAAGTTTTCAAGTTAGAAAGAGATCTCATAATATCCCATAATTCAATTAACGTTACCCATTCATAGAATTATCATTTATGTAATGGATTGCATCATATCCAACATCATTCAAATAGCATTTAAAACTTCATAGGATTCTCATTCACACAATATATGGCATCATATCCATCATCATCAATAACATTTAAACATTCATAGAATTTACATTCACATAGTAGATCGCATCATATCCATCATCATCAATAACATTTAAACATTCATAAAATTTACATTCTCACAATATATCGCATCATATCCAT
>ML794304.1:46697-71967 GCA_009831015.1 Picea engelmannii
TGAGCTGTTGGACTCTATGGTCCAATATGAGTAATGATTCTACCATGTGGGTTCCTTCGATACCTATAATTCCTTTAAATTTAGTTTATGTGATTCATCAACAATATAATGACGTAGAACAGATACCTGAAAAACATTATGAGTTTTATGCAAGTGGGGTGGTGTGACATTCCCAAAAATAAAATATTTTTGAAATTTAAAATTGCTGGAAATTTATTCCATTTTTAGTAAATTCAAATTTGCAATTTTTTTCCATTTATGGCAATTTCAAATTTCAAATTTGGTAATTGTAATTAATTATTTTGACTATTGGGCAGAGCCCTGATTTGACCCAACTAACTATTTGACTATGACACTTGTATGGAAACATAATATTTTATATTGATTGGAGGAGGACAAATGGAACAACCATGTTAAATTTAGCTCACCATGACTCCATGAGTCGGGAACATGTTGGAACTACCTCTAGGTTGGTTATTACAAGTGGAAAATTAGTGATTTGGGCATTGGCAGCCCCTGAAAACCAGGGATTTAAAAAGTTGCAAAAATTTCCAAGGGAGGGAAAAGACCTAGACAAATGATAAATAGCATATGAGAGGAGGCAGGACGCTGCCAAGTATGCTGGGAAAGGAGACTTTTGATTTAGTTGTTGTTATGAACACTGTTTGAGTGTCAGGAAAGGGAAAACTGCTGGAGTAGTAGGACATATATGAAGAGAATATTTTCCAGGTTTGCCTTGATGGATTCATGGTCAGGCTAGGGGGTGAATCGGGAAAGTAGTTTGGCTGCCCTGTTCTACGGTTGGGAGGAACGTGGTTGTTCCCTTTGTCTTTCAGTGTATTATTTCAGATATGTTATTTCTGTCCCTTCTCTAGCTAAATGTTAAATGGTTACACACTTGATAGAATGTATTTGTTAGAAATAATATTAAGGACGAAAGATCAAATGCATTTTATTGCAAACTTAGGAATTGCTAGAACGTCTCTCTACTAGTTCGGAATGGATTATCTTTGCTGCATCTCATTTCTGTTATGAATACTAGTTCCCGAAAGTATACTAGTTGGAAGGATATGACTAGTCAATTCTTAAAGAAGATTTGTGATGTGGTTTGGATTACTATTGTAGTAAGATAAAGCGTCGTAGTTGAAAACCCCACAAGAAAATTGTGATGCAGATTTGAGTTTACCTACATATTGAATGGAAATGGAAAACTGCATAGTGTATGTATGTATATATATATATATATATATATATATATATATATATATATATATATGTATGTATGTATTATGTATGGACATTTCTGATATATAAAGGCACGCACCACAGTAGAGTAATTAACTAAGATTTCTTCCATGTACCAGCTGAACAGACATGATTTGTTTTTAGGAGATAGCCCTAATCACAAGTCTCTAAGATATATATATGTATATTTAAAGTACGGAAGTGACCTTACGAATACCAAGAATTATTATAGACCATCTACAAAATTTACACATCTTTATATCAACCGATGTTTAATGAAAAGTTATAGGTTGAAATGTTGGAAAATTATTGGAGTGAATCGAATTAACATAGTTTAATTACCAGAACTAATCATGAGAGGCGCGAAGGCCCAAGGAAGAAGGGACATGCCGAAACTTAAAACATACCCCTAAGTAAATTCCTAACTGTTTAAATAACAACACAATCACCTAAACGTTCGAAAGGAAAGTCTTTAACACAAGTACAATAAGTGCAAATTGAATTCACATACCATCATGCGATCTGGAGTCAACTATAAACAAGATACACATATAGCCGACAATAGCTGAGTATTTTTTTTCTTTTCAAAATCCTTTCGAGGAAGTAGCCAATATGGTGCTAGTATATTAAACCAATAAAATAACCAGTATTCCATTACAAGTAGGCTGAAGGGAAACCGTGTAATTATTTTAAAAATAGTATTACATATCTCATTCGGAATTGAAACAAATGAACAACCCATATGGTGTTTTACTTCCAACGATAGAATTTGCCATCACAAAATGGGTTACCCTTAATTAATGGTACCGAAACCATGACTTAATCTCCATTTCGAGGTTTTGGATACCGGGAGTTGGAGGTGTCAAGGACACTCACGACAAGAATCATAAAATCGAGAAATGTGAAACCACGACTTAATATCCATTTCAGAGTTTCAGATACCGGGAGTTGGAGGTGTCAAGGACACTCATGACAAGAATGATAAAATCATGAAATGTGAAACGACGACTTAATCTCCATTTCGGAGTTTCGGATACTGGGAGTTGGAGGTGTTAAGGATAGCCGCGAAAAGAATGATGAAATTGCGAAATGTGAAAGATCAGAGCATGTCAAAGACTCCATTTCAGAGTTTCGCAGACCAGGAAGTCAAAGATCAAAGGAACTTTAACCTTTGAAGTAGCGAACCTTGAAATATTGAAACAGACACATCAACAAACCACGTCAGCTAATGACATGTGGCACAATCAGGCACTGACAAGTGTCAAGCTGATTCAACATTTCAGGCACATGTAAGTCACAAATCAGAGTGACATGTGGTAGCTATTTGACATGTGTCAATCCACGTGTGGCGTCAACAGGTTTACATCACATCAAAACTTTCTATTTCGGGGTTTTACATAGCAAGAAAAAACTCCACCATCATGAAGTCTCGAACTCTGAAATGTCGAAAGGGACTATTATGAGTCTCGAAAACCCGGAAGGAAAAACTCTGAAATCCTGTCAACCATCCATCTCAGTGGGTTATGTGAACCGTTCGATCACTTTGGAGATCTTGTGATCATGAATTTTATAATGTTGGAGTCACAATGACTTGAAGGAAAAAACACTGAAATCCCGTCAGTCGTTCAATTAAGAAAAGAAGGGATCAGATTATGAAGTTTTGTGGACCATTGATTTGGCTCCATTTTGGGGATTGCAACTTGCCGAAATGCCAAAATGTCGAAATGTGAAAGGCATTTTGATTAGTCTCGTGGTCACAGCCAATGGGCATATGGAATAAGCGCGAGACCCAGTACTTGTAATCCAACAGTGCAGGTGAATTTGAATATGATCGGAGGATTATGAAATATTCATACTCTGAGTTTAACCGAAAGGCCTTACCTAACCACTATCTTGTATCTGGAGATTTAAAAAAAAAAACAAAACCATAGGGGTTTGTTTATATTTAAACTTTTCGCAGAGGAGTATAGACTAATACTCTACGTTTACTATGTCTGTTTGATCGTTTTCATCGTATGATTATGTGTATGGACTAACGCATGAGGCCTAGGATAATAACCCCCAAAGTCATTTGTATTGTAAACATATCGTAATGGGTTATTTGTAGGGTCTAACGCGTAAGGATTTGTCCATAACCATTAAGACTGTGGTTATGGTTATAGGTACAAACAGATAGGAAAGTAATTATAATTACAGGAATTGAAATAAACGTTGAAATGAGGGGTAAACACTTATCGTCAATCAAAAAACTTTAAGTTGAATAGTAATGACAATCGACGATAGTAAGGACTCTTGCAAACTTTCAGACTCAAGCTTTATAAAAAAAATCTTACTTGCTTGAATCTCAAACTATTCAAGTATATTTATACAAACAATTTTTTTTTTCAGACAATTTTTGAGGTATATTAAATATGGTATCAGAGCAAAAGATACAACACTGGGCCTGAATCGGGCCACATTAGCTTCTTAGCATTTATTTTGATTTATGTAAAACTAATAAATCTTATAGTTACAAATAGAAATCCCTTTCTATTTTTGTAATTTATGGCATCTCAGGAGGGTGCAGAAATCAGGATGGAAGGAAATCCGTAGTAAGGACCTTCTGGAGATCCAAGACATAACAGTGATGGAAGCTCACCCACGGAGGTGTTGGAAACAATGAGGAATCTTATTGTTGAACTGCAGGTTTTCAAGGCTGACAATGAAAAATTGAAGAAAACACAGTAGGAACAACAAGAGATAAATGAAGTCCTACTGCGTAGTATAGTAACCAAGAAAATCCCAAAAGACGATAACCATGACGAAGAGGTTAGCAAAAGGGCTTCCAAGAATTCTGGTCCGGAAATAGAAAAAGGAGACAGTTCGTCTGAAGGGACACCTTCAGTTGAAGACAAAACTATACCAGACATAAAAAGAAAACAAGTAGACCACCTTGAAGGAGAATTTAAAAAGATTAAACCAGTTATCTTTGATGGAGAATCTAGGACAGGAGAAGAAGCCGAGGCATGGTTGTTCAACATTAAAAAATACTTCCACATCTACAACTATTCCAGCAACATGAAGGTCAGAATGGCCATCTACAATCTGAAGGGGAAGGCTAGCATTTGGTGGCAAGACCTAAAATTGGCCAAGGGCCTAAAGGAGAAACAGTTGGAATGGTCCGACTTTAAGAAGTATTTCAAGAAACAATACCTTTCTGAAAGCTATTATGAAAGGAAGACAAAAGAATTTTACGAGTTACGAATCAGACAAATGACGATGGAGGACCTTATAAATAAATTTTTGGAACTACTAAGGTTTGTATCGTACATTCGTGAGGATAAGGTAAAAATCCAGTGATTCTTAAGTTGTTTACCATAGTCCTACAGGGACAAAATTGAGTTTGACAACCCCAAATCCTTGAGTGAGGTATTCAGTAAAGAATGAATCTGCTATGACCAGTATAAACAGTGGGTAGATTTTCCCAAGGCCTGGAAAGATAAGAAGCAAGATCGAATGAACTAGTGGAAAAAGGGATACCAACCAACTCCTTATTGCAATGCAACAAAACGTTTCCCAAGGAAGTATTTTCACTCCAATCATCCGAATGCGCAAGGTAGTGGTAAATCGATAAACCTGGGAACGAAGAAGTTTGGGGACAACTCCCGTGAGCCATTAAAGTGTTGGGAGTGTGGAGAGACTCATCTAAGGAGGAACTGTCCATGTTTAATTTCAGCAAACAGAACTGATGTTCACAATTTGCAGGAAGCGTCGACAGTGGGAGACGTGGGAAGAAGTCTACATCGGATAAATGCAACCATAGATGGTCGACAAGCTGACCACCAGTCCTCGGTGGTAGAAATCGAAGGTAAAATCAATGACACTCGAATTTTTGTTTTAATTGACCCTAGAGCTACGTTAATTTATACTACTCCTGATGTAGTAGAGTCGAATAAACTTAAGAAATTGAAGCACGCAAAATCATGGCTTGTACAACTAGAAACATGTACTAAAAGGAAAGTAGTTGACTTTATTTCTAATCTTGAGTTCAACTTAGATGGTCAAAAGATAAGGACCAATCTGAACATCCTACCCCTAGGATCTTATGATATGATTATCGGGATGGATTAGTTGGAACAACACAAAGCAGTACTAGACTGTTATACAAAGATGCTTAGCTATAAAGATTATTTTGGCACTATTAGAACAACCCAAGGCATACCAAAACCTGTATCAGTCAGACAATTTTCAGCGATGCAGCTCATGAAATGTATTAGAAAGGGATGCCAAGTTTATGCCATCCAAGTGTCGAATCAATTAGAAAAAGAAGATAAGCCTAAGTTAGAAGGCTTTGTTGTCCTATGTGAATTCAGAGACATGTTTGTGGATGAGATACTAGAATTACCTCCTAGAAGGGAAATAGATTTCTCCATAGACCTACTACCTGGATCAACCCCTATCTCAAAATCACCCTATCGAATGAGTCTACCAGAACTGATAGAATTAAAAATATAATTACAGGAATTGTTGGACAAAGAGTATATCAGACCAAGTGTCTCACCATGGAGAGCACCAGTCCTCTTTGTGAAAAAGAAAGACGGTACTCTAAGACTATGGATCGATTATAGACAACTGAACAAAATGACCATTAAGAAAAAATACCCCTTACCAAGGATAAATGATCTGTTCGATCAAGTTGGTGGGGCCAAGATCTTTTCAAAATTGGATTTATGATCCGGTTATCATCAAATTAGGATAAAGAACAAGGACATAAACAAAACAACATTTCGAACAAGATATGGACACTACGAGTTTGTATTCATACCTTTCGGACTCACTAACTCACCAACCACATTTATGTGCTTGATGAACAGTATTTTCAGTCAGTACTTAGACAAGTTCGTAGTAGTATTTATCGACGATATTCTAGTCTATTCTAAAACAGAGGAGGAACATGATGAACACTTAACAATAGTTCTTCAAACATTAAGGAAACACAAACTATACGCAAAATTTGACAAATGTGACTTTTATCAAAAAGAAATACAATATTTAGGACATGTCATTTCCTCAAAAGGTATTGCCATAGACCCGGAAAAGGTAAAATCCATTATGGAATGGCCAGTACCTAAGGATGTGGCAGATATCCGATCATTCATGGGAATCACCGGATACTATCACAGATTTATAGAAGGGTTTTCCAAGATAGCCTACCCTATCACGTCATTACAAAAGAAAGGAACCAAGTTTAACTGGTTGCAAAAGTGTCAAGACAACTTTAACAATCTGAAAGAATGATTGAAATCAGTGCCCATTTTGAAGGTAGCAGACCCAGATAAAGACTTCACAGTTTGTTTTGATGCAAGTAAAGAGGGACTAGGTGGTGTCCTAACTCAAGAAGGGGATGTGATTTGTTATGAGTCCCAGAAATTAAAAGAACACGAGCGAAATTATGTCACTCATGACTTAGAATTGGCAGTAGTAATACATGCCTTAAAAATGTGGTGAGACTATATAATGGGCAGAAAATTCCTACTATTGATGGATAATAGCAGGGTGAAACATCTGTTTAACCAACCAGGTCTTAATGCAAGACAATCAAGGTGGCTAGCCTTCTTGAGCAAATTCGACTTAGAGGTCAAACATATCAAGGGTAGGGAAAATAATGTAGCAGACGCTTTAAGAAGAAGAGTCCATGGGTTATTTGAGATAAATATCAGCAGGGAAGAAAATGATTTGGAACAAACAATAAGGATGACGAGTATTAGCGATGGAAATTACACTAAGATGATGGCAGAATTTCAAAACAGTATCGTAAAATCAGATAAACTAGATCTAAGTATCGACAAGAAGGGACTATTACGATTTAAAAACAGACTTTACATACCAGATTCAACAGAGCCAAAATTAAGTATTTTAGATGAAGTGCATAAGAAACCATATTCTGGCCATCCAGGTTACTAGAAAACAATAACAACACTTAGAAAACTATTTTACTGGCCTAATATGAAGGTCAAAACAATAGAGTACTTGGCTAGATGCCAAGATTGTTAGCAGGTTAAGGCCAAACACCAACATCTAATCAGCCTATTACAGCCATTACCAGTACCTAAATGGAAATGGGAGACTATATCACTGGACTTTAAAATAGGTTTGCCTAAAACTCGGAAATAGAATGATTCTATCATGTTTGTAATCAATAAACTCAGTAAGTCTGCACACTATATTCCTATAAAGTCTACTTTTAAATCTATAAACATTGCTAAAATATTCATGAAATAAATTTTTAGACTGCATGGTATTCCTAAAATGGTGATTTCAGATAGAGACGTAAAATTTACATCCACTTTTTGGAAGGAATTGTTTGTAGGGACAAACACTAACTTGAATTTTAGTACGATATATCATCCACAAATGGATGGACATACCGAAAGGACAAACCAAATCATAGAGGATATGCTTTGCATGTAGATAAGAACAAAACCAAGCAAGTGGGAAGACTACACGCACTTCGTAGAATTTTCATATAACAATGGCTACCAAACTTCGGCTAAGTTGAGCCCTTTCGAAATACTGTATGGTAGAAAGTGTACGACTCCAATTAGCTGGGATAACTCGGTGGACAAACTCATGGTTGGACCAGAGATTCTCCAAGAAATGGAGAACATGGTAAGAAAGGTACAACAAAACTTGAAAGAAGCACAGGACAAATAGAAGAGCTATGCAGATCAGAAAAGAAGACACTTGGAATTTCAAGTGGGAGACCATGTTTATTTGAAGTTCAAAGCCCGAAAGAGCTCGTTGAAGTCAGGGAATTGTGCCAAGCTAGCACCCAGGTTTTGTGGGCCCTTCAAGATGCTAGCTCGAATTGGACCCGTAGCATATCAACTTGCACTTCCAACTAATCTAAGAATTCATAATGTATTTCATGTTTCGTTGCTGAAAAAGTATATGCATGACCTTACTCATAGGATTGATTGGAACTTGGTGCAGGTGGAACCCAAAGGCGAGTTCTAGGTGGAACCCCTGCGCATTCTGGACCAGAGAGAAATAGCACTTCGGAACAGAGTCGTCGCTGAAGTAAAGGATCAATGGAAGAACTTTCGTCCTGAGGAATCCACTTGGGAGTTGGAGGGAAATTTGGGAAAATCTCATCCAATCCTGTTCCAGGAAAGGAACGAACACTAAGGACAGTTTTTTACTAAAGGGGGAAAGGATGTGACATCCCCAAAAATAAAATATTTTTGAAATTTAAAATTGCTGGAAATTTATTTCGTTTTTAGTAAATTCAAATTTGGAAAATTTTTGCCATTTATGGAAATTCCAAATTTCGAATTTGGTAATTGTAATTAATTATTTTGACTATTGGGTAGAGACCTGATTTGAACCAACTAACAATTTGACTATGACACTTGTATGGAAACATAATATTTTATATTGAATGCAGGAGGACAAATGGAACAACCATGTTAAATTTAGTTGACCATGACTCCATGAGTGGGGAACATGTTGGAACTACCTCTAGGCTGATTATTACAAGTGGCAAATCAGTGATTTGGCCATTAGTAGCCCTTGAAAATCAGGGATTTAGAAAGATGCAAAAATTCCCAAGGGAGGGAAAATACCTAGGCAAATGATAAATAACATATGAGAGGAGGCAGGACGCTACCAAGTATGCTGGGAAAGGAGACTTTTGATTTAGTTGTTGTTATGAACACTGCTTGAGTGTGAGGCAAGGGAAAACTGTTGGAGTAGCAGGACATATATGAAGAGAATCTTTTCTAGGTTTGCCTTGATGGATTCATGGTCAGGCTAGGGGGTGAATCGGGAAAGTAGTTTGGCTGCCCTGTTCTACGATTGGGAGGAACGTGGTTGTTCCCTTTGTCTTTCAGCGTATTATTTCAGATATGTTATTTATGTCCCTTCTCTGGCTTAATGTTAAATGGTTACACACTTGATAGAATGTATCTATTAGAAATAATATTAAGGACGAAAGATTGAATGCATCCTATTGCAAACTTAGGAATTACTAGAATGTCTCTCTACTAGTTCGGAATAGATTATCTTTGTTGCATCTCATTTCTATTATGAATACTAGTTCCCAAAAGTATACTAGCTGGAAGGATATGACTAGTCAATTCTTAAATAATATTTGTGTTGTGGTTTGGATTACTACTGTAGTAAGTTAAACTGTCATAGTTGAAAACCCCACAAGTAAATTGCGATGCAGATTTGAGTTTACCTACATATTGAATGCAAATGCAAAACTACATAGTGTATATATATATATATATATATATATATGGATATTTCTGATATATAAAGGCATGCAGTAGAGTAATTAACTAAGATTTCTTCCATGTACCAGCTGGACAATCATGATTTTTTTAGGAGATAACACTAATCGCAAGTGTCTAAGATATACATATGTATATTTAAAGTACAGAAGTGACCTTGCGAATACCAAGAATTATTATAGACCATCTACAAAATTTACACATCTTTATATCAACCAATGTTTAATGAAAAGTTATAGGTTGAAATGTTGGAAAATTATTGGAGTGAATCGAATTAACACAGTTTAATTACCAAAACTAATCACGAGAGGCATGAATACCCAAGGAAGAAGGGACATCCCGAAACTTAAAACATACCCCTGAGTAAATTCCTAACTGTGTAAATAACAACATAATCACCTAAAAGTTCAAAAGGAAAGTCTTTAACATAAGTATAGTAAGTGCAAATTGAATTCATATACCATCATGCGATCTGGAGTCAATTATAAACAAGATACACATATAGCTGGAAATAGCCAAGTATTTTTTTCCTTTTCAAACTCGTTTTGAGGAAGTAACCAATATGGTGCTAGTATATTAAACCAATAAAATAGCCAGTATGCCATTACAAGTAGTGGAAGGGAAACCCTGTAATTCTTTTAAAAATAATATTACATATCTCATTTGGAATTGAAACAAATGAACATGCCATACAGTGTTTTACTTACAACGATAGAATTTGCCATCAGAAAATGGGTTACCCTTAATCAACGGTACCAAAACCATGAATTAATCTCCATTTTGGGGTTTTAGATACCGAGAGTTGGAGGTGTCAAGGACACTCATGACAAGAATGATAAAATCGTGAAATGTGAAACCATGAATTAATCTCCATTTCGGAGTTTCGGATACCGAGAGTTGGAGGTGTCAAGGACACTCACCATAAGAATGATAAAATCGTGAAATGCAAAACCACGACTTAATATCCATTTCGGAGTTTCGGATACCAGGAGTTGGAGGTGTCAAGGACACTAGCGACACGAATGATGAAATCGCAAAATGCGAAAGATCAGAGCATGTCAAATACTCCATTTCGGACTTTCACAGACCGGGAAATCAAAGATCAAAGGAACTTTAACTTTTGAAGTAGCGAACCTCGAAATCCTGAAACAGACACATCAACAAACCATGTCAGCTAAGAAAACATGGCACAATCAGGCAATGACAAGTGTCAAGATGATTCAACATTTCAGGCACATCAACTAAGGAAACATGGCCCAATCAGGCAATGACAAGTGTCAAGATGATTCAACATTTCAGGCACATGTAAGTCACGAATCAGAGTGACATGTGGCAGTTATTTGACACATGTCAATCCACGTGTGGCGTCAGTAGGTTTACGTCACATCGAAACTTTCTATTTCAGAGTTTTACATAGCAAGCAGAAACTCCACCATCATGAAGTCTCGAACTCTGAAATGCTGAAAGGGACTATTGTGAGTCTCAAAAACCTGAAAGGGAAAACTACGAAATCCCTTCAACCATCCATCTCAGTGGGTTATGTGAATTGTCTGATCACTTCGAAGATTTTGTGATCATGAATTTTATAATGTTGGAGTCACGATGACTCGAAGGCAAAAAAGTCAAAATCTCATCATCCGTTCGATTAAGAAAAGAAGGGATCAGATTATGAAGTTTTGTGGAATGTTGATCTGGATCCATTTTGGGGATTGTGACTTGCCGAAATGCCGAAATGTGAAAGGCATTTTGATTAGGCCCATGGTCACAACCAGTGGGCATATGGAACAAGCACGAGACCCAATACTTGTAATGAAATGGTGCAGGTGAATTTGAATATGATCAGAGGATTATGAAATATTCATCCTCTGAGTTTAACTAGAAGGCCTTACCTAACCACTATCCTATATCTGAATATTTAAAAAAAAAAAAAAAACTATAGGGGTCTCTTTATATTTAAACTTTTCGTAGAGGAGTATAGACTAGTACTCTACTTTTACTAAGTCCATTTTGTCGTTTTCATCGTATGATTATGTGTATGGACTAACGCATGAGTCATAGTCCATCAACCCCCAAAGTCGTTTGTATTGTAAACATATGGTAATGAGTTATTTGTAGGGTCTAACGCCTAAGGAGTTGGCCATAAAATCCCAAAGTAGTTTGTGTTTTTAAGACTGTGGTAATGGTTATAGGTACAAATAGATAAGAAAGTAATTATAATTATAGGAATTGAAATAAACATTGAAATGAGGAGTAAACACTTATCGTCGATTAGAAAAATTTAAGTTGAATGGTAATGACAGTCGATGATAGTAAGGACTCTTGCCAACTTTTAGACTCAAGCTTTATAAAAAAAATCTTACTTTCTTGAATCTCGAACTATTCAAGGATATTTATAGAAACATTTTTTTTTCTGACAATTTTTGAGGTATATTATAGGTGGTAGTACAAGACGATAGGCAATGGGTCCAATTTTCTCTTGGATTTTGAGCGGTCCTATAAATCGAGTTGAAAACTTTGTCCCCTTTCTGAACCATATGGTACTCTTATTAGTCCTGATACAAATGAAAACCTGATCTCTCACTTTATAACTTCAGTCAGTCCTGTGTGCATCCACATAACTTTTTTGTCTATCTTGCATTTTCTTTAGTCTTTGCCTAATCTGAATCACCTGTTCCTCCATTTCATGAATCAATTCTATCCCAACTGTTAGTCATTCTTCTAATCTTTCCCAACTCAATGGTGTTCTGCATGGCCTTCCATACAGATCTTTGTAGAGTGGCATTCTGATGGAGCTATGAAAATTGTTATTGTAGGTGAACTCCACCAAAGGTAGGTACTTCTCCCAATGGGTTTGATTATCCATGACATACATCCCAAGCATGTCTTCCATGAATTGATTTACTCTCTTAGTTTTCCCATCTATTTCAGGATGATAAGTTGTGCTTAAGTTCAAATAAGTCCCCAACGCTGACTGCAAACTTGTCCAAAACCTAGAAGTGAATCTGGAGTCCCTATCTGACATGATCTTCTTAGGTATCCCATGCAAATGGATGACCTCATTTACAAACACGTGTGCCACATCAGTGACATCGTAAGTGTCTCTAACCGAAATAAAATGAGGACTCTTGGTTAAATTATCAACTATTACAAGAATGACATTATGTTTATGAGATGTGAGTGGCAACCCCACCACAAAATCCATAGAAATGACTTCCCACTTGGACATAGGAATATCATGTGGTTGTAGGAGATCTTCCAGGTGATGGTGGTCGGCTTTCACTTGTTGACACTCTAGGCATTTGGCGACGAAATGGAATACATCGTGCTTCATTCCTATCCAGAAGAAAAAATTCCTCATGTATGCGTACATCTTCTTCACACCCATATGCACACAATAAAGTTCTCTATGGGATTCCTTCAGTATGATGCTTCGAATATCCCCACCTTAAGGGACGTACATCCTTCCTCGATATCTTAAGAGTCCGTCTGCTTCTAGACTATATCCTTCATACTTTGGATCTAATTGCCTCCCACACTAGAGGTTTGAAGTAACCTTTAAATACCAACTGTCTCCATGGAGTTGCGTCAACACACGTTCCCTCATATTGAATTTTAAGGGTACCAAGGAGAAGACACATGGTCTCCTACTCAAGGAAATTGTGACCACATTTTCCTTTCCCTTGATGTATGAAATACAAAAATCGTACTCACTCATAAACTCACTCCATCACCTTTTCCTGGCATTTAGATCCCTTTGAGTGAAGAGATGTTTTAAAATTTGATGATCCGTTTTGAGTTTAAAATTTCGCCCCACAAGATAGTGCCTCCAAAGTTTCAAAGCTAACATTACAACTGACAACTCTATATCATGAGTAGTGTAAAGTTACACGTGTTTCTTCAACTTCCTTGAGGCATAAGATATCACACCTCCATCCTGCATTAGTATGGCCCCAAACCCTTTCTTCGAGGCATCTTTACAGACCGTGAAGTCCTTTTTCATATCTGGCACTCGTAGAATTTGTGCACTAGTTAGTAATCTCTTAAGCTCGATGAATGCACTATCATATTCTTTTGTCCAGTCATACCTGACCCCCTTGCGCTGCAAAGTGGTGACGGGTTTCACTATTTTAGAGAACCCCTCCACAAATCTCTAATAATAACCTACTAGCCCCATGAAGCTTCTCACCTCATGGGCATTTTTCAGCACTGGCCATTCCATAATGG
Source organism: Picea engelmannii (assembly GCA_009831015.1). NCBI lineage: Eukaryota > Viridiplantae > Streptophyta > Pinopsida > Pinales > Pinaceae > Picea > Picea engelmannii. The sequence goes on from ML794304.1 coordinate 60,443, forward strand.
CCTTTACCTTTTCTGGGTCCACAGAGATTCCTTCACTGGAAATGATATGACCTAAATAGTGGATTTCTTTCTAGAAGAAGGAACACTTCGAAAACTTCCCATATAATTTGTTCTCTCTAAGGCATCTGAGGCAGGACAACACTACTCGTAAGTGTTCCTCATTCTCTCTTTCGTTCTTGGAATAGATGAGGATATCATCTAGAAAGCCTTGTACAAAGCGGTCTAAGTATTTCTGGAATACACCATTCATGAGGCTCATGAATACTGTTGGCACATTGGTCAATCCTAAAGGCACTACGATGAACTCATAATGTCCAAACCAAGTTCGAAAGGTAGTTTTAGGAATATCGCCTTCCTTAATCCTTACTAGTGATACCCTGATCGCAAATCAATTTTTGAGAATACCATTGCTCCTTTCATCTAATCGAAGAGGTCATCTATTCATGGCATTGGGTACCTATTTTTCACTATAGAATGGTTCAAGTCTCTGTAATATATACACAGTCGTAAGGATCTATCCTTCTTCTTCACAAAAATTATTGGTGCACCCCAAGGTGAGGCACTGGGTCTTATTAGTCCTAAGTCGAGTAGCTCTTTCAACTACATCTGTAGCTCACAAATTTCTGGTGTTGTCATCCTATATGGAGTTTTGGAAATTGGTTTTGCACCAGGTTTTATCTCAATAGTGAAATTAAGCTCCCTCTGAGGAGGTAACCCTAGTAACTCGTTTGGAAAAAAATATTTAAACCCTGACAATACTGGGTACTGATCTAAGGAGGGTCCTTTCCTTTCACTCACTGCTTTTACTACATAAAGTTGACACCCTTGACTCATGCACTGCTTAACTTTCATAGTTGAGATAAAGCGTAGAGACACATTTCTTCGTACAGTATGGATCTCTACTAGCATTCCTTCATCATCAACACAAAGCACCCTCTTTGCGAAACAATCTACCAAAGCTCGATAAGCTTCTAACCAATCCATTCCAATGATTAGGTCATACGTCCTAAGAGAAGTGACGTATACCTTCAACTTGGTAGTACACACTCCTAGGTCTACTAGGCAATTATCAACACTAGGTTCTACCGCTTGTTTTTCCCCTGAAGCCATATTGACTTGTTTAAAGTTGTCGTGCTCGTAGGATGCCAACCCACTCTTTTCTATTGCAGATGGTGAAATGAAACTATCTATAGCACTAGAATCAAATAAAATCTTAACATTGATATGATTTAGCATACCTGATGTCTCCACCACCGTGGATTGATGTTATGCCTGGCGATTATTAACCGTTGCATAAATATGGTGGCTACCACTTGCTCTTCCCATTGGGGCCTTTCCTTCTCTATCCAAAAATCTCGATTGCAACTCTGGGTAGTCATGCTGGTAATGGGGTCCTCCACGTCCCCAACATGTAACACGAGATTGAACCTCCACACTGCTCTGTGACTTCCTTTGAAATGAGTTCCTTCCCCTAGAACCCCTGCCCCTACTAGCTTCTCCCTGAGAAGGTCGTGGACCTGCCTATGTCATTGGTGATGAACGGGATGCTTCACTTGCTACCACTGAAATACCTGTGGATATTTTCCTTGGTGAGACTCTATTACCATATGGAGGTGGCCTTGAGCCCCCTCCCCTGTAAAATGTCCTAGGGGCCTTCCCCATGAATCCAGGATGATGCAGAAAGGTTGACCTCATACCTCCATTTAGGTTCATGTGTTCCTCAGCATAACATGCATTTTCGACTACTTCCGCTACTAAAGACAGTTTCCACATCTGCACCATGGCCCTTATCTTAGGGTTTAACCCATAGACAAATAATTCTTCCTGTCGTTGATCATTATCCATGTATGAAACATATTTGACCAATTCCATAGACCTAATATTGTATTCTTCTACGTTCTTGTTTCCCTGTAGTAGAGCATGAAATGCTCCCACCTGTTCTTCCTCATAGTAAGCTAGTATATATTTCCTTCGGAACCTCTCCTCAATAAGTTCCCAAGAGACGGTGTTCGGGGTAAGGTGCAATTTCCTCTCCAGGTTGCCCCACTAGTTCAAGGCACTGTCTCTCAACTGAAAAATTGCTATTTTTGTCTTCGACGTGGACGCATAGTCTCTTAAGGAGAAACACCTTGTCAAGCCTTCCAACCATGCCTTGGCACGTTCACTGGAAGGAACCCCGACAAACTCTGGAAGTTTGATCTTCTGCATTTCTCTAGTGATGTCTTTGGGTGGAGGTCCTCCCCCTAAATCCCTCGATGCTTCAGGATTACCCGTTCTAGATGGTGGGGGTTCCACTTCGATCCTTGCAAGTTGACGCCCCTTTAAAGTCTCATTTATGGCCTCCAAAGAGTGCATAATGAGAGCTAATTCAGGAGATGGTGGTGGTGGTGTTGGCGGTGTCTACGTGGATTCCCCTCTGCCTTGATTTCCTCGAGTCCTAACCATCCTGTATAATTGAATCTGCATCGACCAAAATTTTTTCAGGGTGAGTCTAGGACAATTCACATTTGCGCAACTTAGACTAGAAAAGAGGGTTAGGCATAAGGTTTTTTTTTACTTGTCTGTAAACAGATGTTACTCTCTTTAGGGGAAGTGGCTAGGTTAGGTTTAAAGCTTCTAAGCTCAATGTCTTCACCTAAGAAAATTACTGACTCTCTCGCCAGGTAGCTACGCTATCATCGCACCACACTCGTCAATTCCTCTAACTTATGTATATAATCAAGCATCAACCTGCCCCTTGTGACAATATGCACCGCTCATATTATTCGCCCTTATGAATTTTAATACTCGTTGTCTCGTCATTCATCAAGTTATTTAATTCCTAAAATTAATTTACATAGTTTAATTCTCCTTAATCAAACAATAGACATTAATTAATCCTTAATTTAATTAACCAATTAAATTAATTAATCATCTTGATTATTCACATTAGTTAGTTTTGTTTTGAATCATAATATTTAAATTATAACAATTAACATAAATATTATTATTATTAAATAATTAACATTTAAACTAATTTAAATGATAAAAGTTTAAATCTTAATTAAAAGATAATAATAATAAATAAAATAAAATAAAAATAACAATAAAATAAATAATAAAATAAAATAAAATAAAACAATTAAAATACAATTAAAAGAATTAAAATAACTAAAAGAAAAAAGAAAAAATAAATAAAAAGAAATAAAACCTAAAGTTGGGCAGTGACTCCTCACACGAGGCCCACATGCCCCCTCCCCCTCGGCACTCATCCCTTAACCCTAATCTCCTACATCCTTATCTCTTCAAACTCTACCCTCTCTCCCTTTTCCATTGCATTTTTTTTTCAATCGTTCAGGGTGAAGGATGAAGCCGGCCATGGCCATCTCTCTACTCAATCGACCCTGGTGTTCATGGTTTCAAACTCTGGAGGGCGCGTTATGTACAATGGCGCGTTCCCTCTATTCCTTTCTGGGCTTCTCCTCCATGGCTGGGCATGTGCGTTGAGCTTGGTATGTTGGGAGGAGTTGGGCCCGCGGCTATATATATATATATATATATATGTTTGTTGTTTTAACGCTACGAAAGTCTTGTTTATATGCTTCCTGTTGTTAACTCTTTCGCTCTCCATAGTTTTGGACGAATGTCTGGAGTCATCGGTTTTAAGTTGCCTCCGCATTGCTCCCTGGTGGGTTCGACTTAGTGCTTGGCACTTAGGCTTGGAGCAAAGAATGCCCCCGTGGGCTTCCTCTCATCTTGGTTCTTGGTGCCGGTCTTGGTGCATAGTGCATGGTGTATTTGCCACTAGGGTTTGTGTAGAGTCTCTCAGTTCTCTGCCTGGAAGTAAAGTTTTTTTTTTGGTTTAGTCATAAACCCTATGCATTGTGTAGTCTATCGTGGCTCCTTCCTGGTGTCTTGGCACTTGCTTCCATTCATAGAATTTTGGCATATTAGTCGTTGTGTTGATACTTGGTTGGCTCATGAAATTGTATTTTTTTTTTAATCTTGTTTTTGCATTTGACTACAGCTCTTTGCTGAGAAGATCTGTTGTGGCCACCTTAATGCACATATTTGACTATATATATTTGTTTTTATTATTTGTTTGTTTACTTGAAACAAGTGTTAAAATTCATTTAACACTTTCAATATGTATAATATTATACCATTTTCATTTTTCAATGTGCATACTCTCTCTCTCTCTCTCTCTCTCTATCTCTCTCTCTCTCTATATATATATATATATATATATAGATAGATAGATAGATCTATATTTATATATAAAAAATGCATGCTTGGTGTAGGTGAAGCTGGAGCTGGAGCTTGGCCCTCAGGCCCAAATTTACAAGTTTTAAAGTTTTAGTGGGTTTCAGACAGGTTTTATTGATTTTTTACAGGACACATAGCCTAGCTTTCTGTCCCCAGTCAAGAGGATGGGTGGGTAGGTGGGCCTTTGGTCCAAATTTTAAACTAAAGCTCCGATACCATGTGTAAGGTCCTCTTTAAGAGAACCTAGAATTTCATAAATTTAAACATAACATTTCTATTATAATTTCTTTACGGTTCTATATTAAGAAAAATAACAGTTTATGGCTCAACAAAATTCAAAATGGGCAGCATGATATAAATAACATATTGAATAACATACACAACATAAATAACATATTGAATCATCATACGATAATGAACATCCCATAATAACAAACAAAAAGAATACATGTCAAGTGATTTGTTTCCTAACTCTGTCTGTCCAAGTTGAAGTTGAAACTGTGCCCAAGCTGCTCTGCCAAACTCTGCCCAAAACTGAATCTTTCCTCCTAGCCAGCTAGGAATAGAGACTATCTGACTCCCTAGCTCCAGGATTCCGTAAGTATTCCTGGCCCCCAAGCCCAAAACTCCTAGCAACAGATGCTCCCCTGTAACAATCCACCAAACTCCAACAAGTTCCTCGAGACAAAAACCAAAAATATAGTCTTCTAATATAACAAATAATCCCCCCCCTCCAAAAGTCCCCTTCTCCCAAGTGTTTTTCCCCTACATATCCTCCTTTCCCCCTTCCCTCATTCATCACCTTCCTCATTTCATTAAGTCTCACCCACCTTATCCCTCCATTCAATGCCAACCACTTTATCCCCTTCATTCAATGCCAACCACCTTATCCCCTTCTTCTTAATGGTTCCATCATTCGATATGTTAAGTTTTCATTTAATAAATTAAAATTTATTAAACTTAAATTCATTAACCAAATATTTAATGAGTCAATTAATTAATTAATTGATTAATTAATATGCATTAAACAATTAATAATTCAGGACAATCAATTAATTAATTAATTAAACTTAATATACTTTAAACAATTATTTAACTATGACAATTAATTATTTAGCTAGGGTTGTTATAATAAGATGGAATACCTGAATGTGTTTCACTTTGTTTCAATAATAATTAAATCACTAATGAATAGGGCCAACCATGTGAAGGTGGAATTTCACCCCCCACCCCTCGCATCACTCTCAATTCCCCATACCCAATATATCTATCAAAAAATAATTGAAAGTGGCATAGTAAAATTCATGCATACAAATAGAAAAACAAAATTTAGAGGTAAATGAAAGAAATAATTTGCATGAAAATATGTGGTTTTGTACATACAAAACATATAGCATTCATCCATAAGAAGGTAGAAACAAATAATATATATGTGATAAACAACCTTTTAAAAAGATGGTGCTTGCCCCATATCATTGTAACTATTCCATAAACAAATGTGCATCTTTTTTTGTTTTCCTCCTTGGTTGAGGTTATGGTGTCAACATCCATCTTATACAATGTAACAAAATCCTTTTTCATATATATTCCTATGAACACCATTCATATGTGTATATTTTTCTAAAGACATACCTCTGTTGAAAAAGCTCAAGTATACCATATTTTCATCAAAGAAAAAAATTGGCATTCTTTATTCCATAAAAATATCATTTTTTATTCTGTAAATTCTATGTATGCCATTATAATGATGAACCATGAAGACAAGAAGGACAAGCGATGATGACATACTCAACAATTGAATATTTGTTTTTAAAACCAAGTCATTGTTTGCATTTCCGTCATAAAACATAGTATAGGCATGTATAAAACCTTGTATATAATAGAGTGCAGGTATTTATTGAATAGAGTATAGAACATGGTACAATTATCGCAATTTCCTAACAATGTATGATCTTGGCTAGTTCTAGGCATTTTTTCTTGAAGCTATATCAAGCTCTGTATATCTATCATATGATGGAATATTAGGAAATAAAGTTTTGATTTTCCATAACAAATGAAAATCATCTATCGACTTGCAAATAATAGTTTTACCTTTCAAATCACCATCCGTATCTTTAAATTTAGTTAAATCATCCCTTGCTTTTATTAGCATATCTTTATATGCTTCCCACTGAAAAAAAAATATATTTTTATCCCAACACGAAGGTAGTGCCATTTCAACTAATTTCTTGTATCTTTTCATTAAGGTTTTAGTACTCCTCTGAATTGAAGTACATTTATTTTGAGGATGTTGAACGCAATTCTTCTTTGTTAATACCTTTGTAGCATCCATAATTATAGAATTATGAACATTGACACCCAACTCCTCTATATGATTCCAAGTCTTAGAGTTAAGGTTTCCAGGAAGAGATAACATTTTTGTAATAGACTTGGAATTGATATAGAATATAATGGACCCATTTTTAGAAACCATGACCCTTTTGTCATAAATATAGTTCTTTGCACACTAGGATACAAACACACTAAAAAATAGGTTTTGGGAATTATGAATTTACACAAGTTCGACTCCAAGATATGTAAATAATCATTCAAATCCCCAAATATATCATAGGCTAACTTTATTAACTCATAAGGATCAAACTGTGATAGAAAAGTTTCAAAAATTTCACAATCACAATCAATTAGGACTTTTTCATCAGAGGCTGATGGATAACCATACTGACTTCCTTTCTCCATATTTTCTTATTTTAAAAAATATAAACATATTTGGAATAAGGAAATGAGAACACTACTCGAACTTATTTGTCAAAGGAGACCTTGATTACTTTTATTGGAGTCTATTGTTGGGCAGTTGGTTGTTATTGATGTCAACCCTTAGAGCGTTTGAGATACCCTAGAGTTGTGATTGAGATTTATGGTGAGTTAGTTGTCACTAATGTCATCAAGAATGGTTAATGTTAGGAGATTTTTTGGGTGCATTTAATGAAGTCTACACGAAGCACTGGACTTGTGTTCATGAGACCTAAATTTGTTTGAGGAACAAAGACATGAATGTCAATGTATTTGCAAGTAATACTATCATAGATGGATATTACACGTCATTCCATTTCCAATGATATATGGTAGGCCACATAGTTCCTCATGGTTGAGGAAATATGGCTCTTTAAAGTTGGAGGACCCTCAAGAATAATCTAGAAGCCCCTAGAAGGTCGACAAGAGGTTAATTATTCTAGAAGCTCCTAGAAGGTCATGAAGAAGCTTAACCAGTCAAAGTGGTTGAAACAATAAATTAATTAAGGGTAAATTTGTTGCAACGATAAATTAATTATGGGAAAAGTAGTTGTAAAAAAACATTTTCTAGTCAAAGTGGTTGCAACAAGAAATTAATTATGGGTAAAGTAGATGTAACAAAACATTTTCTAGTCAAAGTGGTTGCAACAAGAAACTAATTGTGGGTAAAGTAGTTGTAAAAAATAAATTATGACTTTACTAATTATGGGTAAATTAGTTGCATCAAGAATGTGGGTTATCCCTAGAATAAGGAAAAGGGGTAAAACAGTGACAAGGTAGCCCCGAAAGGAATTCACTTGGGAAGTATAAATAAGACATCAAGAGACTCCCATTAGCATGTATTGAGTATATTGAATATCTATAAGTGACTGAGGTAACCAAGGTTATCTGAGGTGAATTTTAGAGGTAAGGTGAAGTAAAGAAGATCGAAAATCCAAGAGAGGATGAACTCTTTTGATGATGTGTTCTAAGCTATGTTATTTACAGGTCATCTAACCAATTTCCCCTATAAATTTTGTTATATAATGATTCATATATAAAAAATAGTAGGATATTGAGAAGAGATACCAAGGTATATGTGGTATAAATTTCATCTTCTCTTTCATTTTACTTTTGGAGATACAGTTTGTGGAGGATAGGGATTTTGACTAGTCCTGAAACTAGTTTTAAACAAGTGTTCTGGGTAAAACAATCATAACTTTTTCATAGAGAATCCAAATGATAGGATAAAAATTCAAATAGAAACAACACATGTTTTAGTTTGATTTTTTTTAGTTTTATAATAAGATATCAAATATTGAACACATGGCATGTCTTACAAGTTCACTCTCTAGAATAGGGCAAAATTCAACAAATTCTGTCATTTTCTCTATAAATCCTTTTCAGGAATGATTCAAGGAGTAAAACTTGGAGGAATTTCAGAAGACACACTGAACAAGGTTGGGTACAATTTCCATACCTTTATTCATTATAAGTACAAATTTATGCTTGTTTAAATTTAGGGTTTGTGATTAATCAAAAACTAGTCCCATGAGACTAAGGTAAAGTTTGATGAAGATGATATTCTCAAGTTGAGGAGGTTATGAAAGTTTTTGATCACATAAAACAAGTTTGTTACATAGTTGCAAGTATGTTTATATTCATTTTGTTGAGGGTTACATGTTGATGATGTTATGGTGCATGGTTTATAGGATATCTTTTGGTATATTTTTAAGGCATATCATGAGTGATATGACACATGTTTGAGCTACATAGATTATGGATGTTGGAACATGTTTGGTACATGGTTTAGATGTATATATTGATGAGGTTAGGGTACATTCTTGGTGATCTTAGTACATCATGAGACATGACTTGGTGATGTTATGGTTCATGGTTGATGTGCATGGTTGGAAAATGATATGGTATAGGATTGGTACTTTGTATGGTGATTGATGTATATGGTTTATGGTTATGGTTATGGTGCATAGTTGATGCACAAGTTGGTACATGTTCTGGTGCATTGTTGATGCACAGTTTGGTAGGGGTGTGGGTGCATGGTTGATGCACAGTTTGACAAAGTTGTGATGCATGGTTTGGTAAAATTGTTGGTGCATGGTTGATGCACTTGTTGAGGTAAAGGTTGATAGTGACAAGTTAGATACATTGACACGTTTATAGGTTACATGATGATGTGACATGTTGGATAGTTTGTTCAGTGACAAGTTGACAGTGGGACATTGATGGGTTGACAATGGGAGGTTCACAAAGACAGGTTGGTCAGTAACACGTTCATAGTGATAGGTTGGTCAGTGAGAGGTTGACAATGGAAGGCTAACAATGAGCAGTTGGATACAATGACAGGTTGACATGTTACAAGTTTATGTGACAGTGGCAGTGATTGTGGTAGTGACAGTTGGTCTACACTTATATTTCAGGGCGACAAGATGGGGAAAGGAAAGGGGGTTGCAGTATCCTTTTGGTTGGTGCGAGAGAACTCAGGGAGTTGCATCTTCCTTGAATTTGGAGCTAGAGAATCAGGGGGTTGTATTCTCCTTCTAGTTGGATCCATAGAATTCAGGGAGTTGCAGATTCCTTCAGGTTGGTTCCCGTAAATTAGGGGGTTGGTGCCTCCTTCTAGTTGGTGATGGACAATTGGAAAGTTGGTTCTTCCAATAAATGTATTCTTTGAAATATAAGAAAACATTCCACAGTTTTCTCCCATTTGGGTTTGCACATAAATTCTGATGCACTGTGTATTTGATGTGATGATGTTGATGTGATTCTCTTATGTTTATATTCTCATGATATATTGATGATACATTGATGATATATAACTGATTAAGTTGAATTTTATATATTGTGTTTAAAAGTGGTAAAAGTTCTCATACTAATTCACCTCCCCTCTTAGTATTCCAAAGGTAGATCATGGAAAGAAACAATATGTATAAGAATGGAATACCACAGTTTGATGGAAAAAACTATGCATTCTAGAGAAGAAGGATGAAAAAATATGTACAAGCACATGGATTTGATTTTTGGTAATCAATTGTAGTTAGATACAAAGAGCCTTCCACTCCTCCAATAGATAACGATGGAAAAAAATTAGTCAAAACAATTCGATGGCTAACAATGCTATCTTGAATGGTTTGGTTGATTTAGTATATGTCAAAGTTATGCATTGTGATTTTGCAAAGGAAATTTGGGACAAACATCAGAATGTGTATGAAGGAGATTCCAAAGTCAAGGAAATAAAACTTCAGACTTACAAAGGTCAATTTGAACAGTTGAAAATGAAGGAAGTTTAAGACATTGCATCTTACTTCTTATGAGTTAACGAAACAATGAACATGATTAAAGGATTGGTAGAAGAATTTGATGAATCTATAATTGTTTAAAAGGTACTTAGATCTCTTCCAATAAGATTTGATCCTAATATTTAAGCACTAAAATAAAGAGAAGATATGACTATGATAAGCATGGATGAGCTACATGGAATATTTACAACTTATGAAATGAGAAAAAATCAGGAAAATCCATCCAAGATAGAAGCAACCTTCAAAGAATCCAAGAAGAAAAAGGAGAAGAAAAAGGCCGAGTCAAATCCAAATTGAAGTTGTAGCAATGATTCAGACAAGGACAAAGAAATATCCAACTTCGTAAAGAATTTAAAAAAAGAAACTATAACCTTTCACACCATCTTTATAACCAATAAAGATACAATTTTCAGCCTTATTATCTAGCTTACTTTTATTTTCCTTTGGAACATGTACATAAGCATCAAAACTAAACACTCTAAGATGTTGAATAGAGGGTTTATTTCCAAACCATACCTTGTGTGGAGTTTTATAATCCAACGCTGATGAAGGTGATCAATTGACCAGGTAACATGATGTACCCACTACCTCTGCCCAGAATTCTTGTCCTAACCTGACACTGTTGAGCCTGCTCCTTGATTTTTCCATTAGTGTCATGTTCATCCTTTCTGCAACTTCATTATGCCGAGGAGTGTATGGAGTAGTATTTTTCCTTTATATACCACACTTCTTACAAAATTCTTTGAATTCATTTCCGCAGAATTCTCCACCATTATCTGTTCTCAATACCTTTATTTTCTTCTCTATCTGATTTTCTACTAGATCCTTAAACTCTTTAAATTTATCAAATACCTCGTATTTATTTCTAAGAAACTAAATCCATGTGTTCCTTGAAAAATCATCTATGAATGAAACATAATACATAGATTTACCTAGGGATGGAACAAGAACAGGTCCAAACACATCACTGTGTATCATCTCTAAGAACCCCTTTGCTCTTGTAGCACCAGATGGGAATCTTACACGATTCTATTTGCCATATATGCAATGTTCATAGAAATCAAAATCCAGAGTGCAATTAGACATACCTTCAACCATACCTTTACTGTGTAGTATTCGAAGGCCCTTTTCTCCAATATGTCCCAATCTTTGATGCCACAACATGGTCTTCTTTCAAGGGACAATATTGGCTCT
>ML794304.1:72067-97559 GCA_009831015.1 Picea engelmannii
AGACTCCTCGAGAAGTAAGATACCTAAGGGAGGCAACTATCCGGAGCACAGTTGGCCGATTAAAAACATTTTCCTTGGAATACAAGCAGTTGAGCGCTAGAAGCACCCAGAATTACGAGAACCTCGTAGAGAATTATGATTTGCAGGCATTAGAGGCATAGCTCCAAGAAGAAAAGTAGCACACAGATACACTACAGGCATAGTTGAAGGCCTGGACCCCAGTCGAACGTATGAAGATATTTATAGAACAATGCACTGCCCAACAACAAGTACACACGCTGCAAAGTAAAGTGATGGAAGTCTCCCAAAAACTTCATCCAATCCAAGAAAAGGCATGCCAACTGTTCACTGAAATTGAAAGCCAGGGAGCCGAGCTTGAACAAGTTTTCATCACCGCAGAAGAATGCCTGGAATGGCTATTCAACGACGTTGTGATCCAAGATTTCACTGAGAAAGAGGTTGTCTCACTACAGTAGGTCGAAGTAGCTCGATCCAAGCTCGAGGCATTCTAGGTGGAATTGATCAGACTAGAGTGACTTGGGACGAGTCACAGGTGATTGTTGGGGGCCTGTTGTCCCTTGACCAAGCTTTGAGGAACACTTGGTCATATTTGAACATTTTGGACTTCGACACCTTGTCAAATATGGAGTGGTAGGAAAATCAGAGATCATAGGATCTCGGTCCACTTTGGGCCTCTTTTAGGGTTTTGGGTTAATGTAATGGGTATGGGATGTCGACCCATGGGTTTACCCATGTTTAGGCCTATTTTGTAAAGTATAAATAAGTAGCTAGGTAGTGTAAGTGAGAGAATAAGCTAAGTGATAGTAAAGGCTTTGTGTATACTATGTGATCGACTTGCAGAGCTGATTGAAAGTGTTGTAAGTGCTGAGTGCACGGATTGTAAGAAGGCTATGTGCTAGATCTACTCGGGGAAGGAGGATTTGGTCACGTGCACACAAATATCCTGTCCTATGCAGAGTACAAGTTTAAGCTCTATGCTTTAATCAGATTGACCAAAGCTAATAAAGAAGAAGAATACTTTGTGGACGTAGCCCCAGGGTGGGGGTGAACCATGGTAAACCCGTGTGTTGTGCTTGGTGCCTCGATCTAATGTGTTTGTCTCTTTCCATGTGTTGTGCTTTGATATGATTATGCTATGTGCTTTTCTATGATATATTTAGATAGATCTACTTTTCTTTGTGCTTCTTAGATGTATGGATGTAGATCTGACATATATGAAAGTGCTGAGTGCTAGACCTATTTTTTTGTTGCTAAGTGCTAACTTAACCTAGATCTAAGTGAATGTTGTGGTGCTTTGCATCATTTGCGGAGTGCCATGAGGGTTAAATATTGATGAATGATCTATTATAATTTTTTTTCTAAGTGTTAGAATCATAGATCTTTGTCCCATCTAAGGTTACAGACACCTGAGTCCTGCAACCACCCCTACCTCTACCTTGGGTGAGACTTCATATTCTTCACAAGTGTTGCCGAAAGGGTCAATAGTTACGGTTTTGTTGTTGCGTTTTTGAAGCATTGAACACCGGGTTTTCCCCTGTGCCAACATGCTCGACTTAAACAGTTCATTAAATCATCCATTTTTGGTAAAGGAAATATATACCTGATGGTGATCTTGTTGATGGATCTTGAGTCTATACACATTATCCATCCTCCATCCTTATTTGGACTCGACACAGTTGGTATTGTGCATGGACTCAATATCTCTTTGATCAAACCCTTGTCTAACAATTCCTGGACTTGTTTCTTCACTTCCTCATTCTCTCGAGGTGTCAATCTGTATGGTTCTTTGTTTGGAAGACTTTCTCCTGGTATCAAGTCAATATGGTGGTTGATACTTCTGATGGGTGGCAATGAGTTAGGAGTCTCATCCACCACTATGTCAACAAAATTATTCAACAATTCCTGAACTTCTTCAGACAAATCATCCATCGAAGTACTTGTAAGGATAACTTTAGGTTTCCTCGCCACACTTAACTGCATCTCTTGTTTTCTCTTAACTTCTTTTAGGAGTTCCTTCCTACTCATGAGAAGTATGATTGTGCTAGATTCCTCTTTCACCTTATTCTCCTCTATTGGCAACAACATGTGTGTCCTATCGTTCTTTTTTAAGTTGTTTGTATTCTTCCTGCCATCATGAATGACATTCCTGTCAAACTTCCATGGTCTTCCCAACAAAATATGGCATACACACATGGGAATTAAATCACATAGAATTTCATCTCTATATCCTCCTATCTTAAATTCAACCAAACATTGTTTAGTAACCATTACCTGGTGTGCTTTCTACATCCATGAGACTTTGTATGGCTTCAGATGTGAAATTGTCTCCAACTCCAATTTCTCCATCATCTCTATGGATACTAAGTTATTAGTACTCCCACTATCAATTATCACCTTGCATACTCTGTCTTTAGTCTTGCAAGCTTTCTTGAAGAGACTGTTCCTCTCCACTGGCTTTTCAACTTCTTCCTCTGGTTTTAAGAGAACCTTTCTCAACATGAGGGATGTTCCATCCTCTGCTCCTTCTGCTTCAACATTCCTTCTCTATTCTTCTGAAATGTGAGCTTCACCCCCTCCTTCTTTCTTTTTCTCGATACATTCCCAAGACAAGTGCCCTGTCTTTCCACAAGAATAACATATTACTTCTCCTCCTCTAATTCTTCCTCTTCCTCTAAAATAACTTCTTCCACCACCATGTCTTCCTCGAGAACTTCCTCCTCTTTCTGAGTGACTATGTGGTTTCACAGTCTTGTCTTTAAACTTATGTGCCTTGTCATGGGTAACTCCCTTGCTTTTGCTAGGGGATGGGCTTTTACCTCTTCCTCACTGGCTTTGTTTTTTGTCCTACCTCTCCTCTACCTTTAGTGCAAACTAATAAGCATCCTCCACTATCCTTACTGACATCATGCTAAGCTCATCCTAGATTTCACACCTCAAGCCATTTATATACTTGGAAAAATTTTCTTCATCTTTCAGCCTTTGTCTAGTTATGATGTTCAGCCTGTATAACTCCTATGTGTACTCCTTAACTATCATACCCTTCTGTCTTAGGTTCTGCAACTTCCTAAATAGATTGATTTGATAATATTTGGGCATGAAATTAGCCTTCATCTTGGCTACCATTCTATCCCAATTCTCTATATTTTCTTTTCCTTTGCTTCTCCTCTCAGCCTATAGTTCATCCCACCACAATGTTGCATGTCCTTTTAGCCTACTGACAACATGTTTCACCCTTTTTTCTTCATCGACATATTCATAGTCGAAATGTTTTTCCATGGATATTATCCAATCCAGCAGGTCTTCAACATCTAAATTTCCTTCATACATTGGGACCTCTATCTTGGTTCTGGCTCCCAATCTAAAAACTACTCTCAACAAACATTTTTCAGCAACATCCTCTCATGTAGCTTCTTCAACTTCTACTTCTTCACTCTCTGCATCGTTGATGTCTCTAGCATCAAGTTCTCATCTTTGCATTGCCTCCATCGCCTCTAGTCTTGCATGAATTTGTCTCATTTCCCTTTCTACAGCCCGATTGGCTAAAGGTGGTTCCACTTGTCTCCTCAGTGGCATTGTGTTGTCTGTCTGTCACACATAGAGTACAACTTCAAGTTCTTTTGTCTCTTCTTCTTTGCCTATTGTTTGAAAGAAAAACTTATGCTCTGATACCACTTGGTGGATACCCCCTTCTCTCCTAAGGGTTGTGTGACAACCTGGTCATGATCTTCGATTCTGGAGCTGAACGAATCTTTGAAACCTTGTTGGTTTCATTCTGTATTAGAAACATGTCCTCTCGACTCCTTGCATAGGCTTCACGATACCTGTGACCTTCCATTTCACGTTCTACGAAAAATCAGAGTTAGCGTTAGAACCTTTTCTCTCAACCCCTCATCATATGTGACCTTGGGCGATGATCTCACGCCTACGTGTGATTACGTCCCACCCTCAACCTCCTAAAATTCGATTACTTTATGTCCCTGAAATGTGAGATGACCATCTATATCACGATATTGATGGTGCTTTCGAGCAAACGATTGATATTTGATTCTTGGGATCAATGGTTCATATCGCCTTCTCCTAGATTGACGATTGTGGTCGATTCAGGATTCTGGACTTCAAAATTCTTGAATCTCAAACCTTATTTTCCTTTGCAGAGAATTCTTTCGAAATGGAATATCTGGTGACACCTATCCCATTAAATCAATGGATGTGATCTCTACGGGTCTCTGGACTTCGAGTTTCCCAAATCTCAAACTCTACTCTCCTCCAAACTCCCATATTCTAGAGTTGACGATCTGCAGACACCTGTCCTCACAATCAATGGCCCTGCCTTTGCTTTGGGTATTTGACCTTTCAACTCGGATCAATGATCATGTGGCCCTCCTCTCGATCAACATTCGAGACCTCCTTCGGGTCTTTGGACTTCTGAGATCTCAAATCTCAAAATTCACCCTTTTCCAAATGGATTTTATCTGAATGTTGTGATCCACTAACGTGTGTCCTACTGATATGATGATCGAGAATTACTTTGGGTATTTACCCATAGTAGATGGATTTATTCCACATCTCTCTTAGATCCGACGGCTACGAATCACTTCGAGACTTTACCTAGAGTTCACGGATTCATGCCATGTCTCCTCTAGATTTGTCGGCTTAGATTTACTTCGGGTATTCGGGTCTTAGGGATTTGGCAGTCTCAGTTCTCAAACTTAAATCCCACTACAAGTTTCTCAGAGCTCGCAATTTGTTGACAAGTGTCCACTTGTAGATCGAAGACTCTCGACTCTTCATCTCTTCAGGCTTCGTGTGTTTCAATGCTTCACCTTTTCCTTCCTCTAGATCTCACGACCCGTCGACACGTACCCTTCAGGATCTAAAGGTCTAGATTATCTTCGGCTCTTCAGATCTTCACGCTTTTGGAATATCAAGTTTCAAACTCACTCCCTTATGATATCATGATATCTGACAACTCATATCCACTTGATTGATCTGACGCCTGAGGTTCACTTCGAACGATCTGTCGGCTCAAGTCTGCTTCGGATGATTGGATGACTGAGATTTCAATTCGGCTTTCTTTCTCTTCAGGCTTTGGAAATCTCAAGTCTCAAACCTTGATGAGTTCTCTCCCCTGTGTGTGAAGCGCTAAATCTCGTGCACCTTGCTCTGATCAGATGACTGTTGATCCTTGGCACTGTGATCCAATGACCATTGTCGCTCCTCTTCTAGAGCTTCTGATTTCTTCTGACTTAGAATATTTTCTAGGTCTTCAAAGTTATTTACCTTTGAAGCTCCTGTGAGTCTGTCTCTCGGATCTTGACTACACTTTTGAAAAGTGTTATCCCTCTTGAGCTTGGCCTTCGGGAAGGTTTCAACTTCCTGCGCACTCTTTGCATTTCAGGGATTTTCGATAACTCAGATATGAAGGATTTGTTGAAAAGAAATTCTTCTCTCCCTCTTGAAATTCTCCTCTTTCTCAATGCACAACTTGCAACAGATTCTTACACAAGGTTTGATTTCTTGTAGATGACTATGCACCCCTTGCAGTAATCACTTTGCATTCCTTGCAAAGGGGAAAGTTTTGTGCTATCTCTTCTGAGCTTCAGAACCAAAATAGATACTGTTAATACACTCCTTGCATTCTGTGTGCATGCCTTGCACTAATTCGATAGAAGATGAATAATTGAAACTTATATTAACATTCACATTTTCATCTACTCGTAATGAAATTCATTCATTCATTCATGAAAAAAAAATAACAGGGAATTGCAAACAATGTCCACACCATGCATTGGGTCAATTTTCCTATGTTATATTCATTCAAAAATAAAAGTGGCTACAACTATAACCAAAACAACAAATAAAATTAAGAAATCTCCTACTAACTTGCAACATCCTCATTTGTGTGTACAAAACCTCTATTTATCTCAGAGGGTCCTTAGGGTTCCCCTCAACTGCTTGTCTACTCCAAAACCTAACCTAAAAACTATCTTAGTTCAGTCTCATTCCAGAGCTTTAAAAGATTTCCAGAGCTCGCGATCGTTCAAGCATGCTTTAAAATATTTCCCAGCGCTGAGTTCAGGCATGATTCAAAGTATTCTCCGTAACTGCCATCATTTAGATTCCGAAAATATTCCCAGGTGTTGAGTGGTCCTGCTCTGCATGCTCGCTAATGATGCTCCTGCATCACAAACATATGAAAGTGTTTTTCATGGTCAATGTTATTCATGTAATGAATATGGTCGCAAAAATTTGGAATGCAGATCTTATGCAGGGATAAATAATGAAAGATTTCATAACACCATATGGTGTTGGAGATCTGATCAAGTAGGACACATTGTTGTTCACTGTCACAACATTAGATGCTAGAAATGTAGTGTATTTGGCCACAAATCCTAAGATTGTTGGAACACAAGAAGAAAGTCCATGATGAAGACTTCATATAGCATGACTAGAAGAAGGAATGAAGTAAGGAAGGGAGACATCTTTTAAAATATGGAAGCTAAGAGCTCAAGTTTTGAGAAGCAAGGACACCTTCAGAAGTGGGTGAAGAATACTGAACAACCAGACAAGAATGGAAGCCTTAAGGAAAGCTCAAGTGTGTCATCTACTAAATCATATGCGGGTGATAGTGGTAATAGTCGCATACATATGTTGGTTGACCTTGAATAGGTCGAGTACATATGCAAGTTGTCTGTGAAGCAAGTCGCATAAATGTGGTAAATCCTAGGGAAAAGGGCTATGCACATGGGTTGTATCTTGATGTGATGGTATAATTCTGTGTTGCAGAGTCTAACATAATTTCTTCCATGTTCTAAGATTGTTTGTTGCATGTTTTCATGATTACATATTCAATTATGTAAAGTGATGATATAAAATGAAAGGCTATATTTGATGCATGGCGCTAACCCATGAGTATGGATTGAGGCATTTTTCTGTTGAATAACAATGATGGTTATGACAGTGAAGTTATGGCACTTTTTTTGATGATGCTAGCTAGATATATTGAAGCACACTTCTAGTACATGTTGGATTCCTAACATATCTACTATAGTGATGGGAGTTTGAGGCTGATCTGTTGGTTTGTATAGCTGATACATATTTGAGTTTCATTGATATGTCTTATGATGTATTATTGGAAACATTTATGTTGGATATTTAGGTGATGCATTTGGCATATGGTTGGACTACATATTGGGACATGTAGTTGGTGAGTCAATGAGGTGATCATGTTGTACATCATTGATGATATTGAAATATAGTTGATGCATGATTGGTACACTTCTAGTACATTGGTAGAGGCACATACTAGTACTTGATTGACATGTGTTTTGTAGTGGACTTGGCATACGTGCATGAGGATTCATTTTGTTATGGTATTGAAACATGGTTGACATACTTGCTTGGTACAGGTGGTGATACATGTTTATGGGCATGTTTGGCACACTCATAGATGGTATATGCTTGGATGATAGTACTTGGATAAAAGTACACCATTTCTATTACTTGATTAGCATATACTTTGGTACATGACATATGGAATGATATACTTGATACACTTGATTGATTGAGATACATGATTATGATACTTGGTTCATGGTGGAGACATATGACACTTGATTGACATGTTGGTAGATGCACATGGTTGGCATATTGGTAGATGCACATGGTTGGCATGTTGGTAGAGGCATATTGTGCTGGTTGTGGAGTCTGATTATCTTCTTGAATCAGAGGTCCTTTATTTCAGTCGTGTTTATACCCTATGAAGACTTTACACCCCAAAATTATGTACACTCTTCCACGTGGGGGGAGTGCAAATGGGGGTTACCCTTGTAAATGTATATTTTAATTTCATTGTAAATATGGATTGTTCATTATAAGGTCGTAGATCTAATAGTAGAAATCATGTTAGGGTCTTTTTCCCTAGAAGGAAGCCCTCTTTTATTAGGTAAATGTATTGCAGATAAGTATGTGAGTGAATATTGTATTCTGAAATAAGAGATTGTGAGAGAACGAAGAGGAAGTTACAATGGGTTTGTTGTAGGTTGTATCCCTTCATTTGTTGGATAATAATAAAGGAAGGACCTAAGAGTTTCTCTGGTGGACTTAGCCCACACTGGGTGAACCGTGTATATTTCTGTCTCTATTGTACTGTGTATCTTATGTGTTTTGTTTCCATATTTGTTTTATTGTATTGATCCACGGTCTTGTTTTTCTAACATATTGTTGATACACTCCATTGATGATATCTTATGTGATATTCTATGGTATTGATGTACATGGGTGTTGTGCATGGTGGACACACAATTCGGCACATCATGTGTTAGTTCATGATTCTCTATTTCATTATTGACATGTATTTTGCTTCATGATGTATTGTTATGGCACAAGTTTTGATGCATGGATAGGTCCAAGGATCATCATAGAAAGAGTGGTTGTTCTATGATTGAGTTGAGCAGTGGCATTTACAGCATAAGCATATTGTAGTGGTAGAATATTGTTCAGATTGCAAAGAATATAGGGGGAGACATACCCATAGGGGGATTCATTCTTCTTCCCATGATTCTAGGAGGAAAGAGCCCTATACTTGGAGAAAGAGCACAGAGTCATAATTCCAGGGGGAGAATGAGCAATATATCTTTAGCATTACATCAGAGTGATATCCCTTTTTCAAAAGGGGAGATATTATTAAGAGGAATATCAAAGGAATTCAACAAGGGGTAGCAGCCCCAAGGAGAGAATGACCCTTTGCCATTGATGTCAAAGGGGGAGAGATAGTCACATTGATGTGATTGATGATTATTAATGTCGATGAATGCCTTGTCTACATGTTGACATCAATGATTGGTTTTGACATCAATGTTGGTATTGCCATCAATGCCAAATGGGGATAATGTTGGATCATGTTGTCATTTATGACAAAGTTTTAATTAATTGATGTCAAATGATTGATGTCAAGTGATTGATTGATGCCAAATTATTGATTGATTGATGTCATAGTAACAATGTCTTGTCATAGCATACTAATTTAATATGTATTGTCATTGATATGTGATGTATAAATGAAGATGGATCAATGTGGTTTCATTGGTATATGATGCATTATTGGATTGATGTAAAGACAAATCATTATTATCTTATCATGGTTGATAATGTGTACAAATGGATGAACTCCAAAGTGATCCCCTTATGGTGAAATCCCTCATGGGAAGACGCTTTGTCGTTGAGTTATCCTTGAAGTATGGTTAAGAGAACCCATGCTTAAATGTGAAATAATGAGATGATGATCAGTGAATTTGTTAGTAAAAATATCCTAGATGGTTAGTGCTTGTCATGCCATTTCCAGTGGTATGTGGAATTTCAAATAACTCCTCATGGTTTGAGAGTTATGGCCCTACGAAGATGAAGGACCCTCATATGTTGGCTTGAAGCCCCAAGAGGTAAAAGAAGTCAAAGTGCTTTAAAAGAAGAAATTATTATTTAAATGGTAAAGAAAAGTGACAAAGTCAAGGAGGAGTATTTAAACAATAAAGTGAGGTGAAAAAGTCAAGGAGGAGTATTTAAACAATAAAGTGAGGTGACAAAGTCAAGGAGGAATATTTAAATGATAAAGAAATGGAGAACTTTCTAATTATGGAAAGTGGTTAACCCTAAAAATGAGGAAAATAGCTTAAGTGACCTACAAATGTGTTAAGTGACCCAAAAATGGGTTAAGTGACCTAGAAGATGCTTTTAAGGAAGATACTTAGAGAGTATAAATAAGAGGCAAGGGTCTCTTGTGTAGAGCATCTCTTATGCATCTCTTGAGCATGTGTTGAAGATCTATTCTGAGAGAGAGGATATATGGAGGATCTCATGGATGCATCAAAGTTTCGGCAAGTCTGAGATCATGACGGAAAAAGTCTTGGAAGTTCAAAAAACCTAATTTCTGAGGTATACGCAGACTGAAATGAGCCAGGGTGCATAGTGTTGACAATTAAAATCGCAACGAGGATTTCACACGCAAAGTATTTCTTAAGCGTAATAATTATAAGCTAATGAGATATATAATACTAGTAGGTGGGACCCCCTTGTAGATTGGGAGATCAGATATGGTTCTTATTTCATGTTTATGCTTCTATTCGACATCACTTACATGGTTCTACATCATTGATGAAATCTGTGTTTTATTAGAAATGAATAAGGCATGTTATGTGTTGGTTCTAATTGAGACAAGTGAATGATGGGTAAGGCATGTTATGTTTTGTTCCAATCTCTAATTTCATGTTACGATGGCCTATGTTATCCATTGCTACCATTTCTATCTGTCCTCGATTCGTTACTTTGACACCTGGACAATAGGCATGTTAGTAACAATACATAAGAGCAGTTTAAAAGAGGCAAAAGAAATATAAACAAAATGAAAAAAAGAAAAGATTGAACTATGCTACACTACATACATTAAAATTAGAATGGTCAATGTTAATCCTAGCTAACAAGTGAATAGATATGTGATTTATTGAGTTATATAGTTCACATGAATTATTGTATAGTTTGGAAATGGTAAGATGTGACGAGGGTGGCTCTCTTGGCAATTAGTGGATGTTGGTTTTGATCCATGGTTCGATTGAATGAATTAATGGATGAGTGGTATGGCATGTACTAAGGAATTGAATGATTTGAGGGTGGAGATGACGTGCATTTACTGCACGTCACTCCAACTCCTTCCACTAGCCTCCACCCTAGTTGGGCCATTGTTCAACTATGTCTTGTTGTAATTAAGCTTCGACTTTCAAGCAGAGGAAAAACCACTTGGCCAAGATCGCTTTTTTAAGGTGATATAGTTATGAAATATCATCCATGAATATTTTTGCCATCCATGAATATGCTCTAGTTATGAAATATATATTGGCTCAGGATGTATGGGTTTGTGCTTTCCTTAAGTATGGCGACTATGCAAATTTGTGATATTTTTCTGAAATGAATCGTTGATGGTTTTCATTGCAATAATGGTTGAAGTCACAATGTTATTGGTCGTTCTGAGTGTTAGCATCCATAAAGGGTCTATGTCATTCTTGTTGGTTTAAGTGGAGGATTTCATTTGGGCTAGAGTGGCTAGTTTTCTCCATACATTCGTATCACCATACCTAGTCTTTTGTTGTTGTGGGGTTTACTAGTTTTGAAACGCCTTCTGTCACTTCACAGTGTTTCACTTGGGTATGGTTTGTTTATGCTACCGATGGTTGTGTAGTGGGTTATATTGATTTTTCTCGGCTCTGTTTTATCTCAGCATTGTTAGTTGGTTGATTGGGAGAGGTAAGAGGGTTATACCCTACATGTTCTAAGTGTGTTGCGAGGCCAAAACGAATCCTTTTATCCTCTATTCATAGTCTCTCCTATCTCGTGCACTGTCACACTATCTGCGAAGTCATTGGTGGTATACCCTATGTGTGCATCATTGGTCTCATAGGTTCTCACCCGATGATGGCAGTCGACACCAGTTTCCCTATCTTGGTCCACAGAGAGAACCCGTGTTTTCTTAATCCCGATTGTTGATAAGAGGGAACCGTATGTATTGTCGGGTATACTATTGATGTTTATGGATTGGTGGTGTATCATTGACAGTGTTTGATTACTGGCTCGCCCCTTCGATTATGTTGACAGTGGTGTTGGTTGGTATTTGGTCACTACAATTGGTTATTATAACAATCTAATGGATAAGCTCAACATTGTTAACTGGTTGATCGAGGATATGGGATCGAATATACAGTCATTGTCTTTTACATTGTGATTATTGAATTGTTGACCAACATTAGTTTTAATTGGTTAAGTCACATAAATGCTTCTTGCTTTATGCATGGGTATGTGTGGCATTYCAACAAAATGTTAGGTTGAGTTAATGATTACTGTGATTGTGTGTTTTAATTTCTATGGGAGTATTGTAATCGTAATGATTATGGTATGGCCATCGACTATATATGCTATGAATATTATTGATTGTGCCATCAGAGATGGTCACRGGTTTWAAAAAAAATGGTTTTGTTGCAAATTTGGTCAAGTTATGAGATGAGATCACGATTACTATTGCTACCTCGTTATATTAATTGATAGCCCAACATTATGGGTGTTTAGATTCAGATTAGTTGGATTCGTACAGTCACAAAAATACTATGGTTTTTATCAAATGTTCTGTGTATTCCAATCATAGTATGAATTAAAATGGTGATTGTTGTCTTTGTGTTTAAGTGACAAGTCAAGATCTTTGCAATTAAAATATTGATGGTTGTACTTGGATGTCTGTTATATGTGTTGATGAATATCATGCATCATAGTAGAGATAGACATAGGTTATGTGACAGTTTAACCTCAATGCAATTTAATTATTAAATGAATTGAATGACACAATCAAGCATGAAGTTTGAATCTGTATTTGATGATTGAAATAATTTGTGGGTAGTGGTTGATGAGTTGATATTAGACAGAGTAGAAATAAGCGATTGATTGTTCATTTGAGGATTTTTTAAAAATATTAAATGGATAAATGATAAGAAACATAACTCCTCTACAAATTATTGTGGAATGCATATTGTCTTGTTTTTATGACATTTTGTTACAGATTCACTGCGAACAATGAGCAAGTTAATGCAAAGAATTGTTTGAATTTTACACAGTAGCTGTTCTTTTGGCACAATTGTCATTTTGGTTGGTGTTGGATCTTTCAAATTGACATGGAATGATTTATGGATTACTTAATTAATTTTATGAATAGTACCTATTCTCCTTCCCTACCATTACTGCCCTTTTCTCTAATTACAACCCCCTCGCCTTCCCACATCCATTTTCACTCCATGTTCTTAAAATTTAATTACAGTTAAGAGAATTATATTTTGAAACAATTTGAAATAACAGTTTCTTGGTTGGAACACAATGATATATTCTTTGGTTTACATTACAATTGATTGTTTTTTGTCTTTGAGTAGTAACCATGATTCGTTTCCCTCTCATTTTATCATTTTTTGCTCCATACAAACCCCTCGCATATCCCATAACCCTTTTTTCACCCCCTGCTCATTGACAACAATTGAACAATTTGTATGAATTGGATTGCATGAGTCTGATATGTTGTTGAACCAAAATATATTTCATATTTTTAAGGAGTTGTCATGTATGGTTGTTAAAGGGACTACTTGATAATCAATCATCCATGCAGGGATGATAATTTTTAGCCGATGGAGAGGTAATTGGAATAGAGGCCCAAGAAGGACAAGATTCTCTATACACTTTGACACTGACTCACAATATTTAGGCCAGTTGTTTCAGGTTGGATTTTTCAATTGGATTGGGCAAGGACTGGTCCAACCTAGGCCTGAAAGTCCTCCCATCCAAGCTCCACAAGCCCTTGGTATTCTCGTTCCCCCTCATGTCTCATTGCAACCTGAGGTTCCCAAAAATGATGGATGTCAAGAGATTGTCCACCTGATAGTCTCCCAACATCGTGGTTGGCACAATTTTTCCTTACTTGATTCCCCACCTATTAACCAGATTTACCAAGTTACAACTGTCCACTCACCAGCTCAGTCCTTTCATGCTAGAAAAATGTTGGAAACTGAGGCCCACCATGCTCATGACAAAGGAAAATCCATTGTTGCCCCTTCCTCACCCTCCAATAGCTCAGATAAATCCGTGTCTTCCCGAATGGATTTGAGGGATGATTGTTCTCATGTGATCAATGATATTAGGCCTAAAGGCTCAGTGCAACCAAAGGAAAATTCAGAGAAATAAAAGGGTGACAATAGAAATCAAGGAAAGATTGCATCTCAGAGAGGAAAATATGGTTTTTAAGTTCTATTTATTTATCGATTTCCCCCTTAACTAAAAAGTTGTTTGAATTTTTAATTAACTTAACTAATGAGGTACTTCAACTACTTCAACCAATTCTAATTTTCTTTAAGGAAAAAAGAAAGGGAGGAACAAAGGGAGGATAAAATGAGAAGCATACTAAGGCTTTCTCTTTGATTTTATGTTGAGATAATTTAGTTTTCATTCATTCCTTAATTGATCACAAGCCTAATTATTTTTTATGACAACAGGGTCTTATTGTAGACAACAAGATTCAAGCATGAATTACATCATTCAAACACTTTGTTTTCAGAGGTGTTGATCTATCTTTGATAGTCTGTGTAGACTTGTTTGTTTGTGAATTAGTTTTCATGACTGATAAAGGCTATTGTGCAGAGTCAATTTGGAATAAATATGTGGCAAGATGATCCAACTTTTATAGTTCAATTTTTTTATTTTCTGTCAGAGGTCCTTTTGTATGTTCCATCAGGGATGTCTAAGTTTGACTTTGGTCCGAAATTTCTACACAAAAATTTGTAAAGACAATGACTCTTTGGTGAATTGGAATGAAATAAAGGATTGATTTATATCTCATCTTTCTTGATTATCATCTTGGTGTCTTTATTTATGTCTCTACATTTATTTCAACAACTATTATATTCAGAAAATCATATTAAAATGAATTTTCCAGCAAACTTTTATTTGTAAAAAAGACTAGCCTAAGATCTTGTAATCAATACTTGCGAGTTAGGATTCTATTTTGATGGAGATAAACTTAGGGTGACATTCCCGTCTATTTTTCTTTAACCAAACAAAATCTGAAAATTCTTGAGTAAGATCAATTCATATCGTTTCCTCAACATTTATTTGGACACCATACTAGGGAGAACTTCAATATCTCTCTCGTTAATGTTTATACTCGATTTTCATCGACACATATATTTTTTTGATATTGATTCTTTGAATGTTTTTCTTCTTAATGACTGTACCTGTTATGAGGCAGCCCAATATCGAGCCTGGTCTTCAAGATCAAACCAACATTGCTTTAAACTTGTTTAACACCATTTTAGACATTGCCAATACCCGTGCTAAGATTAATCATTCATGGGAAACAATTGAATGAGATATTAGTGCCCAAGAACATTGGGAAGCTAGATGTAGATAACCTAGAAATCAATAGTAACCTTCTTGTTTCTTCAATTTTGTCCTTTCTTTTATGTTCTTAGAATCTCTTGTTTCTAGAAGAAGAAGAGGCTTATCACCTGAAATTAATCCTATTGATGAAATAGGAAGAAGGAACGTTTTGTTATCTACCCAACAAAGTGATCTAAGAAGAACCTTGTCTGATTCATCTAGTTTGTCTTTATTTTCCTCATATATCATCCACAAGATGGCATCTAGCGGTGTCTCTGGTGGCACTGGAAGTGCTTCCTCTTCTCAGTCTTCGTATTCGTCAGTGATTGGTAGCTTATATAACCACCATATCCCTATCCAATCTACCACAAATCCCACCAAAGTCATTAAAAAGTATGGTATTTTTCATTTTGAAGAAGACACCACAACCATACTGTGGCATGTGTCCTCTCCTCTTAACCTAGCACCTGTTACTCATCCGCTTCCTAAATTCAAAGAACATCTTCCTAGGTTTTCAGGAAATAACACTGTCACTACAAACGAACACCTGGTGGCATTTTCTAATGCTTGTCATAACATAGGAGCCAATGCCAATGATACTTGCATGTGCTTATTCGTCAATTCCTTGGAAGGAAAGGTTGTGACCGATTTCTTTGACCTTCCTCCGAAGATTTTGTCTACTTGGGAAGAGTTAATATATTGGTTAAGATCTATTTATGGGTAATCTAAAATCCCAACCGAAAAGTTACGGGAATATAATAACGCTACCTACATGGATGGTGAGACCATCAACTCTTTCAACTTGCATTTCACTAAGTTGTACAATCAAATCCCTGAACTCATTCGACCTCAGAACCAAGCCACTTTTATGCATTACTACAATGCATTACCTTCCCCTTTCCATCATAGGCTTGAGGAAAAATCCATTGATAATATCGATTTCTCTCTGCATCCTTGTTCATATTATCAATAATAGCTTGAAAGAACGGGTATTCCTCAGGGAGAATTGGTTAAACAAACATACATGTCCACCCTCTTACAACTAGTACAAAACATGAATAATCATATGATAGCATTCGAGTGAAAGGGGATGTCTCCCCTGTCACCCCTAGAGCTTCATCCTCTTCTGCACCCCCCTTTATAAATCCAATTGAAAATAATTTTCAACCTAAATCTATCTTGCCTTGAAGTTGGTGTAACTTATGTGAGGAACACCATGAGGAAGCCACATGTGAGGTAAGGAAGAGGGGCCAGAGATAAGATCTTTGGTAAAATATCAGAAACTACTGTCGTTGTTGTATATTTTGCAGAGACAAAAAATTTCATGATCATCAATACTAAGGACAAAGCCTATGCTCCCAAGGGAAATTGGATCCTCCCCGCAATTCTTCTAGCCCGAGATCATCCTCACCCACTGCTACTTTTAAGGTTCCTAAGGTTTGTGACAATCAAGGAATAACATCTCCTCTCCCCTCTTCCAAGTATAATATCTTGAATCAGTTGGCCAACATCAAAGAATATGCAACCCTTCTAGACATGGTTTTCGTCCCTGAGCAACAGAGGCATATGAAACAATTCATGGAAGGAAAATCTTTCGTTGTAGCCAACCTATTTGAAGAGGCAAATGAAGAGGATTAATTTGTAAATAAATTAGGTGTACATAACTTTAGATACCCTATAAAAAATCCCCCTTTTTATATTTCTGTACATATTATGGATAAGATCGTGCATTGTTGCCTCATTGATGGCAGTTTGGGCCCAAGTGTGATGTCGAAGATTATTATGGAAGAGATAGGATTTTCTTGTACAAATGAAAACTCCATAAGCATGCTATCCTATAATAGCCTACAATAAACGATCATAGGTGAGATTAAAGGTGTAACCTTAGTTTTGTGCGCACACCCTAAAATAAGGACAACCCTTGGCATTAAGGTAATCGATATGTCTGTAAGAAATTACTCAATTATCTTTGGAATAGATTGCCAAGCCTTAACAGGTGGATACCTCTCACTCAACATAACACACCTATCCATTCCTCAGAATGGTAAAAGCATTATAGTCCTTAGAGAGAGAAGGATTTCACCTTATATAGAGAGTGTCCCACAACCAAATGTAAACTATATCGAGGAGGACCCAGGAGTGTATTCTATCTTTGTTGAGGAAGATAGCATTCCCTTGGAACAAATCTATTTAGACAATGATATATGGAACATTCACTTTGATGGTTCACACTATAATGAAGGTAATGGAGTTGGCATTATCTTGGTCTCCCCTATAGGGAAAATTCATAATTTTCCTTACAGGTTGGAGTTTTATTGTACGAACAATTTCACTGAATTCGAAGATTTATTATTAGCCATTGAAAATGCCTATAATCTTGGTTGTGGTCACCTTTCAGTTTTTGGATATTTTGAGCTTGTTGTGAACCTGGTACATAAGATATACTCTCCTAGGAACAAGATGATGGAAAAATACAGCCAAACTTTTTGGGTGCTTATCTCAAACCTATTATATTTCAACATCACTCATGTTCATAGGGAGTTGAATTCAATGGATGATCAGTTAGTTGTCTTTACAACTTCTCCTAATCAACAAACTTTGCCTCACAAGCCTGATTTTTCTTTTCAATCTCTATATCGTCCACATATCCTTGACAATGTATAATCTTGGTAGGCCCTCCCTAACAATGAGAGCATTTGTGCTTTCATTAAATATGAACCTCTTAAGCCCAAGGAAATTATATCCATAGAAGAAAACAAGATTCCTAAGGGCTTGAATCCTCTTGAGAGTTTTTTTTCTTTGAGTGATGTAGGCAATAAAGAGAAAAATAGATAAGAGGGGTCAAGAAATAAGGTGGGTCAAACCATCTCCTCGAATATTGGGGAACTCGAATATTCAAAGAATGTTAAAATAAGTTCCCAATGTTCTGATAAAGAAAAAATGAGGTTTGTCAAGATACTTGGTGAATTTCAAGATGCTTTTGCTTGCTTTTATAAGGATATTCATGGTTTTGATCCTGGTATTATATAACATTCTTTCCCCATAAAGGAAGGAATGCAACCAGATAGGAAAAAACAAAGACCTATTAACTCTGCATTTAAAGAAACTTTTCAAAGGGAGTTGGAAAATTTCTTCAGGTCTGGGATTAATTTTCTAGTATACCCTGAACGGGTTTCCAATTGGGTACCTGTTCTGAAGACCACCGATCATATTAGAACCTGCGTTAATTTTTGCACTGTCACTCAGGCTATTATAATAAATCCTTTTCCTCCTCTCAATATGAAAATAATTCTGCAACAGGTTGTATGGTCACAGATGAGGCCCTTACTTGACAATTTTATGGGTTATAGTAAAATCAAGGTAAAAGGGGAAAATGCTCACAAAACCACTCTTATCATGAATTGGGGTACCATGACTTATAAATTCCTATTTTCTGGCTTCCCTAATGCAAGTAATGCTTTTAAAAGACATATACAGACAACTCTCGAGGAATTGGTCAGTATCCATATCTATCTTCATGACCTAATTGTGTACGTCAAAGGGATGATAATTACCTCCGAGTTCCAAGTGTTATTTCTGGGTCCTTTAAAAATTGCTTTTGTCCTAGATACTAACTCTTACATTCTAAAGGGTTTACGGGAGAAATTGTTTTCTTACAGCATTAACGGTTCTTGTTTGAAACATTATGATGGACCAACGTGAAAAGTTCTAATGTTGTTTGGATTTTTTGTATACTATCATCCTAGCTCTGCTTTCAATTTTGCGCATCTCTTTTCTTTTTTACAGTAGTTTGACTTCTGCTTCCTATGTTAAAACATTTCTTGATGCTTTTTCAATTCTGTCTTTTTATGGCTATTGTTTTAATTTTTGCAATTTTACATCTGTCATGATTTTGTTTCCTACCATATTTTAGTTAATTCGGTCAAAATAAGATTTCGGATCAGTTCTGCCACAATGACACTCCTACAAAGCATCGTTAGTCAATAACAATCAAGATTACACAACTACTACGATGTTTCCCCTGAAAGCACCCTTGAATTTGTTATATGCTCCATTGTTGTCTAAATTGTTTTTTGGGTTATCTCTCGCTTCTGCTTTCATTTTCTTCATCCATTTGAGAAATTAAGAAAACAAGTCCATACATTTTATCCTTGAAGTTAAGATTCGATCACCATTGAATGATTATACACGCAGTGGTAAAAACTATCATACTTAACACTTTTCATGAGTTATTCCTGAATTCCCAATCATTTTTCCATTAAATCCGCTCACTCCCTCTATTGCATAATCTTTCCAGTTATATCTACTTGACCTGCGAAACCATGAGTTATGAGTTCTAAATATATTGAAAACAAATCTCCCTATGGAGTCGTCAGTTTGTTGACAATTAAAATCACAATGAGGATTTTGCTCACAAATTATTCCTTAAGCCTAATAATTATAAGCTAATGAGATATATAATATGAGTAGGTGGGACCCCCTTGTAGATTGGGAGATTAGATCTGGTTCTTATTTCATGTTTATGTTGTTGTTAGACACTGCTTATATGGTTCTACATCATTGATGAAATCTGGGTTTTATTGGAAATGAATAAGGCATGTTATTTGTTGGTTCTAATTGCGACAAGTGAATGATGGGTAAGGCATGTTATGTTTTGTTCCAAGCTCTAATTTCATGTTACGATGGCCTATGTTATCCATTTCTACCATTGCCATCTGTCCCAGATTCGTTACTTTGGCATCTACACAATAGATATGTTAGTAACAATACATGAGAGCAGTTGAAAAGAGGCAAAATCAATATAAACAAAATGAAAAAAGAAAATATTGAACTATGCTACACTACATGCATTGAAATTAGAATGGTCGTTGTTAATCCTAGCTAAAAAGTTAACTAAAAAGTTAATATATATGCGATTTATTGAGTTATATAGTTGACATGCATTATTGTATAGTTTGGAAATGGTAAGATGTGATGAGGGTGGCGCTCTTGGAAATTAGTGGATGTTGGTTTTGATGCATGGTTCGATTAAATGAATTAATGGATTAGTGGGATGGCATGTACTAAGAAATTGAATGGTTTGAGAGTGGAGGTGATGTGCATTTACTGCACTTCACTCCTACTCCTTCCACTGGCTACCACCCTAGTTGGGCCATTGTTCAACTGTGTTTTGTTGTGATTAGGCTCCGACTTTCAAGCAGAGGAAAAACCGCTCAACCAAGCTCATGTTTTTAAGGTGATTTTGGACATGTATGTATTTTATCCATCCATGAATCTGCTCTAGTTATGAAATATATATTGGCTTGGGTTGTATGGGTCTGTTCTTTCCTTAAGTATGAAAACTTTTTAAATTTGTGTTGTTTTTCTGGAATGAATTGTTCATGGTTTTC
Source organism: Picea engelmannii (assembly GCA_009831015.1). Lineage (NCBI taxonomy): Eukaryota > Viridiplantae > Streptophyta > Pinopsida > Pinales > Pinaceae > Picea > Picea engelmannii. The sequence continues at coordinate 92,428 of ML794304.1, forward strand.
ATTGCAATAATGGTTGAAGTCACAGTGTTATTGGTCGTTCTGAGTGTTAGCAGCCATAAAGGTTGTCTATCATCCTTGTTGGTTTTAGTTGGAGGGTTTCATTTGGCCTAGAGTGGCTGGTTGTCTCCACACATTGGTATCACCATACCCAATCTTTTGCTATTATGGGGTTTACTAATTTTGAAACACCTTGTGTCACTGCGCATTGTTTCACTTGGTTATGGGTTGTTCATGGTATTGATGGTTGCATGATGGGTTATAATGATTTTTCTCGACTCTTTTTTATCTCAGCATCGTTAGTTAGTTGATTGGGAGATCCACGAGGGTTATACCCTGCATGTTCTAAGTGTGTTCTGAGGAAAAAATGGAGCCATTGCTCCTCTGTTCATAGTCTCTCCTATCTCGTGAACTGCCACCCTATCTACAAATTGATTGGTGGTATAACATGTGTGTGCACCATTGGTCTTGGAGGTTCTCACCCAATGATGGGAGTCAACACTAGTCTCCCTGTGTTGGTCCACAAAGAAAACCCTTGTTTTCATTAGCCCTATTTTTTATAAGAGGGAATCGTATGTCGAGTCATGTATACTATTGATGGTTATGGATTGGTGGTGTATTGTCGATAGTGTTTGATTATTAGCTCACCCCATCGATTATGTTGACAGTGGTGTTGGTTGGTATTTGGTCACTGCAATTGGTTGTTATAACAATCTAATGGATAAGCTCGACATTGTTAACTGACTGATTGGGGAGATGGGATCAAATATATAGTTGTTCTATTTTACATTATGATTATTAAATTATTGACCAATATTAGTTTTAATTGGTTAAGTCACAACAATTATTCTTGCATGATGCGTGGGTATGTGTGGCATTCCTAGAGCATGTTAGGTTGAGTTAATGATTACTGTGACTGTGTGTTTTAATTTCTATGGGAGTATTGCAATCATAATGATTATGGTATGGACGCCCACTGTATATGCTATGAATATTATTAATTGCACCATCAGAGATGGTCATGGGTTTTAAACAAAATAGTTTTGTTGCAAATTTGGTCAAGTTATGAGATGTGATCAGGCTTATTTTTGCTACCTTGTTATATTAATTGATATCCCAACATTATGGATGTTTAGATTCAGAGTGGTTGGACCTGTACAGTCACATAAATACATTGCCTTTTGTCGAATGGTTTGTGTATTCCAATTATAGTATGAATTAAAATGGTGATTGTTGTATGTGTATTTAAGTGACAAGTCAGGATATTTTCATTTAAAATATTGATGGTTGTATTTGCTTGTTTGTTATATGCATTGATGAATATCATGCATCGTTGCAGAGATAGACACAGGTTATGTGACAGTTTAACCCCATTGCAATTTATTTATTAAATGAATTGAAGGACAAAATCAGGCACAACTTTTGAGTCTGTATTTGATGATTGAAATAATTCGTGGGTAGTGCTTGATGAGTTGATACTGGACAGAGTAGAAATAAGTGATTGATTTTTCATTTGGGGATTGTTTTAAAAAGATTAAATGGATAAATGAGAAGAAACAAAACTCCTCTACAGATTATTTTGGAATGCATAATGTCTTGTTTTGATGAAACCGTGTTATATATTGACTGCGGACAGTGATAAAGTTAACGCACATAATTGTTTGAATTTTACACAGTAGTTGTTCTTTTGGAACAATGGTCATTTTGGTTGGTGTTGGATCTTTTAAATTGATATGGAATGATTTTATGGATTACTTAATTAATTTTATGAACAATACTCATTCTCTTTCCCTACCATTACTTCGATTTTTGCTAATTACAACCCCCTTGCTTTCCCACATCCATTTTTCACTCCTTGTTCTTAAAACTTAATTACAATTAAGAGAATTCTATTTTGAAAGAGTTTGAAATCACAGTTTCTTGGTTGGAACACAATGATATATTCTTTGGTTTACATTACATATGATTGTTTGTTGTCTTTGAGTAGTAACCATGATTCGTTTCCCTCTCATTTTATCAGTTTTTTCTCAATACAAACCCCTCGCATATCCCATAATATTTTGTTCACCCCCTACTCATTGACAACTGCTAAAATATTGACAACTGCTTTTGTTCACCCCCTACTCATTGAGCCAAAATCTATTTCATATTTTTAAGGAGTTGTCATGTATGGTTGTTAAAGGGACTACTTACTAATCAATCTTTCATGTAGGAATGATCTTTTTCAGCCGAGGTAGCCATGGCAGAGGAAACCGAGGGAGAGGTAATTGGAACAAAGGCCCAAGAAGGCCAATATTCTCCATACACTTTGATGTTGACTCACAAGAGTTAGGCTAGTTGTTTCAGGACAAATTTTTCAATTGGATTGGGAAAGGAGTGGTCCAACCTAGGCCTAAAAGGCCTCCCTTCTAAGATTCACAAGCCCCTGGTATTCCCTTTCCCCCTCATGTCTCATTGTAACCCAAGGTTCCTGAAAATGACGGATGGCAAGATATTGTACACCCGACGGTCTCCCAACATCATGGCTGGCCCAATTTGTCCTTACCTGCTTCCCCGCCTATTAACCAGATTGTCCAAGTTGGACCTGTCCACTCACCAGTTTAACCCTCTCATGCTAGAAAAAGGTTGAAAATCGAGGCCCACCGTGCTCTTGACAAAGGAAAAACCACTACTACCCCTTCCTCACCCTCCAATGGCTCGGATAAATCTGTGTCTTCCTGGATGTATTTGAGGGACGATTGTTCTCATGTGATCAACGAGATTAGGCCTAAAGGCTCAGCGTAACCAAATGAAAATTCAGAGAAATCAAAGGGTGACAACAAAAATCAAGGAAAGATTGCATCTCAGAGTGGGAAATATGGTTTTTGAGTTCTATTTTATTTATTGTTGATGATATTTGACATTAGAAGTTTTGGACAACATGTTTTCTTTGGACATATGAGTAATATATTTTTTGAAAATAATTTCAAATATCAATGAGATAAATGGTCAAATGTGAATGTGATGATGGGAGGCACAAGGAGAGGTGTTTTTTCTTAATTAACTAGTTATGTTATGATTGTTAAGAGCTAAAGGGAGTCTGAAGGGGCCCCACCTACTAGTTATTATTTATTTAAAACCCTTATTATGATTTATTACTTTTCCCCTTAACTAAAAGCTTGGTTGAGTTTTTAATTAACTTAACTAATGAGGTAGTTGAACTACTTCAACCAATTCTAATTTGCTTAAAGGAAAAAGGAAAGAGAGGAACAAAGGGAGGATAGAAGGATAAGCATATTTTGGTTTTCTTTTTGAGCTTATGTTGAGATAATTTAGTTTTCATTCATTACTTAATTTATCACAAGCGTAATTATTTTTTATGATAGCAGGGTCTTATTGTAGACAATAAGTTTCAGGGTTGAATTACGTCATTCAAACACTTGTTGTTCAGAGGTGTTGATCTATCTTTGATAGTCTGTGTAGACTTGTATATTTTTGAATTAGTTTTCATGATTGACAAAGGATATTGTGTAGAGTTGAGTGGGCAACAATCTGTGGCAAGTTGATCCATCTTTTAGAGTTCAATTTTTTTATTTTCTGTCAGAGGTTCTTTTGTATGTTCCATCAGGGATGTCTATGTTTGACTTTGGTCTGAAATTTCTGCACGGAATTTTGTAAAGAGAATGACTCTTTGGTGAATTGGAATGAAATAAAGGATTGCTTTATATCTCATCTGTCTTGATTATCATTGTGGTGTCTTTACTTTTGTCTCTACATTTATTTCAACAGCTATTATATTCAAAAAATTATATTAACATGAATTTTTCAGCAAGCTTTTATTTGTAAAAAAGACTAGCCTAAGCACTTGTAATCAATACTTGTGAGTTTGGGTTCTATTTTTACATCTATAAACTTAGGGTGACATTCCCTTCTATTTTTATTTAGCCAAGAAAAATCTGAAAGTGCTTGAGTAAGATCATTTCATATCTTTTCCTCAATACGTACATACGCGGGTTGAATGAGGACAGGGTGTGTAGAGTATATGAAGTCATGAAGACTTGTGTGTGCGCTGATGAGAGGATCTTCAAGACTGAAGCAGGTTCTAGATCTGCATTCTATGGGCTCATATCTGCTATAGAAATTATGATATGGTTACATTGTTATCTTGATGGATACTCTTTCTTGTTGTGTAGTGAATGCTTAAGGAATTCTTAGTATGGTTGTTGTGATGTGGTTTGTGTTGGTTGATGGAGTGAACAACACTCTTATGATTCAGTACTGATATTATTGTCATAATATGTTGTTTTCTTATACATGATTGATAAGCATGCATATTGTATGGTTTAGGAGCATGAGTAAGTTGTTGAAGAGATTGAATTTGTTGTGATTGGTTATAAGTCAGATTGGATAGTGAAAGACAAAAGAGAATGTGATTGAAGGTTGTAGAGGATCTGAGTTCACCTTGAAGAGAAAACCCTAAGTGCTTAGATCTGATATGTAGGATTTAGTACATATTGATCGCATATATACGTGAGTTGTGCTACTTGTAGGGCACATACATACGCGTGTTTCACTATTGATAGGTCACATACCTGTTGACATATTGATATTTGTTGAGGATTGTTGCCTCATTTCAGTTGGTGCTGAGGGTGTAAGATTATTCTTTATTATAGAGTTGGTGTTCTTGTAGAGTTGTACTCTATTCAGTTGTTGCTGATAAGCCCAAGGATTGTAGTCCATAATAAAAATAAAATTGTACATACATCTTGTGTTCTTTGTGTTCCTTGTGGTGATGATTTATTTATGATATGTTGTTGATATATGTTGCTGATGTTTGTTCACATTTAGCTGGTTATAAATGACAACAATAAATAATGAGTTAATGGTGATTTCTAACTAAGGATTTTTGTGAAAGTGAAGTTTGGGAAAAGAGGCCTACATTGTTCAACCCCCCCTCTCAATGTAGTCGATGTGTCCAACACCTATGCTATACATTTTTCAATATTGCAAGGAAATATGTTAAGGAAGCAAAAGGGAGAGGTTTGAACTATGGCGACCCTCATTCCTTTCTCTAATAATCCCCTGATCCTCGGATGAAAAGAAGGTAAGAGCATAATTCCTTTAACTTTTCCATTTTCTTTTAACAATTAAATATA